>CM023199.3:57009286-57342974 GCA_004115045.4 Sinella curviseta | reverse complement strand
GACGAGACGAACTGGCGGCGGTGCGGTCTGATGGCATGAAAACGGGAAGAAGACGGAGGAGGAGGCAGCCAGAACCAACCAGCAAGTCAGTAGTGAACAGGCAGTCAAGTGACAAGAAGAACGGCAGCAGCAGAATAATAATTTTTAATTATTGCGATTAATATTCTTGCCAATTTTATAGGCGTTAGCCTAATAGTTACTTAATCATTAGTCTTGTCCATTGGCGTTAGCCAAAAATAATAATTTCAGTCTAATTTTTGTTAATTGCCATTTGTTAATTGTCATTTTGGTGTGGTTGTTTTTGCTAATAAATGACCACAAGTAATTTAATTAATTAAATCTCCTTTCGTCTTCTGTAGTCGGTTATTGTGCTCAAGTAGAAGCATGAACAGTCGTTCAACCAACATCAGTAAATAGGGCGTTGATAGGGACATTTTTAGTTAATTATTACACCAAAAGCACACCACCACCCTCGAACATTTTAACCGAAGTACGAGCATCTAAAAGGGGCCTAGATAGTTCAAAAACCTTCCCATTGTGCCGAAACCCGGGAATCTCTTCGGAACCTGTTCGAAAAGGACAACTAAGTTAATTTAAAAATCGTCAAAGTTTAATTGTGTCTGTATTTCCTTCATCTGCGAAATCCGTGACGTCATGGCAGCCAAGCAGTGGACCGCGGAGGAGCTGAAAACCGAGATCGAGATGACAAAGGGCCTGATTGACCTCACAAGTGAAATGAAGAGCTTGGCGTTTGCCAAGTTGGATCCCACGTTCCTGACAGGCGCCATAACGCCTGAACGCCAACATCAGCAGAAGAAGGCTGCAGCGGATTGTGCCATAGCAGATCGTGTCATCGGTACGGAAACCGAGAAGCTGCTGCAACTTGAAAAGGAGCTCGAGAAGTTGACGCTGCAGCATTGTGACAAGACCACCACCTCCGTCTCCTCCGGAAGCAGCGAAGGTGCCAAATTGAGAAAAGAGCTGGAGTATAAGCAACTTTTGCTCACACTCCAAAACCAACACGAAGAAGAGAAGGAAAAGCTGGAGTATGAGTTGGCCATTGCAGTTTCCAAGCCAGAAACCGACGAACTCAAGCAGGAGATTCAAATGCTAAAACTGAAGTTGGACTTTCTCGACAAATCCTACCAAAGGAAGAGGAGGAACATGGAGGAGGCGGGGAAATTGGACATGGAGCTTCTTCAAGTTGACAACGACAATGAGCAGCAGCTTGACGAAGAAGATGAAAGGCGGGTGCAGAATTTCCAGTTTCCTACTACCGCCAACAACAATGTCAGTGGAAACAGTCCTCAAGCTTTACCACCGACAGCAACGCCAGCCATCACCGTCGATAAAGAAGCAATGATGCTTCAACTCATGCAGTCTCAGATGACCCTTATCAACAAGACTGGAAGGTCATATGGAGACAAGAGATTGCCTGATTTCTCTGGGGATCCTAAGGACTGGAGTGCTTTCAAGGCAGCCTACGACCGAACCAACAACAAGTTCCACTTTGAGGATGATGAGAACTTGACAAGGCTGCAACAAGCATTGAAGGGGGAAGCAAGGTCAGCTGTAGAACATCTTATGGCAAATGTCAGGAATGTATCCAAAATTATGCTAACTTTGGAAAAACGCTTTGGACGAGCGGAATTTGTCATCGATTACCTTGTCGAAAAGGTAAAAGCCTGTCCCAAACCTGACCTGACCAAACCGAAGACCATTGTGGATTTTGGAACAGCAGTGGAGAACCTCGTCACAAATGTCTACGCTTACGATGAGCTAGATTACATGTCTAGCAAGCACCTTGTCACGGAAATGGTCGAGAAGTTACCTGGCCAACTTAAGGATAAGTGGTACAGCTTCCTGTACCAAGACACAAGCAGACGAGCAGACCTCCGAACCTTTTTCGAGTGGATGGAGGAGCCTTTAGGAGTGGCTCTATTGCAGTTAAAGCCAACAATGCCATCCCAAAATAGTGACAAGCCAGAAGAGAGGAGTAGCAATCGCTCCAGGAGGAACGTTGGATCAATCAACGTGACAGAAGGTGAAGAACGCTCTCCTAAATCCTGCCAAGTTTGTAATGGCAAAGGTCACGCCATGGACACCTGCTGGCAGCTTAAGAGGAAAACAGTGGACGAACGCTGGAAATTGGCCAAAGAAGCGAGAGTTTGTTTCTCCTGCCTAAAGGACAGCCACACCACCGCCAATTGTCCTGACAAGAAGACCTGTGGAAAAGATGGATGTCAAAGAAGCCATCACCGTCTTCTTCACTCCAACCAACGAAGTGACAAGCCGTCAGCTTTTAATAAAGATGGAATTGTACAACGAGTAGCAGTGGATGGCAGTCAAAGCGATGGAACCGGTTCAGCGGGTTGTGTCCAAGGGACAGACGGTCCCCTTCCTATTGTTCCTGTACGTGTGAAAGGGCGGGATGGAGTGAGAGTCATTCACGCCATGATTGACTCTGGAGCTACACGAACTCTCATCACGGAGTCACTAGCTGAGGACCTTGGACTTGAAGGGCCTTCGGAGGAGTACCGCTACCGCACCATGTCGGGTGAGATAGTGGCCAACACCAAGTCGAAGCGTGTTAACCTTGCCGTTTCAGGACGCTATCGCAATGCCAAGCTGTTTCCGCTGACGGATGTCGTTACAGTGGAGAGGATCGGAGTTGCGCCCTACTCCATAGACGTGGATAAAGCGAAACTGAAGTGGCCGCATCTTCGCCGCTTCAAAGGACCGTCTCTAACAAAAGTGATTCCAGAGCTGGTAATTGGAGGAGATCATGGTTACTTAACCATGCACCGTGACCTGCTCTACTCGACACCAGACAAGCCAGTTGCTATGAGGACCGTGCTCGGATGGATCTTGCTGGGAAAGCTGAAAGAAGCAGGACAAGTGGGAACCGGATGCCATGTTGGAGGGATGCAGCTTGATGCCACACTGGACCAGCTGATCGAGGAGTCATTTCGCCTGAATGACTACGCAGCGAGAGACTACGACACGGTTTCTCCCTCCATCCTCGACAAAAAGGCTCTGCAGATTATGGAGGCAACAACACGGCAACGGGAAGATGGAAGATGGGAGACTGGACTCTTGTGGAAGAACCACCGCCGCCTTCCTCCCACCAGTTACGATGACGCATTTTCCAGACTGCTCATCACCGAGAGGAAGATGAGGAAAGACGCTGAATTTGCCACGACGTACCGCCAGAAGATGGAGGAGTACATAGCCAAAGACTACATCCGCAAGTTGCCTGCAGACGAAATTGGGGTGCTAAAGGATAAGGTTTTTTACATTCCCCACTTTGGGGTTACCAACCCGAACAAGCCTGGAAAACTACGCCTAGTTTTCGACTGTGCTGCTAAGGTGAAAGGAGAATGCCTCAACGACTTCCTCCTAACCGGTCCTGATCTCATTCGACCTTTGACGGGGATTTTGTGGAACTTTAGACGCCACCCAATCGTGATATGTGGAGACATAGAGGATATGTTCCACAGAGTCTTCATCATGGAACCCGACAGGATAGCCCAAAGATTTCTCTGGAGAGACGGTGACAACAGCAAGGAGCCTGAGGTGTATGAGATGAAGGTGATGTTGTTCGGAGCAACCTGCTCCCCGTCCTGTGCCGCGTTCGTGAAAAATAAAAACGCCGACCTGTTCCTTGACAAGTATCCGGAAGCAGTAGCTGCCATTAAGGATGACATGTATGTTGACGATAATTTGACGGGTGCAGCAACTGTCACAGAAGCCATTAAATTGAGACGAGACATCACCGACATCAACGCTAAGGGAGGATTCATCATAAAGAAGTGGATCTCGAACAGTCAGGAGGTGATGGAGAGCATTCCGGAGGACTTGCGGCTTGTTTCTAGTCCATCTTTGACCGGAAGAGGAATTGGAGAAACGGAAAGAGTTCTGGGGCTGTACTGGGATCCCAAGGAAGACGTCTTTACTTTCCGCCTCAATTTCAGTAAAGTAAAGCCTGAAGTTCTCGCCGGACGGAGACCCACAAAGAGGGAGATGTGTAGTCTCATTATGTCACTTTTTGACCCTCTCGGATTTCTTGGCTGCTTTAAGATCAAAGGAATGATCTTATTCCAATCAACCTGGCGTTCAGGAGTTGGATGGGATGACGAGATAGCAGAGGATATCTATGAGGACTGGAAAATTTGGATCCAACAATTGCCACTCCTGGAGACTGTAAAGATTCCGAGATGTTACAGCCTTTCCCTGAACAGCGCAGTTACACAGCTGCATGTACTGGTGGACGCTTCAGCCGAAGCAACATCAGCTGTTTGCTATCTGCGGATGGAGGTGAATGGTCAGGTAGAGGTGTCATTTGTTGCCTCGAAAGTCCACGTTGCGCCAAACAAGAAGACGACAATTCCAAGGATGGAACTCTGTGCAGCCTTAGCAGGGAGCAAACTGGCGACTAGAGTGCAGAAGGACTTGAAGGTCTCCATATCCAAGCGGTTTTTTCACAGTGATTCCGCCACCGTGCTCAGCTGGATAAGTTCGGAATCCGGACGCTACAAGCCAACCGAATCACCAGAATTCAAGAACTGACCGACCCCAGTGAATGGAGATGGGTGAGCACTGCCGAAAACGTAGCGGACGACGCCACGCGCTTGAAAAGCAAGCTGGACTTGAGCAGCGATTGTCGGTGGTTACGGGGGCCGGATTTTCTACTGTTGAGTGAAGATAAATGGCCACAACGGCGACAAGACGAAGAAGGGACGATAGGAGCCTGTGTCGGAGCAGAGAGCATCTGTGAAGCCGCCACAGTTGTTGGAGGACGAGCAGTGGAAGTTGTGCCAGAGATTTCTCGTTTCTCAAAATATTATCGTCTTTTGAGAGTCGCCGCCACCGTTGTTGCAGCAGCTAAAAGGTTCCTAGAGAAAATTGGAAAAGGAACATCATCATCATCATCATGGGCGAAGGGAGCGACGAAAGGATCCTGGCAATCCAACATCTCGCCAGATGACTATAAAGCCGCAGAAAACTTGCTCGTTCGTGCTGCCCAAGAAGACAGGAAATTGGATTTGAAGGGAGCTGCCGGCCGGAAGTTGAAGCTCTTCTGTGACCAACATGGTGTTATTCGTGTGGCAGGCAGGATTCCGGAGGTTGGTGCCATTTCAGAAGGGGTAAGAAGCCCAGCATTACTCCCAGCTAGGAATCAATTTGTGGATTTGCTCGTGGACAGCGAGCACGTGAAGAATGGGCACTGTGGGAGGAATACGGTGTACAATTCGCTGCGTCAAAGGTTCTGGATCCTGGACGGACGACATGCTGTGAGACGGAGCTGGACACGCTGCATGAAATGCCGCCTCGACAGAGCCAAACCCGTGCCACCGGAAATGGGAGTCTTACCAGGATGTCGAGTAGCGGCTGGGAGACCACCCTTCACTTACACCGGAACTGATCTGTTCGGGCCAATCGAGGTGACCGTTGGAAGGCGACATGAGAAGCGCTGGGGCCTGCTCCTGACTTGCATGGTGACTCGTGGTGTGCATTTGGAGGTCATCTCGGGTCTCAGTTTGGACGAGACCATGATGGGCTTGTGCCGTTTTATTGACACTCGTGGACTGCCGTGTCACTTTTATAGTGACAACGGCACTAACTACCAGGCTGCAGCGAAGGAGCTTGCCAAGACGGAGAAGTTCCATGGCTCAACCTGGCATTTCATCCCGCCAGCGTCTCCTCACATGGGTGGTGCCTGGGAGACCATGGTCAAGCAAGTGAAGCGGGTGCTGGCCAAGATACTGGAGGAAAAGTTTCCCAAGGATCAGGCCCTTCTGACAGCCATGAAAGCGATCGAGAACATCCTCAATTCTCGACCACTGTCGTACGTGTCTGGTGATGCTGGTGACCTTGAAGCCATCACCCCAAACCATTTCCTCCGTGGAATTGGCATTGCCTCTGGAGGACGTTCTGGAGAAGCTGTGGTGCGAGGATCCGAGACAGTTTCCGGAGACATATGTGGGGACAAGGAGCGCTGGGGAAAGCAATGGGAGAAGGCGCAGCTGTTAGCGCAGAAATTCTGGGATCGATGGAGTAAGGAGGTACTGCCCAACCTCCTCCGAAGAGACAAGTGGAACGTAATGTCCGAGCCGGTCGCCGTTGGAGATCTCGTCATCATCCTGGATGACCAGAAGCCGAGGAGCGAGTGGAAGAAGGCGCTGGTCTCAAGGGTCTTTCCTGGAGCTGATAAGGACGTGAGGGTCGCAGAAGTCATCGTCAGGTCGTGGAAGACCAAGACTGTTTCCACGTACCGTCGCGCCGTGACTAAGTTATGCCGAACTGGTCTTCGTTGTAGTGATTTGGGCACTCTCGGTGACCAAATCAGGGGGCCGGAAATGGAAGGAATTTGTGGGGCAACGCAAGACAGCGTTGCTCCAGCTTGCAGTAAGAAAACCGGGACGAGACGAACTGGCGGCGGTGCGGTCTGATGGCATGAAAACGGGAAGAAGACGGAGGAGGAGGCAGCCAGAACCAACAAGTCAGTAGTGAACAGGCAGTCAAGTGACAAGAAGAACGGCAGCAGCAGAATAATAATTTTTAATTATTGCGATTAATATTCTTGCCAATTTTATAGGCGTTAGCCTAATAGTTACTTAATCATTAGTCTTGTCCATTGGCGTTAGCCAAAAATAATAATTTCAGTCTAATTTTTGTTAATTGCCATTTGTTAATTGTCATTTTGGTGTGGTTGTTTTTGCTAATAAATGACCACAAGTAATTTAATTAATTAAATCTCCTTTCGTCTTCTGTAGTCGGTTATTGTGCTCAAGTAGAAGCATGAACAGTCGTTCAACCAACATCAGTAAATAGGGCGTTGATAGGGACATTTTTAGTTAATTATTACACCAAAAGCACACCACCACCCTCGAACATTTTAACCGAAGTACGAGCATCTAAAAGGGGCCTAGATAGTTCAAAAACCTTCCCACTGATCTTCTTTACTTAAAATATTCCAAACAATACTGGTGATCTGTCCGACAAAATATCGACAATCAATTATAATTTTATTAATAAATTCTGTACACTCTTCCATGCATCATCAATCATGGTGAGTATAAATACATCCTACCTCGAGATGGGTTTGGCATAATAAAATATTTAACCTTTACGAAGTTAAATTTTTAACACGCATACAAATGTACAGAAAAAGAACTATATAATTACGTTGGAATTGATAATGTTGAATGATACCAACCAATAATACCAAAGTCAGAGGATTACACTTACACCGTAATCATAAACTTGAATTTATTTAAACTAGAAGTCTGACAAATAGATAGCTAAATGTTATTGACTCGTCCTTTACTACAGAGTAACGCAGTAAAGTCTGTACGTAACAAACAACTTGTCAATTGGCTTCCTCAACCTAAATCCATCTGGAATTTGCATGCATATTTTTTTACTAAAATATCCTGTGACATATATATCCCATATTATTATTTTCCATTATTTCCATTTACAATTCAGATGAAAACTGTTTGCTTATGATAGCATCATGTAAAATAAGTGGAAATGTTTTCATAAATATCCCATTGGCTATATAAACACGCATGCATAACAAACCATTTTTTATTGTTCGCAAAATTCAGTTTGCAAAAAGGGATACTGCTACCGTGATACCGCAGAGAGCAAAATAGTAAGCGAATCTCCCATCCTACTTGGAAGGTTACCAGTTAGAACCACTGACATGGTAAGCACACACCGTGACTCATCCTCATCTCCCCGATGGAGAGTGGAAACTGCAGTGGTTAATGGAGGTCTCTGCTTTTATGTGGAAAAGACGTACGGAATGGTGCAGGTGTAGGTAACGTGAAGATAATGTTAATAGCATTAGCGCTCATGTACGATGTGGAAACGTGTCTAATGTGTAGTGTATGGAGCCCAACGCAGCGTCATATCACAGTTTACTTTACCCGTTGGAAACTTGTGGCTTTTGCGTTGGTGTTGTTGGTTTGCGTCTTTGGCTTTGGTTGTTTTTGTAATCATCATATCATATCATGGTGCTGAATAGCAATATATCGTCGCATCATATCGCAAACATAGTAGATACATAAATATAGCTCTCTAATAAAAGGATTTATTATAGAGCTACCCTTTCTTATTCTGACTTTTCAATTCACTGCTACAATAAAGTTCAGGTGTATGTGTGTGTGCGAGCAGCATTGCTCACGCTATTCCTTTCGTTAATGCAGAAACAGTTATAATTTTTGTACACACAACAGAAATTTGTTTAATTTTCAGACATGAAATGAAATATTATGAGCACAACAGAATAGAACGCTTGCCTGCCTCTAGTAGCATATTATGCCATTTGCCATGCATGAAAACTTTAAAGCTGTTACACAAACTACGACTCTGCTGCTATAGACTAGATGTGTAGTAAAATATATTGTAATGCGCGAAGGGACAATAACGTAGTATAATTTTATATTACGTTACATAAATACCTACAATTTTGTAGTGTACGCACTTATCATTAAGCTTATACCCATTTGCCAGCTAGGTATATATATTTTGCCCTTTGTGACGAATAAGAAAATGTTATGCTGCTCCGTTTGTGTGTGTGTGTGCCTTTTATAAAGGTGTCATACGAATAGTGGCTTAGAGGGAGAGAGAGTCTTATAAGAAGGACTTCTTGAGTATCTCTTATTGTGGTGTGATGAATGAATGCAGGGCAACTTTGCAGAGAGTCTGTTGGAATTTAGAATTTACGTTAGTATTGCCCCTCTTATAAAAATGTAGGTATGTAAAAATCCATATTTACGTTTTTCAGCTGCACAACAGCAGAGAGAAGTGAAGAGGTGTCCTTTTCTCCTCTCCGCGTAGTACTCGTGCTGTGTAAATATGGTCATGTTTTCTTCGCAGGATGTGTGAGTAATGTGATCTGTGGTACTTTTTATTATTCTTAGCAGTTCTTTCGTTCTCATTGCGAAAATGTCCATTTGACTAAAATTGTTGTTGATGTATAATTTACATAGTTTGGATTTTAACTCTTGAAATTCTTGTACGCAGTCGTTTGTGATTGATTATGTTAACATGTTATGTAGTTGGCTTCGCCTGGCTGGTTAAATTCATTCAATTTATATGATCAACACTCAATAAATAATGTAGTGCACACACCTATAAGACAAATCTATTAAGAAAGGAAATAATAATAATAATATACATACACTACACAACTACACAATTAGATTATTATTGCTTAACTATACTTAAGTGGAAACAAATTTTCCACTCACAAACGCTTAACTTAATTTTGTGCAAGAAGCTAGAGGAGCTAACTGTCTGAGTCTGTTTTCTGTACGTGAGAAATCGAAGGAAAGGAATGCTATCAAAATAATTAAACAGTTTCCTGTTATCTAGCTCCGGGACATTTTTATAGCCAGAACCGGATACAAATATTTTTAAATGTGATGATAAGAAAGTAAGCTTTCCGAAGTTCAATCATTGTCACTTCATATTCATGACCAGCATGACAACGGAAGTCAAGTCGATTGAATGGAGAAATCAGATAGTGCAAGGTTGGATGTAACAGATTTTATGGAAAGTACTCAACCGAGTGTAGTTAGTTATTACATATTACTGATGATATATCTACTAAATACACCAGAAACAGTAGTTAGTTTGTTTGCTAAATAGAATAGCCTAGCACAGTAACGAGAGCCTAATTTTGGAGGAATGATATTATGTTGTAGTTTTGAATGGTGAAAGTGTCTGTGTTCCACAGATCGTTTTTCGTGCAAAATTTATGCTGGACTAATGAATTGGAAATGTATTTAAGGTGAGACTTGCAATAGCTCATTATTTTAATTTGTTATTGTTATTTGGATTAAAAGGAACAGTTCTTAAATTAATATGACCGATGATGAGCTAAAATACACAGATATTCTCTATCGTAGCGCGTAGCTTCCTTTTATAATAGGATGATTCTTTTTCCGTAGAAATGATGTACGTTGTATAATTATCAATCTAGGATACAATGGAATGATATAACATTTTATAAAAAAACAAATTCGTAACATTACGGCCATACTGTTAATATGAAAATATCTATCTAAAATTAGGGTTATATGTCACGGGACAAAGCATCAAAATTGGTTTTCATTCTAAGATTGAATATTGTATGTTTTTTATTTGCATTTGCAGGTGTATACTATAAACACAGTGATAAGGTGGCGATATGAATATAACACCGCGGATTGAGAATCAAGCAAATAAAATATTTACAGATAATGCATCCTAACTTCTATATTTTGTTCGAGTAAGTCATCATACCTAAGGTGGCTATTAGGTATATCCTAACCATTAGTGGACAATTCATATTTTGTTCCGTTTATAATAAGTTCACCGAAAACAATGCAAATACATCAGATTCAGTGAAGTTTTATGACGCAAGCACCCGCACTCTATCGACGATCATCACAGACTGCATCACTTGTTGAAACAAAAGAGGAAGCAAGAAACGACAGTCGAATCTTATCACCACACCGTGATAACAGATAACCTCAACGTTACTCATCAACAGCAGTCAAACAACAATTTTATCTTGGAATAGTTGTGCGTTAAGTTGTAATTGTACTGCCCTTTAATGTGGAGACGGCTTAGTGCTAGTAAAGGTGCCTTCTCAGAACACGCAAATAACACTTACGAGCTAGTTGCAACGGAGGAAGACGACTCCCTGAATGAAAACCATAGACTACTGACAAATGGATACCGTCGCCAGGCTGCCTCTGGCAATAACTTTTACCCCGAGCGGGCTACTGGTACACTGATATCCTCTCCGTATAGTGATTCCAACCAAAACCATTTCGGTGGTTATCGGCTAAAGAGAGAGGGTTCTCTGGGTGAGGAGTGCGGATCGGGAAGAGCTGTGGACGGAGACAATTGGATTCCAGAGTCGAACAATTCCAGAAAGATGCTTAGACGCTCATCGGAACGAGATACAAGTAGAATAAGCTCTGTAGATAATCCAAATTATTGTAGCGTAAACATGGCCATGAGTGTCGATGACGTTCCAGAAGCCAGCAGAACTCCCCCTGAAAATAGACGAACAAGCTCTCCATATAACGTCATGAGTACAATAGACGACCACAATCATGCCGAGGCTAATGGCTGCCTTCGTGCATTGTCCAACTTTTTGCGCTGTACCTGCTGGTAAGCAATTAAAGTTTTTATTTAATATTCAATTTTTGGGTTGGCTAATGCCAGGATAGGATAGGTGTTAATGAAGTATTTATTACGATTTTCAGTTGCTGTTTCTGGTTTGGAAAACTATGCTTCGGTAGCGCTGAATTGTGCGATCGCGAAATTACTATTGGCCAACCAATGACAGGAAAATTTCCTCCAAATGTTATAAAAAACCAAAAATATAACATTATCACCTTTATTCCACTTGTCCTCTTCCAACAGTTCAAATTTTTCCTTAACCTCTACTTTTTGGTGATGGCCTGTAGCCAGTTTTTCCCAGACATTCAAATTGGATACTGGTGAGTATTTAGAAGTAATGTTTGTTCGTGCATTAACGTTTTAGTATAGGCAGGTTTAATTAATTGATGCATCTTGTATTTTATAGGTACACATACTGGGGTCCATTGGTATGCTTCAGGATTTTACTACTTAATTACTGTCCATATCAAAAGTCTTATTAGAGGTACTACTTGTTGCCGATGATCATACAATAATGCTAATAATTATTTCCTGTAGATTTTTGTGTTGACGGTAACGTTGATTCGAGAAGCCATTGATGATCTACGGAGGAGGAGACGAGACAAGGAAATAAATTCTCAAAAGTACACAAAAATTTCCAGGGGTGAACTTTCTTACATTCCAAGTTCCAATATAAAGGTAAGATTTTGAAAAATACATCGTACAATACAACAATAGTTAATATTACAACCTATATTTCGCTTGCTCAACAATGTTACCGTACTTTCCCTCAAAATAGGTTGGAGATATGATCTTGGTCGAGAAGGACCAACGCGTCCCAGCGGACATGGTGTTATTGAGAACTAGTGATAGAAGCGGAAGCTGTTTTATTCGTACTGATCAACTGGATGGAGAAACTGATTGGAAGCTACGATTGCCTATTCTCCAGGCTTATGAAAATGATGCAGACTTATTCAGTAGCAATCATCGTTTTGTAGTTTATGCGGAGAAGCCACAAATGGACATTCATTCCTTCATTGGGACGCTTACCAAGGTATTCTTTGTCAGCACAAGTTATAGGTCATAAATACGATGAAACGTAATATTACTGGAGTATTACTACTGATACACTGAAAATAAAATGCTTTTAGAAAACCATAATTGATGACGATGAAACTGTGGAGGAAAACGGCATTAGTGTTGAAAACACAATGTGGGCTAACACGGTGCTGGCAGCAGGAAACGCTGTTGGACTTGTCATTTACACTGGTAGGGAAACACGAAGTGTGATGAACAACTCAACTCCAAGAAGTAAAACAGGGTTGATTGATCTGGAGATCAATAATCTTACCAAGGTAGGACCACCCTTCTCAAGATTTATAAAATGTATTTGATTCATTATACTAATCACTACATTTGTGTGCGTATAGATTTTGTTCGTCGCTGTTATTGCATTGGCCTTCCTAATGATCTGTCTCAAAGGATTTGAAGGACCATGGCCTCGCTATATGTTCCGATTCGTTCTGCTTTTCTCTTACATAATTCCAATTAGTTTACGGGTAAACATGGACATGGCGAAGTCGTTTTATGCTTACACTATTCAGCAGGATGATTCTGTGGCAGGAACCGTGGCTAGGTGTGTATATTGCTTTATACATTCTTGATTGATTGATATAACTTGTAATTGTGCAAGTTCCATAAATTTTTATTATGTCCGTTAATAACATATTATTCCTTTGTGAAATAGGTCCACTACGATTCCTGAAGATCTTGGCAGGATTTCATATTTGCTGACAGATAAAACTGGCACACTGACTCAAAACGAGATGATCTTCAAGCGACTGGTGCTGGCAACAACCCAAGCAGATTCTCCGGAAGATGTCAGAGATCGGCTAAAGCAAGGCCTTTGTATGGATCCTACAAAAGAAGATAATCTACACAGGATCACTGAAACTACCAGAGTTACTGAAGCAATCAAAGCGCTGGCTGTTTGTCATAATGTTACTCCCGTTTATGATGCTACTGAATGCGGTGATGAGGAAATGGATTGTGGGGTGGAACGCGAGGCCACCTATCAAGCTTCAAGTCCTGACGAGGTATTTAATAACTTCGTGTATATTTTGTACATTATCAGCGAACGCAAACTTTTCTTAAGATGTAATTGACTAATATACATGTTATAATATTTCAAGATTGCTCTGGTGAAATATGCTAAGGATGTCGGTCTGTCGTTGGTAAAACGGGATCAGTCTCACATGATTTTAAAGTCCATTAATGCTGGAGTAACACTGGAATATCAAATTTTGCAAGTTTTCCCTTTTACGTCAGAAGCAAAACGAATGGGGATAATTGCAAAAGTAAGTTTGAATGACCATTTGATTAATTAATCACACAAGACTCAAATATGTTGTAGTACATATCTGAATAATATATTTTGTGATTTACAGGAAAAAGTCAGCGGAGAAATACTATTTTACTTAAAGGGGGCTGACGGTGTGATGAAAGAAATTGTGAGACATAATGATTGGCTGGATGAGGTATGTTGGCTCGTTGCACATATTGCTACATATTTGCATCCTTTCGTCAACTCTCGTTTGATTTGCATACCTATTTTACCGTTTCTCTTTGAATATTATAGGCATGCGGAAACATGGCAAGAGAAGGTCTGCGAACTTTGGTAGTAGCCAAAAAGGTGATGAGTCAAAGCGAATATGACGAATTTGACAGGAAATACAGTGCGGCCAAGAGCAGTAAAACTGATAGAGCAGCACAAGTTTACAAAACCATGTGTACCATTGAGAATCACATGGACCTTTTATGCGTCACTGGTGTAGAAGACACCCTACAAAAAGATGTGAAGGTCACTTTAGAGACTCTGAGGAATGCTGGCATAAAAATATGGATGCTTACTGGAGATAAATTGGAAACAGCAACTTGTATTGCCAAGAGCTCCAAGGTACAATATTTATTCACTTCACATGATATGATAGATACGTTATCATAAAAATGACTAATACAAACTCAGCGTAACTATACTATTATCTTGCTCCAACAGCTTGTCGCAACCCAGCAAGAAATATATACCTTTAAGGAAATTAATGATAGAGCACAAGCATTTAGTGAGATGAATAATTTCCGCAAAAAGTCGGATACAGCAATGGTTATAAAAGGAGAGTCACTAGAGGTAAGCTAATTTGGACCACAAGTCGTGGTAACTGTTTATTCGTTATGACTAATAATTTTAAATACGCTGTACCATTTGTAATAAACGACTTTTTCATTTTGTACAGATATGCTTGAAATACTTCGAACGAGAATTCATGGAACTTGCCTGTGGATGTCCAGTCGTGATCGTGTGCAGATGCTCCCCTACTCAAAAGGCTCGAATGGTGGAATTGGTACAGAAAACAACAGGAAGACGAGCAGCTGCAATTGGCGATGGTGGTAACGATGTTGCAATGATTCAAGCGGCAGACGTAGGAATTGGAATAGAAGGTGTGTAAATGCACAAGTAAATCAATTTAAATCGTATTGTCTGTCCATAAATAAAAAAATACTATTGGCTTTTGCAGGCAAAGAAGGGCGACAAGCATCATTGGCCGCTGATTTCTCCATCTTACAATTTAGCTTTGTGGCTACGTTGATGTTAGTACACGGCCGTTACAGTTACAAGCGATCGGCATCATTGGCCCAGTTTGTAATGCATCGTGGCTTGATTATAACTGTAATGCAAGCCGTATTTTCTTCCATATTTTACTTTTCGTCAGTCGCCCTTTACCAAGGGTTTTTAATGATCGGGTAAGTCAGATTGATTAAACTAGTAATTCTGGTTTCACTTGTTTCAATGTTCTTTCTTGTTTTATCGTAAAATTGTTGTATTGCTTTAGATATGCCACGGTTTACACCATGTTGCCAGTCTTTGCGTTAGTATTGGATAAAGATGTCAAAGAGGAGGATCTTTTGCGACTTCCAGAACTGTACGCGGAATTAGGAAGAGGGAGATCTTTGACTTTAAAAACCTTTTTCCTTTGGGTAATGATAAGTGTATACCAGGGTAAGTCCACATATATATTCTTTTCGGTTGAACCATAATTTAATATATAAATACGCATTCAATGATTAATGATATGATCGTTTCTGTTTTAACAGGTGGAATACTGATGTACGGAGCTCTAATACTGTTTCGCGATGAGTTCATCCATATAGTTTCCATTAGCTTTACAGCGCTTATTTTCACTGAATTAATTATGGTTGCGCTAACCATCAGAAATATGCATAAGTTAATGATAGTGGCTGAAGTGATCTCTTTTCTCATCTACGTCGCTTCCCTGATTGTTTTCCGAAACTACTTTGGTAAGCAAGCTGCGTTTTGAAAACTACATATTTCTTTTGACTGATGATCCATTTGGAACTTGTTATAGGGTTACTTAACACATTGTTTGCTTCACAGATTCGGACTTTATCCTGTCCTTTAATTTCATGTGGAAAGTAAGTGTCATCACCCTGATGTCTTGTGCACCAATCTTTCTACTAAAGTATATTCGGCAGGTGTGTGCTCCACCGAACTACGCGAAGTTAAATTAATTAAAAAGAGAGTGAATTATAAATCAGTGATCTTTAATGTGTGCAGTAAAATAACAAACAATAAATTATTATATAAAGAGAGCAGTAACATTGCTACAAAAAAATGTATGTGATCCAGTCAATTTTATAATAATGATACGAATGAATGATTATTTTTTCGTATTACGGTCGGTGTATGTATACTAATCTCCAGCAAATGTTTAATTGCAATTTAATATGGAAATATTGTATTACGCGGAAGGTTATACAATAACAAAAGATGCGTAAGCGACAGGTTTGAACTTTCTAGTTTTCGAGAAAAATACTTTATGTATGTACATCGCCAAAATTATCGTACCTGTTGGATGAGTATCAATGAATTGCAGACATTCAAAGTTAGTGTGCTTTAGTGAATGATTACCGGTTGTATTTCAAGATTTCAACGTACGTAAGACGCATTATTTTCAGTCATACATAATATATTATTATGGTTTTTCATTATTAAAGACCTTTTGTGTATTCATTTAATTTTCAGTTTTTGTAAGTCTGATTTAACATAGTGTTAATAGGTACATGCACTCTGATCCAAAAATCAAATAGATATAAATGTTGATTTTTATTACTTGTATGTGCTTTCATTTAAGAAATAATAGTAAATGTATGTTGTACTAATAAAGACATTTTTCGAGTCAGAATCTATCACAATTTGTGTACAAACTGACTTAGCATAAACCACGTACAATCTTTGCATTTTAATTTTCTCTATAGTAAAAACATGTGTACCTACTTTCACCTTTGAATTTCATAACCTCGGTTCTTTAACGTTTCATTTGAATGGATGATCATGGGTTAACGACAATATAACATTGATTTTTGGCCAAATAAGTTCCCAATAACCTCAAGTGAACGGGGAAAGTTCTGGTGCAAGTGAAAGTTCACTTTTGAACAACAACATTCGTTTCCACGCATCGTTTTCAGCTACTTTTTTACATCGGATTTATTGCTGATAATAGCAAATAATCCTCTCAATTTTACGTCTAGGGCCCCTAACAAGCCTGCATATCAAAGAAAATGCAAAATATTATCGCTGATACGCTGAAGCTTGCACTCCATACTGTCAAAATTCATCCAGCTGCTTGCTTGCCTACTTATTATGTTGAATGAAGATTGCACACAACCGAGTGGAATTCGTGAGGGGAAAATTTACCGTACGTTGTTGTTATTTTTGGTTTCATTCAATACATTCTCCTTTCTTATAAAACTACACACGCTACTACTTTCACCCTCATTCATAGGCGGCTGGGATGACGAAGCTAAAGTATAGTGGTGAACCTCCGCACACGCTCTCTAACCTCAGCTCTACATCAACAGACGGACATGAACAAGATGTAATACACAGCAACAAGGAGAACTCGTAGAAAGTTGGAACTTCTTTAGCATTTCACGCTGCCGTACTTGTACTAATAATACCTGGCGAAAAAAAGTTAACACAATCCGTGTTCCACGTTCCACGCTTTCATTCTCTCGGTGGCGGTGACGCTCACGCTTGCAAATTTGCAAACCAACATACACAGCTCCTTCCTTCATACACAAGTACGTACACACGTACGCTTTCTCCAGCTAACAAAGTCTCTGCTTTCTTTTTTCCATATTCATTGACATATTGCATCTTTGTAATTTCTCACGTTGCATTGTTGCTCTTTCTGCAAATATTTTACTTGTGTAAAAACGAACAAGCGTTTGTGGTCTGTGCATTTACAAATTAAACTCGATATATACCGGAAATAAATATAAGGTACGGAAACAAGTAGGCTAAAAAACTGGTTTCCGGATATTATTAACGAACAAATTCAATCTATGTTTTAAAGCTACATGTTTTAGTAAATAAGTGTTAACAATCAGACAAAATGGAAATGATTTTTTAACCATCAATTATTGAATTGTGAAATCGTAAATACGACGTAACTGTTTCTACATCTAGATCTTCCAGTGACTTGTTTGTGTTACATTAAAATTCTCAAAAAGAGATATGAATCTCGTGGTCTACTACACCGCAATTATAAATTCCCAACGCTTGACATTAAAAATGAGTACATAAACCAATGAAAACCATGTACTATTAATTTTATACACATTTGCTTTTAGACGACTTGATTTTGAGTCTCGGAATTTTTAAGAAAGTGCATGCAAACCGAGGGTGGTTTTTATAAAAACCAAGTCCAAATTGCACCTAGCAAATATATTTTGAACGAACTGTCAACATTTCATACGCCTGGACTCAACAACTCAACGACCTGTCTTGGGACAAGTTCCACGAAATGTAATTAGAACATTTCTGGTGTGACCACAGAGAGAATTTTCAGCTTGTGAGGTAAGAATTCCATCTTCTTGCGCTGTTCTATTTCGATGATGACTATCAATGCCCTACCAATAAATGCCAAATGCTTTTACATACTGTTTAGTTGATGTAATGTAGCTTGTTAATTTTGAGTATAAGCTTCGTCTTTAATTTCATGTTACTCATGCTCAGCTTTCTAATAACTGTCGTATGCCTCCACATTAATTTGATATGGATGGTAAGTTAAGTTCAGAAAACCGAATGCTCTTCCATAGCTTATGTACATAAGACGCAGTAGCATCAAGGCTAACTCAGTTAACAAAGTTTTGCTTCATGTCACCGTGTTTGCAAAGTAAAGTTTATTTTTACTTTCTGGTCATAAACCGCGTATGTCAAATGTCAATGATTGTTGCATACATCGGAAAGTTCTGTAGTAGTGCAGTTACGTGACGGTTCCGGTCTTCGATGTCAGACGATAATATTATTCTTGTCGCATTCAAAGATACAATATTAAGCAATCCAGATTCTGAAGAGTAATCGTTGTCTGATGATCTTTGTCGTACAACACAATTTATATTCTAGTTGGATTCAATGGAATGAAGGTTTACGAGGCTTCTATTGATTGTTGTACAAATGACATAAAGTAGGTAGGGTAAATTCCTATTTTTTCTTGATGTTTTATGTGGACAAAATAAAGCTTAGTAAAGCAAAATAAAATACATAAGGTCAAAATGGCAATGTATTTACAGTGGTTTACTGCAAAAATGCAAGTTTTATACATGTATTAAATTAGGTTTGTTTCATGACTGCATTGCATGTATTTACATAACATTTCAATTTGAGTTTGGTACTGCTGCTGAAAGTATTCTTTTTCGTAAGCGCATAGAGCTTAATGTATTTTTACAATAAATTTTTCAACAAAGTAATAATTTTTAATGTATGTACATACATACAAAGATTATGTCAATGTATATACTATAAGATAATTGTATGCAAGTATAACTAGGTCATTACGACGTTTTCAACTGTCAAATAAATATTACCAAGCTGTTTCAGCCATTAAATGTAAAAACAACTATAAAAAGTGGATGTGACAGGACAAAACTGGCTATTGCAATAATGACAGATGGGTTATATGGGTAGGCTCAAATTACATTGTTTATGTTGCCAATTCACCTTGAATCTTAAATCTCGTAAAAATATGCTCTTGCAGTTTTTTGTTATATCAACCACGTCCTTTCTTTGTTGTGCATCTCCAGTACATCTTTACTTTAGTTTAGTCTTCGACATTTTCTACTTATGGGGAAAATGAGAATTGATCTATCTAGTCAGTGGTCAAGTCAGAAACGTATGTTGCACAGCATTTATTAGGTTTTTATTTTACTGTCAACGTGTGTCAGTATACTTTGCATGGGATGGATGGGAAATGAGCACGACGGGTAAACACAAAAAACAGCAATAACCAGTATTACAGTGCAGGGAACAAGGTGCTGTAGTAAAATCTTATTTTCAGTGTCAACGTCAGCATGGTTGTTTCCTTTTCCTTATGTTTCATGGCAAACTAGTAAAGAACTTTCTCTTGGGAAAGTTTTGTTCGTTTCTGAACTGAACGAAGTTATAGTCCGCTGAAAGTGCTTTTCCCTTGGGCTATTAATCCCTTTGTCAAGTGAGAATGCACCAGAAGCAATAAAATGCATTTTGCGCGAATCAGCATAGGTTTATCAGTATATCAGAAGGAAAGACAGGCTTCCAGATATGATTCATAAAAGCGCTAGGTCTCTCACGCGCTGTCCTCTTGTCTGTTTGATCGTTTGATTTTAACCGTTAAGCTCACCTTAAATGCATGTCGTTCAAATAATGCGGTTAATGGGAACGAGAATAATCTTGTCATAAACTCAAATTCTGATGAAAAGCTTGTTCCGAACAACTAGTTCGGTCTGTTATTACGCGATTACACTTCTCTTATTATGGAGCTGCTGAGAACCATGCTAAAATCAGAGTGTCTGTGATCATTGTTTCATTGTACATTTCTCATCCCACTTCATTTTCTCTCAGACATACATACGACCATAAATGTATGTGTGTGTGGGAAGGAATGACATTAGGAAGTCCTGGCAGAATTGTTTCCAATTTGAGGTTTTCAGGAGCTGCGAGGGAATTTGAAGTTTGACATATCCAATACCAACTAAATAACGTAGTGCCTTTTTTCTTCCATGTAGGTCATTGCTCACACTTTATAGTACTCGTACAACCAGTACTGACTGAATGTGGGAACAAGTTTGTTTTTTTGTCTAAAATGGAATAGGCGAGAAATCTTGTTTCTGGAACGGGACAGACGAAACAAGTGCACATTCGCAACTTTAAAACAGATTACAAGTATTTTATCACATAAGTATTTTGTTGTCCTCATACGTAACCTAAATAGATAAAGTGCCACATCCGCAAGTTCACAAGGGAATACTGAATGGAAAGGAAGCACCATTCTCAGAGTTTTTCAATGCACGAAATGCGCCACATAAACCCACGATAAAAAATTGCTTTCATAAGAAATTCGACTCTATAAAATGGAGAAACCCGAACTTTGGTATTGAATAGAATTGTAACTATTTGTTGCATTGTGAAAAAGCACGTATTCAAATAAAATAGGACGGGAAAATAAACTTCACGTTATTTTGCCCAAGTAAATTGGCAAGTTATAATAGTATGCAAAAGTTATCAGCGATACTTGTACCACACTTTGAGGTTTGATAACAATGTGATATAAAAATAAATAAATAAAAATAAAATTGTCAACTTTTTTGTTGATAATATTTTTTTTTTGAAATGGGTAGCATGCTTCAAAATGCTAGCAGGTTATTTTTATTTCATGCCAAATGCCAATATTTAATGAATTTACAAGGTGAGAATAGGCTACAAAATCTATTCAGATTATATGCGATAGAATTATATTACTCTACCAGCATGTCCATTCTTGATAAACCAAAATTTGACTATTGGCCTGTCGGTTCTCTGTCGTAATTATTATTTATTACCCCTATGCATAAAATATTTTACCTGCAAAAATACTAGCTTTCGACAAAAAATGATAGGCAAGTTAAAGGTTGTGTGGTGAAAGTAAGGTGGATATTTTTATGTGAGTACTTATTATTAATTTATTGCACATCGTATTTCTAAATTACGAATGAATATTGGGCCGTCAGTGTGCAAACCTCTAGTCATATCACATATATCATTTCTTCGAAAGGTATTTCTCCTAAAGACCAGAGTCATTGTAGCACAACTCAAGACTAAATCCAAAACTTGATTTCAACGCCAGGGCGAATATTTATAAATTCCGCTGATGAGATGAACACGATAGCCAGTCCCACAATCAAAACAAATAGTTATATTATTAATTATATTTTATATTTAAAACACATAGATGTAAAAACTTTTCGATATGTACTTCTTTGCGTATCATAGTTTACCACAAATACCATTAAGTGTTTAATCGAATTCAAGTTTTAGCTACGAGTGAACCCGCCCCTATTAAACAGAGGAATTACATTCATATGAAAATTTATGCTACAGGATGAAGATGATCATCTGAAAAGAGATTTTGGTATAAATTAGTGACCATCGAGTCTAGCATATCAGCTATACATGCTGTAATGCGTATCATAATTTAAAAGTTAAGTCAGCAAAAAATTAACGACTACCAATTGCAATTGTTCACGCTAGTTAACTAAAATATTCTAACGTAACGTTATTCCATTTATGAGAAACAAGACATCGATTATGGGATATTTATAAATCGCAACCGCTTAACCATCTACATGTAGTCGTTAGAAGATTTCCTAATTTACGGTAATCGGTTTATCACATAAAAACACTTACCTGTGCTCCGCTTCAAAATAATACAACGTTATGAATAATCTCGTAGGAAGTATTCTTAGTCATTATTATGAACAGTCACCTTTCACCTTTGAAGTGAAATTTTTGCCGCTGGAAGGCCATAAATGGACAACTATGCATACTCATTTATTTAAACCGTGCAATTTCTGTAATCATCATTTAGGTGTTTGGTTTCCTTCCATTTCATTGCACTGCGGTCTCCTGTATGCCAGAAAATGTGTACTTAGCTGGTACATCCATGTTATGCCCAAATGACTATATTGGGCTAACGTACTTATTTACATGAGGTTTGTTTGCGGCTTGTGTGGGTGAATCGAAAAAAGGAAGGTAAAATGAAATACGAAAATATGCTAGCTACCAATATAATATGTACGTACTTATTTACGATCCGATCACTAACCATCTCGGAAGAGAGAAAGTACACTTGGTGCTTCTCTCAAGCAGATATCAGTCCACAGGTATTGTCGTGCTGCCAGAAAACATTTCTATTCTTTCATTCAACTCTTGCAGTCTGTAAATGATTGCAAATTGGAAGCATGTTGTGGCCATATGAGAGAGTAGTCAAAACTAATAACAAATTATTGTTGTACACGAGGAGAAAGAAAGCAATACGTTACGGAAAAGGTAAAAGGATAGCATAAGAAATTGCCCCTTTAGGAAATACGCACATTACCTTGAATTCGATGTTAAGAACCAGCTATTAGCATTGTTCGCTACTCCATGAGTTCCTGGTCGTAAGCAAACTCAAGAACCAACATATTTATCGGCTGTCTTTTCGCTTTCTTCATGTGAAACGCGATATCATGAGATACATGGAAAAAATACATAATAATAAAGCAAACCCACGTTAGAAAAAAGAAACAGTCTGTTCTGTACGCTCAAAAAAATAGATGATGGAATGAAAGACTGGACACGGCGAACGAAAAGAAGAAAGCCCCTCATTAAATTGGCGAGGTCGACATATTGCAAGCTACAACTCTTTGTTTGATTGGAAAAACTTTACACAAGGAAGCTTCTGTATGCATGTCTACGGAGCAATATAAGATTTGACATTTTAGTTCTTCGTGCTTTTCTACAAAACAAAATTATGCTAACACACGACATCTTATTCTAAAAATATCTAGCAGCATTTCTTCTCTGTGTATACCTATAAGTATAAATATATATATACACTTAATAACATATTATTATGTCACATGTACACCTCATTTGTATTTTTATGAAACCGAAGGATAAAGTTATGTAGAACCAGAAACATATGTATATGCATATGTTTTATTTCTTTGTTTTATTTCTTTGGAATAATACTGTGTAGGTTTTCATGTGTGAAATGGGAGCAGTTACAGTTTGCATCCAAGCTTTTACTTCATGGCGCGTGGCACTTTGCTTCGGTTTACAGATCGGTTCACTGATATAAAGCTAAGAAAACGCCTACACAAGTTATGAATTGTTCACACCATTAACTTTCCAATGATACTTTCATCTTTCACTTATTGTATTTCTCATTGTTTGTAAAAATATTGTTTTTGTTTCTTACAGATGTCTTTTCCGCAAAGTTTATTATTAGTTCGAACGTTCTGTTGGTTACAAAATTTGTTTATTATGATTGTACAACTGACCCATTGCACGATAGGGGACCAGTGTTTAAATTGTGTTTGCCATAAAAGAATCGTGAAAATTAGAAAGTCGGTTTAAAACCTCGGTTTAAAAAGACTATTTCAATGGAACGTGGTCTCGAAACTTTGCTACTAATTAGAGGATGTAATTAGTGTATATATGGTTTTACATTAAAAACGCGAAATTCAGTATGTCATTTGTCTATTAGGGACTTCTTTTGCCAACAAATGTTTCCAAGCATATAGTTTCCCATTATCAGGCGAGATATGAGAAATGAGTTTGGAAGGGGAAATTAGGCAGCACACGTATTGTCGACCGTAGCCAATTCTTTTTCAGCAAACTTTCCTTCAGTAGCTGGATAAAATGAGGATGGATTGATTGAGAGAGAATATTACTGCAAGGACCGGTGGAGAAGGAAACAATAGACATTGCTGGCAATATTTATTCAGATCATATTGCAAGTCGAACACTCGTCTCAATTTCCTGTATACTTTACCCAGTTTCATATAGTAACGTTGATAGATGTTGAAGATTAGCCGAACATCTATCTGGTTTGAACATCTATCTTATGAAACTTGTTTCTTATAGACACTCACTAGCCACACACGTACACGACGGACGTTGTACACAGATGGTTTAATCTAAACATTTTACATCATTATCCCCTGTCTGTTGTATTGATCGGAATGAATTATAAGCTCTATCTCTCTCTCTAATGGATAAAATTTAAATCAAATGTAATGTACGTATGTAATTGGAAGCATCTTTATTACATAGAACCGTGGTAAGCGGAGCACATATTTTTGTCTGAAAGAAAGTCATTGAAGCAACTTTTATCAGCAACAAGAGGTTCCCTTTCTCCCTTAATATTATAATATGTTCCTGTACAACTTTCTATTCAACTCAATCCATGTCGAATTTGTTGTAAACATTGATGCACCTGAGATCTAGATCGAAGAATAAAATCCATATATGTCATGACGAGATGAGTTTCGTGATATTGTAGTTTATAAAAATAGCTCAGCGTGGGTGGCCAGAGATTATACTTTCTTTACATTCACATTCCAATTTACGACCGGGTTTTCTCCATTTCCAATGTTTTTCATTAACTTTCTTTCATTTATAGCTTCTTCATCGTAAATGTGCCATACTAAACCTTCTTGTCTACCTATTTGTCGACCATTGTTATTTTATATGGTTTAGATCTCTTCAGAAATACGACAGAAGAAACAGCAACCAAATGAAAAATTGAAAGCTGCACATCTTTATGATATTCCTCATATTTCTGTTATCATTGTCGAGCTTGAAAGGAAGAAAAATCTAATTAATTAATTCGCATATATGTATGTAGCCTGACTTTCTTTACTACAACATAGGATGTTTCTTCATTAGCTTGGGTGAAATTAAGCCAAAAACATGATATTCCTATTGAAACATGAACTCGTTATATTTCTTGGCAAATCCATCCTCCTTTATTTACTCAAATTTTACTTGAAACTGTCCAAGAATAATTTGCTGTGGGCGTATTTTTGCAATGTATTTTCTTTTAAATATTTTTATTAAGCTGAACCGGAAATATGAACCGTAATCTTACAATAATGCTGACTGTGCTCTCTTTTCAGTAGAATGTTTATTTTGTTCAAGAGTTCACTTGGAACTCTATCACTAATTAAATGAAATTGAAGCATAATGAAATCTCACGATAGTATGAACTCGTTTGCTAGCCCATCTCTGCTTTTACATGAAGGAACTTTCTCTCCAGAGTCATGTCCATCTTAAAATACTGTTCACCTCATTAAGATTTCTCTTAAAAATAGAGCCATGTTTTACTTGAACGATATTCCTCATGAATAAAGTCAACAAGCCTCAAAAGAGGAAATGGATAAAAAATATACGCATTTTCATATTATTTTCATGAAAAATAAATTACACGGAAGAAATTTCTCCTTTAGGACCTGAAAAAGTTTTTCTACTTTTAAAATTTGTTGTCTATCATCTCTTTCGCTTCATGTACAGTGTTCTATTCGCTTTTAATCGTACTCATGCCAAATTAAATCTTCCAAGTGAGCCATGAAGAAAGTCTAATTTCTAGTGACAGCTCACTTAGTTAACCAAAGCTATGACCGCAACACATATTATTGCGTTAGTGCAACTTTCCACTGTAGCTCCTAAAATATTTGCCTCTGTTTTACCATACTGGGCGCAGCAACAGATGGCTGAATAAATATAAACATTTTGTTTTCTTATCCATTAATTCTCAAACGACAGCGTACAATAATAGAACATACATCAAAGTAACATGAATGTTTGGCAGTATGAACGTGCTGGCATGGTGGTGACTGAATGAAAGAAAAAAACCAAAATGGTTTATACACACAACTTTATTATTTGATATCTTTCTCTGACTTGATAGATCCATTATAATGTGATGTGGTGATGACGTGTGTTTTTACGGGAAAACATGCCATATGGCATCACTCATTGGACCGTATAACAAGTACAAATTGTGGACATGTGTTTTAGCGTTGTTGTTACAGAGGTAGCAAAAACTGGAGGCACGCTACATTACATGCATGCAATAATAGCGTACATAGAACAACCACCAGTTTTCTTGTCTTATCATCAACTGACTTGTTTTGGTGAAAGTTTATTGATTTCTCATCAGAAGTCACAATATGAAAGACTTCATTAGTCGACACAAAAAACAGTCAGTAGTTACTCAGAAGTTAATATTATGCATTTAATATTCACACGCAAACGGATTTTCCAAATGATATTTATACCCCACTCTCTTTGACTCTTTGCCTGATTTTATTGGAATTATTCATTCAAATGTAAGTCCCCTGAGGTAAGCTGTAGTAAGTGGAAAGAATTAAAAGACTAATACATATAATAAAACCACAATCAAATGAAATACAGAAACAGCAAGTTACACACAACGGGTTTTGATGGTGAAAAGAAAATTTGACATGGCAGATTATTGTAGATTATGAAATCGAAAGAAATGTTGGTACTACTGTCTGTACACTTGTCAACAATCAATTATATATTTTTGCACTTTCAAATGACAAGTTGAACTGAACTGTCTTAAAATAGCACTGTACTAGACTGGTTATTTTGCACTCTACTCCAATATGTAATTAGATCCCAATATAACAAAAAACCGGAAGTATAAGCAGCAGAACAAAACTGGTTGTAATCAGCTTTCATCAATGGCTGGTTGTAAAAATACATGCGGGGTAAATTGGAGAAAGTGAGAGTAGTGATGAAAGAAAATTATTGTAATGGTGTACATCGTTAATTTGGCTCTGTTGCGATTTTACCGACCGTTATTTGGATAAAACTGCAATTTTCCAGAAGGTCTTTAGTGGTATTATCTTGCTGGATTGCTTCTACTACGTGACCTTTTCATTTGACCGATTCGTTGGAGTAGTGAAACAGTGAAAGTTGACAAGGCATATAATTCATATTCACTACGCCAAGCTGATAGCTGATGCCAATGTGTGATGCATGCGCGATCTAAACAAAGAGTAGATATGTATGTTGGTTATATAATCAGATTAAAGCCAGGAATTAGCATCTAGGACGCTTGCTATAGCGTTAATAAAAACAAAAGGACATGAAGTGCGTAGTACCAAAAGCATATATAGCGTCAAATAATATGCTCAATAGATGGCTTATACTATCGAAGTAGGGTGCCTGGAACGATGGAATAGAACATCTAGTAACTTGAAGTATTACAATATGTACACATTACATTAAACTCATAAATAAGAAAGAGAGGACTACTACTGAGCTTCTTCAGTCGTATAAAAATTGATATGATGAATGATGACACAGATTAAAACAAAGATTTGAGCTGTTAGCATGAGGCTCATGACATGCCACGCCGCAGTGTCCTCAGGCTAAAGGAAAGTCGGCTCTCTTTTACGTGAACGGAGAACGAAATACATACCATTCATAAATTGTAAATGAATGTTTCCAGCAAAACAATGTCTTAGTCGCTACTAATATGCATGACAAATACATTGTGTCTAACTAACATTCATTGTACATACATTTGGTCACCTTTGAGTTTGATGTTTTTGTCATCGAGGATAAATATTGAAATTGTAGAATACTGACTACTGACAATAAATACTGTCCCTCATAGAAGTACCCATTTCCAGATCTGTGGTAGTTTGCTGCTGGTTCTCACTCAAGTTAGCGTATCTAAATGCTGCTATGAAAGTTTTTTTAATGATTGAATACAATCTGCGTGTTTTTCTCGGTTGGTGGATTCGTTTTGAAAGTACGCCCAACATACTTGCAATCAGTATTCAACTGAGTGATGAATGATCTCACTTTAAATACACATATCACGTTTCTGCAACCAATGTAGTTTCTTTAATGAATGAGTGGGCAAAAAAGGTTGGTTTGTTTCACGTAAATTGTGTTCATCATTCATATCAATCATCTGTCAAGCATTGGCCATGAAAAAATCTCGTTAAAAGTATGAAACAACATTAAAGATGTCGTTTTTATGACAATTTTGCATAACAATATTCATTCAACCTTATCTAGATGATATCATACCTTAAATGAGAATTGTGATTTTTTTCCTCTGTACTAGAGACACATGTACTCACTGTAGATTTTACTAGAATTACCATCGACTCCGAGAGATCGACATTATTCCATTTCCAAATACTAATGTCGCAGGGAATAATCGTGTAAAATACCGGACTGGACTTTATATCATGTCAGAGATATACAGAACGGTAGCATGACAGAATATTAAAACCCTCTACGTAATACCGTTGGGCAAGGTTGATGTTCTGCAATATGGAAGATGTAAATCATAATCGTCAAGTTTTAAGCAGTAGTTTTGCTGCTGAGCTATATCATGTTAATACAAGAAATGCCGAAGGTTATGATTTTGTAAGACATTTTGACATGGATGCTTCAATGCTTTCTAATGCTTATTCAACACAGCATCCCAAAGGGAAAAGAATAGAAGGCGGATGGATGGTGATAAAAATATTCAAGGCTGAATGGGGTAAGAGGAAAAGTGTGCATGTAAGGACTGTGCGCACAACGATTTAACAAGCTTCAAACAAGGCTTTGTTGCTACTTTAAAACATAAAAACAAACTTTCTATTTTTACAAACTTGAGTTTTTGTAAAATGAGAATATCAATTATTTTGTTCAGTCTGTTGCGTACTTGCATAACTCCTGTTTTCACTTCGTAGAGTTTTTCATTAAGCGCGGATAACGATTGACAAACGAAGCAAAATCTGGACATAATAAGCTGCTAAAGGTCAAAGAAAGTACTTATCAACTTCGCAGAAAACAGAATAATTCAGTGAAAAACGCTTATTTTGTGCGCAGTACATTTTTCACCCGAACATGACATCAAACCTTGCTTCTATTAGCTCAGAAAATGAAATTAGGAAATTGAAAAAGTAAACTTTCAGGTGTCATCCTTGAAACGACGCTTTGAAAAAGTTCCCGTATATTTTATACCATTAACACTTTGTTCTTCAACTGGATGAAATTCAATATTTATAGCACGACAGATATGAACAGATATATATGTATCTTAATTTTTGAATTGAAAAACTAATACAACATACACATCTTAGATTGTAGTAGGTGTATAGTACAGACTGTGTACTACAGATATGCATGATGTATATTTTCCTATATTATTATTTCGATCTTGCCTGATTGCGCACTAAACATGTTCATCTATTTCTAGCCAAATAAATTTTCGTTGACCTTTTCGCGATTATGTACTTCGCATCACACAGTCACACCCACTTTCTTTTTCAACAGTCTAGCTTTAGTCTTAATTTATATTTCGAGGAAAAATCTCACGGTTCAGAAAATCAACTATATTGATTAAAGAACTTCAGAACTCAATGAATAGTGAAAGTTTCAACATTGTGTTGCATAAATTCGCTCTTATAGCTTTAAAAGACAGTACGCTTTTATTTGTCTAAGATAATAGTGTAATAATGGATGACGGCAGCAAATTTCCGTTAAAAGTACTACCAGAAATAAACGAAATGAGCAATTAAAGGCTAGATATAGATTTTTCATATGCATTTTGGACTTTTCCTTTCAACAATGGTCAATTTTTTCGGTAGATACATCTCTGACTTACATTCAGTTTTAAGATAGTATAAGGTTCACTTCAAACGGTTAAGCATATCGAACTTTTCCATTTCACATCGTATTCCCATTTCGAGGAGTGAGCTTGTATCAAAATGTATATATCTGATATAATTTGTGTTCATTCCTGTACGGAGAACAGACGCTTTTATAACTAAGATTATTGCAAAAGTGTGTGTAGGTGACAGTTGAGTTGGCGTGCATCACCGATGTAGTGGATAGCTAATTCAAATCCCCATATGGGATTTTAAGCATAAAGCTTTTCCATATTTAAGATTAGCTACCTTCCAAACAATCGAAAGTCAGCCACATCACATCCTATCCATTAAATTGTTCAAGGGTTTAGCACGTTTTGCATTATGCAGATAAATTTGAGAGAAAGGCTCAAAGGTTCTCTCTAGCATTCATTCTACTCTTCTTAGGAAGAGCGACAGGTTGCCCCTTTTTTGTAAAAACTTTTGGCACTCAACAGATTTAGTCTACTATACAGAATCGGACATGTACAAGAAACATACGAGGTGAGAAGAAAAGTAATACATATTACTACCACTGTGTCTTCGAAGGAGGCTTACCAACTCTTCCAGCTGGAAACTTACGACATTACGACTTGTTTCAAAGGAGTAATGTTTAGTTACGGCATCATTGGTAGCGGTAGGAAACCTTATCGGATTAGGATTGTTGGCAGAATTATAAAATGGAACCATACTTGAAGATGCATGCCATATAAACAAATTGCATATTAAAATCATGGGATAAGATGTACATACAAACAATCATAACGCATATTATATAAATATGAATTCGCTTTGCCCCAAAAACTTTACTACAAAATTACTTGAAGACTGCATGTTTATATATTATGTGAGCACGTGCACAAATTTTGAAGGTAATGGATTATGATCAAAATCATGCAGTACGCACACACTTTTAATCGACTGGTTGTTGTACGAATTCAGTTTGAGTTGATGGAATATTATGAATACAATACAAGTTGTTTTTTTACTTCCACCTGTGAAAGGTTTGTAAATTGCTTTTTTACTACCTGATTGGTTCGGAAATTGTGGGCTCAGTGAGTAGGCAGATTTGAAACCGCTTTCCGTTGAATGCTGTAACTCTAAAACATAGTTTTTTCACGAAGCCCCGCTTGGGAGTCCGTTGGGAATTCCGAATGAGAAAAAAGGGAATGAGTACAAGTGAAATGAATTTTATACTCTGGCGGATGGATGACAAATACGAAGGCTTGTTTTAATTTTTGCATGGAGTTTCATCCTCCTTGCATAAACATGCTGAAAAGCAAGCTATATATAGAATGCAAGAAACTAATACTAAGCCCTTATGGTTGGAAAATACAGGAATCATCACAATACCAAAACACATTCACGTCAATATTAATTAACCTTCAGCTATTTGCAGTGATTCAGTTTACATTTTTCTGGGTCCTACCAGTAATACTCATTGTTCGACTTACATATTTTGTTGTGTTATAATTTAAAATGCTTTAAATAAGTGTAATAATTATTACGCAATTTAAAAGTAAAAGTAATTAAATTTTCGTGAAACATGGACTCAAAGTACTAGTTTGAGCTGGTCTAATGTACGCTAGGAATGAGAACCAAAATTATGTATTGGTACCAGCTTAGCTGGCAGTAATGAATTTTATTCATCACATAAATGTACCAAAAGCCAAAATATCTATAATTACAATTTCTATATTTTATATTTAATACTTTGAAAATTCGCTTTCGCAAATATATCGCTCCTTTGCGTACATCTATTAATATCAACCGTGTATTTACGTAATGTGGCATTTCGCAGTTCGCTTGCCTATCGCCAGTTCAAGGTTAAGTTCGTGTAAGTATAAAACTGTCTGTCACATCCTACAACTTTCTCTGCCTGTCTTCTGTCTCCGTTCGCTTAACGACAAATGGTAATGGTGCGCTACAACGTGTGTCGCATTTGTCTGCCTGAAATGATGTATGCAAAATTCAATGTACCTATGTTGTACGAGGTTCTCACAGATCACACATTTGTCATTACCAAAATGTTGCGCAAAATGGAAAAAATTACATTTTAAGCATACCGAGAATTTTCGTTACAACATAAATCAATCATTTTGATTTTGCACCAAGTTTTTGTGGTTGAATGAAAGGGTATTACTGCTCATACTCGGATTATTTGTTGCAACCAGTGTAAAAACGAAACTTGTTTGTACTTTACCAAATTAAATTGTGTCGTAGAGAGTCAAAAATAAATACACATTGCGGTTAATTAGAACCTATATTCATGTTTCATGGTTTACATGCTCACATCAAAGACCAATGTGTGTTTATCAGATTATGCGGTTATGCACATCATCACTTATACATAAATCCATATTCAAATCATTTCTTGTTCAGTGATGCAGGTAAGGGGAATCAGAAAATGAGTTTACGTTATGAATTACAATGTTTTACTAAAGAATACAGTTTTAGTTTGAAATGGTCTCCTGTAGCCCAAGTAGCCATCGTCATTGTAGAATTAAACATGAATTGAACAACAGTTTCTCGGAAATTACGAATCACGTCCTTTCAATGACTTTGACGAACGAAGCCATTTTCGATTTTCGTTCTTTGTCGGTACGCTTTTACCACGCGAAAATAATACAAATGCTGTGACACAATCCAGTCTGGTCTCCTGTCAGCATTATTTTTTGATGATACCTGAGTGTGTATTTCCAAATCCAAACTCTTTCGGAAAACTTTGTTTGCAGACAATCGCATACGAAGCTCTTTTATCCATGAGTAGTTCTGTCTCTGTCTCGCAGTATTTACATACGTGTATGAAAATAAGCTAACACCACAGTAATTCCAATTTCAAGTCCCTTTTCCACCCTTTGGCCATCAATGAAACTCTTCCTCTAAACCATTTTTCCGTTCTCTTGAAACATGAAATGTGACAACAACAACAACAACTCTCCACAACGTTCATTTTCATGAGAGGTTCTTGCTGTCCATTTGCTAACACTACATAAAGTTGAAGGTGTTATGAAACAATGCAAATCACAGTCAATTTTCACTTCCCAATGAGTACATACTTCAATTTTACGTGAATTCATCGAAAAGACAATATGAAAGAAATACTTGTAGGAACTCTGAGCATATCCGGAAATGCCGTATTTGCGCTTGACTTTGTACAATATAATTCTCATCCAACTGCTGTCATTCCTTCCAAGAATATTTTGCCGGACAAGTAGCAGCTAAAACAGATAGTTAGCTAGCTAGTGCTACAGACACAAAACAAATGTCATAGAATTTGAGAAACAACAGATGCAGCTATAGCTGGAGTTATCTGACAGGTAGTCTTGTCTTGCTCGAGAGCTATTCACCACAACCAACCAACTCTTGTAGCTGTCATTTAGAAAGCCCTCCAATTCTGTTTTAGAAAACAATATTTCAAAATATTAGAAAGTCGGTAAAAGAAGCAAAAGTAGATTACCTATAGTAATATGCATTGCATAGGAAGGATCATGTACGCACTTCTGTTCAACTTTCTGTGTAAGGCACACACAGAAGAATCCTGATAATACGGATAGTGAAAGTATATCCTTTTTTAGAGGAAACCTTTCTTTTAACAATGTTCTAGAGTTTATCCCCTGCAAAGTCCCCGAAACAGCTGCTGGCTACAAGATGATAAGAATGTTAATAAGACTTTTGTTGACGGCAATGTTGGTAGCTCTAGTCCATAATAAGTAATAAGTTGTGTGATGTGTGTGCCAAGCGGCAGGCTATGAAGATGTAGGAAATCCGGTTTAAGTTCAACTTGCAATATTTCATAAAGGGCACATCCTATTTGGCTTGATGATATTATACGTTATATGGCTTTCTCTTGTCTTACAAGCAAGAGCCCACCTTTACCCAACACGAAAACTTTTCTTCCGTTATCTGTATCATAATAGCACTAACATCTACATACAAACAGATAAAGCATTTCCCTTCACTTCCTTTCTAACCTGATCAATTTTCTGCTCACACCACCACTCCAAGTAAAATGAAGATGCTAGTCAGTGCTGAGATTGCTTCACAAAACAGCGTCGAAGGAAAAGAAGAGGGATGTGTGGTGGAGAAAGTATTCGGCTCCGTACTTGTATTGAGATACATTATACGCCCACATAAAAACGAAAGGAATAATATTATGTATTTTGTTATCAAAAACGAACATTGCATTGAGGAATTTATTGAACAGCATGAAAAATGGATGACCTCATCTCCAGAGCTGTTTATGACAGGGGACGTGCTGTAAAGAAATGGTGATATGCTGGTGATAACATCATGTAGGTATGAGAGAGAAAAATTTCTGAAAGGAAATGTCAATTCGTGGGGGTTATTTATACAAAGAAAAATAGGAAAGTACACGTAAATAAAGTTTTTGACGCCTTATCAGCAATATGTTTCATTTTACAAGTGCGTATGCATTATTACGAATTTACTTTTCATATCTATTGAAACGAAATACAATTTAAATTTCATTACAAATATGTTGTCGGCGAGGGTTGAAAGGTTTCCTTCTGAGAACTATGAAATAGAATTTTTGCATTTCTTTCTAACATGTACATTCGAAGGTACTCTTGGTATTAATAGAAGCTCTTTATGAATGACTTCATAAAAAGCTGTTACGGTATGGCATTTAACAAGATTTACTTTATGGAATTTTTATTTCTATTTTGTTGTCAGGAAATAAAAAAGGTGGGAGGGTAGGCTTTCCCTTGAACAGGGTGCTCCAATTTGAAACAAAGAAATCCTTTTTATTTAATTGAGATTATAAAAGGATGATGAAGTGGAGCAGGTAGTAGTGGGAAAGTCTTTTGACATTTCACTTTGGCTCTTTCTGAGAGTAAATATATGTCGGGACAATAATAATGACACTGCTGACAGAACGCAACAACACAAACACAACCCATCAGCAAGCACTACAGAGTGACTGCACAGTGTGTGCGTTAGAAACACTTGTGAAACTGAAGGTAACACAATTCTACGCAAAGATGCTGGCTCGTGGTTGCAAGTGTGTCACATTACTTTCCTTTCATTAGTTTACGTTATCCGTACTGTCAGTCAAAGTGAAGTGCGAGGGATGATTCGGATGGTACATATAATGCCTCTATAACGAGAGAATATGTGCTATCTGATATCGTGCGTTTCTCACATTAAGACGGTTCTATTCAAGTGGCACCGTTACGTAATACTGGGGGTCAATGCTACAGTCCCTAAAACCAGTCATTTCTTAATCACAATGATTAGTTTTTTTTATTGAAACCGAGCTCTAGTAACCGGACTAAAAGCAAGATGATGTGTAAATATTTATCCCTTTGATGATACTGAAATTTTGAACGTAGGAAAATACACACACATATATACGCAGGTCTACGGTTTTACAGATAACTGATTTCTACATTATAACTATTTATTCCTGTAGGATTTAAAAAATCTTGATCCTTGAGTTTATGTATTTACTTTGACTAAAATATTGCATTGGTAATAATGAATCTGAATATTTTTTTTGTTTTCATCTAATCCGTTCATATTAAAGGATATTAGGAAAGTTCCCACTGCTGATTACTTTTCATCGTCCAAAACGCACGGATAGGCTTTATTTGTTTACTTGCATTGTAAAGATGTAAGATCAATAATGCCGAATCCATGTCCATCCCCACGGATTTAAATGTGGGATAAGGTTTCCTATCCATTATACCGTGCGAAATCTAGAGTTTTTACAGCTTCCTCTTTTGCTTTTGTTGTGATCCGTGTTGTTTGCTTGCATATGTATAATCGTACAAACAAGCCGAAGCATTGTCACAAAAAAATGAAAATGGAACTTCATGATACTGAATCAATATTTAAAACACACATCTTCTTTGGAAAACCCTAATGCCCCGTTTATTTCAACGGTTTCTCGACTAGAGCATACACCTCCAACTGCTAGTCCCTTAGTTGTTTTATTAACCAGTATTTGCCAGATTGTTTTACGGTTCGGTAACAATTTGTGTTGTGAGCAGAGAACTCAGTTGGAGTTTAATATGTATATATACATCTCAGATGATATATCACTACTAAAATAATCTTATATTTACTTCCCTAGATATTTGTCCCACCCAACATGTTCTTAAGTAGCTCTTCTGTCATGCATCCTCCAGCGAGAACGAGCAATTTAATTAGGTATCTCGCATTTATGAAAATCCTATGGTATATGGAACTTTAAGCGAATGTGTGGGTGGCCGGAGATAAAGGTAAGTGGTGCGTCCTTGAGTAGATATCCATATCATATTTATCTACTATGTGAGAAGGTATTTTATATTCAAGAAAGCTCAAAGTCGAAACCTGTGATGGACAATGAAAAAGTAAGCTGTTGCAATGTAATGTTTATTTGTAGACAGAATTTCGGAGGGTTTCTATCTAACCGTCTTCTCCCTACAAATCCCCTTTGGGGTGTATTAAAAACAAACCAGGTAGAATTTTAATTTTGAAAAGTAAGGATTTAGTAAACGAAGAGAAAGGGAAGGCATTTATTTAAGAAATAGACGTTTCAAGCAACAAGGTACATAAATCCCAACAAAATAACTGCATGTAATATGTTCAATGCACACAGAATTTATCCTTCAACTTGGGTTGAATTGTGCAAGTAGGTTAATAACGTTTGATGTGTTAAGCTGTAATGTATAGTGGAAGATTATCATTATTGACAAGATCTAACAGTTCAGATTTCAATTTCAATTCATCAAGTCATGGTACATTACCTATTCAACAGTTTGTACATAGGAATGAGCATAAAAACAACTCACCCGGTGAAAACATTATTAAAGAAAGTGCAACTACATATAGTACATTATTTCATGTGCATAGCCATACATTTCGATGTACGAGTTCATATATATCAGTTAGTTTTTCAAACCTGGAAAATAAGGAAAAATGGTATGCCAAGTTGATTGGTGTGTTTGCAAGCATTCTGTCGGTTCCAACTATTGTAAATTATCCATACAATAGTAGCCTAGAAAATTCAAAACACCGTTACGATTACGGGAGATTTAGGGACAAAGTATGGTAACTATTAGGTGCTTGGAATTGGTTCGAGTTCTAATTATGAAAAATTGGGTGTACAGTATTAAATAATGCGCATTGTTAACTTAGTTGGCTTTTTGCAATTTGGTGGTGTGTCAATGTATATATCCACAGCATCAATTCGAAATGTTTGCCATTGCCACAACCGACACTATTAAATTAAAGGGAGGAATTGTGACGAAAAATAGTATCTGTTGATCAATACCAATTAGAGCCGAGAACGAAATGCACAACATATAGCAAAACAGTACTGTTTTGCCAAAAGTGTGCTTTGAAGTACAATTATATACGTAAATGTATCTGCCACGAATGGGAATAAACCATTGTAATTGGTATATTTTCAAATTTGCATGTACTTTTATTGATAAAAATGAGAGGGGATGGCACACAGTGAATCAATTATTCTGTTCACTGCAACCCTAATTAATGGCCTTATCTATTCTGTCACAGTATCGAAGTGTGGCGCAGAATGGAAAATTGGTGACAGCCATCTTTTGAATTTGATTATTTGAAAATGGTTATAATTAAAAGTGTAAGTTCTATGTGATGGTAAAAATGGCGATGGCGATAAGTATAATAACTAAATAATTCTTCAACTCTTTTCTATTCATCTTGAATTTCAGTGTCTGTCCGCCCGATTGTGAAAATGCGTGTTAGAAAACAGTTGGATATATGAGGTTTTCAATGATAGCAAACGATTTACATATAAGGCTAATCATTTTGCGACATCTCATTTTTGAAATTTTAAAATGTATTATTTAGAACCTAAATTTATCTCCCATGTAATAAAGTTTATCATGAATATGAATAGCCTTACTGGGGTCTCCAGTCTCCATTTTGTTTGTGCCAACCGGTATGTGTATAGGTATGTATACAATCAATACCTCAACATGAGCAAGAACATTTTTTCGACTTTTTCGGCTTCATTCATCCCATATATTTATAGTAATGAAAAAAATATGTACGATGCTTTCATTATAATTTTAATAAATATCGGTGGAACTTTGATCCTAAATATTTACATTAAACTATAAACGGCAGGCATACATAAAGTACATTATTATACAGCAAAAAATACATCATTTTTCGATTTTTAATACGTTCATTCCCACAAAATAAATAAATACACAGCTTACATTCATCCAAACGTAAATGTTACATATCATTTGTTGACATAATTTAGTCAAAAGTTTTTGACAATCGAGGACTTTTTAACTTCCTTTAAATTCTATTAAATGATCATTCTATACAGAAATAAAAATAACAAATAGGAAAACAAACCACTCCAGCGCATTATTAAACAAAGGACACATCGGGCCAATTATTGGTATCACAAATCACAAGCAGAGAATATTACTTAACTTAAATGCTAAAATTAGGTTACAGATAATGTTTAATAAGTTTAAAAGTTAGTTTGCACCAAATGGACTCACCGACTCATACGCGCTGACAACATACGGATCGAACATAATGTATTTCTACATTCTACATACTAATAATATGTGATATATACGACAAAATAACAATCCGTATACCGTACACTTAAATCAGTGGAATGATAAGGGATATTTAAATGAATCAGATTAATCTGGGAGAGTAATGCTATTACTACATTAATGGAATGAACGAGGCATGAAGCCATGGACCAACTGCACTAGTAAATCTTGCCCGCCCCAGCTCTTTCATGGATTTAGCATCAACCACAACTAAAAAGTTCTCTTGATGGTATTTCATTTTAATGACAGTAATTAGCAATCCATCATCTTCCGACTCTCCAATAGGGTTTGGAACAAAAACTGGCTCATGGGGAACTTGATCAACTTGGCATTTCCATTCCACAATTTCCTTTGTATCCACGTTAACTTTTACCATTTTATGCGCATAGTGCGAGTACGGACTGATGTAACTAGAAATTCCGTAAGTGTATTTGTATTTCTTTCCCTGATAGTTTGGATTTATTGCGCAGAAATCAAAACCGGGTCCTTTCGTCGTTAATACTTCGGGGGTGAGGAGAATTTTACTGCCTTTCTTCGCTGCACGAATTGTTTTGTAGGTGGAAGGAAGATTTTTGCTCAATTCTAATACTAATTCACGGTTATTGCCGCCGTGCTCTGAAGAATCTTCCTTCACCTCGGCCACCAAAGGAATGGCAAAGCGAACCAGCGTTCCTGTTTCGATCCCTTTTCCAATATCTGGGGAACGCATTACGCTGAGATTAAGAGCTGTATTGGTATCAACGTTTGGAAAACTGATTACATCCACGATTATCTATAAAACAGAAGAAACAAGAATAATGACTTTGCATTTGATTCACACTCTTGGTGTTGTGTAGATTCTCAGAAGAGAAAGAGAAACAACGTTATGATGCATATGCCTATGCATGCTTTATATAGTTAATCCTTCTCAAACATTCTCTTGTGAACGCAACGGAGAAAATATTCTCAAGAAAAAGGGATTTTGTTGCTGTTGCAGGAAAGTAAACAATAATAAACTTACGTTGTCTGCATCCTCGTAGGCGTTTACAACAGAGCTTAATGCGAAAGTAGTCTCAGCAAATATTTCAGTCTTCAGTACTTTTCCCGTGTTCTTGTTGATGAGATAAAACTTGGTGCCGTCATGAGGTCTCCAATCCAGCCAGTCTTTGGTGCTGTAGCTTTTGATGTACGTGGCTGCTAGTTTCATGACGTTGAGAACGACAGGCATTTCCACAAAAATAATATAGTTTTTAGTCATTCCAAACGAGCGACAAGGGGAACCTCCAAACATCCATCGAGACGGAATAGAGGCAAGGTTGTGGAATCTGTGATCCAGGCTTTTGGTGACGTTCTGCGATACCATTTTTTGAATTGTATACCGGAACGTTGGGTGCATAGATCCACTAATAAGATACATGTCACCGTTGTCATCTCTTAATGGAAGGGGACAGAAGGAATTAGCGTTGAACGCTTTCGTTGAATGGTATGTCTTGACGGTTTCCACTGTGTCTGGATTCAATTCATGGAAATAACACGTATCGCCAGCAGTATAAAGTTCACTTCCAATTTTGAATACATGGCCAATGCAATTGTCAGTGGGATCGAATGGACCCTGTATATTTCAAAGTAAAGGAAATGTTAATAAAAGTCCGCCCTTTGAATTATGTATTTTGTCTGTATGTACATTTCAAGAAATAAAAATTTTCCTTACAAACGTTGGCAGGATTTTAGCAAAAAATCCTCGTTTTGCGTCAGTGGCTGGAGGAGTTCCGAATTCACAAGCAATCGGTCTCTGTGCCGCGGTAGCTTTCTTGTATGAATCTGATTGCAGGTATCTTGAAATGTGGCGAATATTTTTTCCATTTATTTCAAACTTTGATATAACCGCGTATCCATCCATCCAGTTCAGAACACCGCCTTTCTCTAGGTCAAAAAGTCCGGGTGCAGATGCGTACATTGAGCCCTGAAGCCAGTTAGGTACGTCACCTAAAATTTCAAGTACATGCTCATATTACGAACTTTACACACATAAGCAAATAATTGCTACACTTTCTTCACTGTCAGTGTATTGATGTCAGTGCACATGTACAGCCATGACTGATGTCATGTCATTGTCATCAAAGTCATGTCATAAAAAAATATGTCACTGTGAGAAAAATATGGAAAGAGCCAAAAGTTTACACTGCCAACAAAAATGTCATAATTAAATTGAGGTCGAGTAGAGTCGTTGGAACTTGGAACAATAGCTCTGAGTATAAAATCTAGTTGAATCAATAAGTCAATCAATTGATGCGGTTGTCTAGAAGCACCGAATAGGTTAAATCCAAACAACTTGTTAGCATATTAGTATATAATTGTTCTGACAAGTCTCAAATGGAATTTTACGTTCCATACAAACTGTGGTAGTTGGTTGTTAAATTATAGTCCATGTAACCGTAACTCAAATCCAATTTCCTGACACTTATTTTTGAGTATGTATTTCTTTGTTGGGGCTACAACTTCACAGTTCACACTTGTGCTGGAACAATGGAGGGCACACTGCGCACAACAGTACACTGTAGAAATATGTGTACATATGCAATACATATTATGTAGCCAGTTGTACGTGTTAGGGATCAACTCTTACGATAAATATCCTTTATATTCGTTGAATTTAATTTGAAAACTTCGCGTTAAAAATGCCAGTTGCAGCCCAAAATATTTCTTATACATATCACAAACAAGGTCGACAGATATTGGACAAAAAAGTGTTCAATGTCATTCGTCATCCTCATGCACAGTTCAGTATGTAGTTGAAATAGAGTTTGTCGAAAACATCCAAAGGTTTTTAACTGCTTTTCAGCATTACGAAAGGGATGACATGTCAAATCTTGTATTTTTTATATATTTTCCGTTATACCTGACAGGGTAAATTCGTCGGGAGTCGGTGACTCTCCGACATTCCCCAAATATCGAGGAACATCAGTTTCCACCTCTTCCACTTCCACACTAGGCATTATGACTAAAAACTTGTGCACGTTCAAACAATTCCAAATTTACGATTGTTTTCCATGAAAATCGGGAAAGCCAAATGCTTTCGCAATTCTGGCAGTTGGTAGGCACTACAGACACACAAGTCACAAAGCTTTGCTTCTTCTTTCCTGAGTGATGTAACTATGATTGATTTAAATGTTGTTCTGATGTGTGGGTACTCCGCTTCTTGAGGAATACAATCACCTTTCCGTAGTGATTGATATTGAAACACTGTCCTAAGATTTCCTCACACTGACAAACAAAACCTGCCACCAGGCGATTAACAACTCTGTACAGTTGGCCCTCTTGAACCAAACAAGTAACGGTTCAATCATCCAGAGATCCAAAAACCATCGTGGGAACCCATGCGTGAAGAAAATGGGTCAGCAGTCATCATGATGTTAAACTTGAATACTATTAATTGCTGTGACTGCCAGCACAAAGTTTGTTGTTTATATCATGGCGATGATAATTTTTTGCTCATTGTAGGAGTAGGAGCAACACCAATGGATGGAAAATTGTTATCATTTGGAATAGAAGACAGAGACCCTTTGATTGAACTAACCTTGGAAGACCAACGTCCTAAACTAAATAGTAGAACCTAGCACTTGATAAAAGTTACTTGTGCATTCGTCCCTAGCAGTGGGTTCGTAACATATTTTCGTTATTTGGCCATGCATATAATCTGTACCAAAGGTATGTGGACGTGATAGCGTTCTGAAGTGTTGTGTAATCATCTTAATCATTATCATCAACTTGAAGATCAAGTTATCATGGCACTGCTGCTGCATTGCTCACAGATGCAGAGTATGATGCACGTAACATAAAATATTGACGATCATGATAAGTCACAGTCAACTACGTAAAGAAGTATCCTTCCCTCATTATCCCCGTCGACGAATAGAGATGATGATGCTGCAAAAAATTGACCACAGACTTGCGCTATTAGTCATTATTATAATGCTACGCCGCAGTGACTGCCAACAATCATCGTCAGATGAGTCTGCCCCAAAGTTTTCGTGCTATAAAATAAAATAATAGACGTTTTGTAGTAGTACAGGCGAATGTATGTTCTCACTACTGTCATCTTAACATTTTGCTCGTACTATTCTTCATGGTAAGGACTCTGCGAACTATTTGATGCCACAATGTTTTAATCATAACAATGAAAACGAAAATATGAAGTACCTAACTATTAATGTTTATTGTGTTGTTGTTTTCATCGTCTAAATAAATTCATTGTTTGATTTATAAATTGTGATCAACAAAAGTTTGTTTAGGAGGTTTTAGTAAATAAGTAGGTACCATACATACATGTATGTATACATTCACATTAAATGCATGCATACCTATCACCTATAGCATATAGGATATAATATGATTATGATTATTCAAAATGCATTATCTTTCCATGTCACACTCACACCACGCGCATCACGATTAAATAGTTCAGCTTCAGCTTAATAGAAAATGTAACTTTTATTCCATAACACCATCTTAGCATGTAGGCAATTAGATGATATCGGCCATGCGTACCAGCAGTAAAACTTTAATCAGTGGCTCCTTCACTTAATAATCTTCATTTTGAAACAGACTAAAACAAAAGTATTTTCTGTTATCATGAAATTGCTGTAATTGATCGTTTCAAGAGCACCAAACATACTCATTATAATGATTAGTTTTAGCTTGAACTTGCACTTGATCAATTAAATACCCCCAAATGTACATTTAATACTAGTCAATAAATCTTTAATGAACAGCGTATTATGCTTTTGATTGTGATTAGCCTTGGCTGTTTTGCTGGATATTACTTCCTGTACGCGGTTGCATTCTTCTCAAGGTTCTCCGAATTATTTATTGTCGCGTATGCGGTAGCTTTGGGCCATTTAGGAAACGCATCAGAAAAATAAAAAGATAGGTTCGATTCAGATCCCTAAAATTACAGACGACAAGCGACAAATAGTAGGTACATAAAGTTGAAAAATAGTTCAGCTTTGTGCAGCGAGTGCAGTCGTTGCCAGACACAAATCGAAAAAGATATGAGCATACAGGTCACCTATTAATTTTACAACAGAGTCTACACATTATGTGTGTAACCAACCACCCTTCCAAATTGTTATCATTGTTATTGTTAATTTTCAGATCGGAAAAGGATTGAAATCTTGTCTCATTACATACATTCAATTTGGCTTTCAGCTTATCACTCAAATCATATACAACACATGTATGCAGTCTCAACCTCGGTCTTAAAGCTTATTCTTGTCAATTTTATGTTAATGCCAAATTGTAGGATTTTGCATACAATTTTGAATGTAAACCAATACAAAACATCTGTTATGACGCTTTTATATGAAATGAACCATAGTTAATAGAAATGAGAGTAGGTCAGCCAGTCCAGTTAATTCCATTAACTGGGTAAGTGGTTACAAGTTGATAAACATTACGGGTGAATGACAAATTGGGATAGAATATGATAGACACAACGGTTATGTAATAGCTGTGTCATCTAGGCATCCATGTGGCCACATTCAAGAAATAGTTACCCTCAGGTGAGTAAATTTTACTCATTACGCAACATTTTTCAGTCATGAGGAATGAATGGGGCTGGTTTCACTAGCAAGTTTGCGAATAACTTATAGTATAACACTTCTGTGTCTATACAACAAAGCATTTCAATGTAGCTACAAAAAAAGCCTTTTCGTTACACAGTTTGCTTGTATTCATAATTGAGACTGCGCTACTTGGTATGGATGAGTTATACATACATATATGATGCGTTACGCATTTTCGTATATCTGATTCCATTACTGCAATTTTCGTTCACATCTATCTGTGGACTGTGCACTATAGAGCAAGCCATTTTATAATGCAACCTGATCTACAACAACATCCAAAGCCGTGGTCAAAATTAATAGCTCAAACAGATAAACATCTTATTAATATTTGGCGGTCGTTACACTTTTAGCCATTGAAGATGCAGCAACTTGAACTTGAGTAATTAAGCTGTGCATTTAGGATTAATTGTTGATGATCAAGAAAACACTGTTGTATATTTACAATATATTATATAAAAATCATATTTTACCAAAGTTGGGGACACCCACGCGTAATTCAGATAGACAAGACATACCACCATGACTTACCAAGTACACAGATTGTGGATCCATATATGAGTGCATAGTAAATTTGAGCTATTTCCATGTAAAATACAGAGACAAAGAATCAATCAGCATACGTAGGATTGTATAATTATACTGCATAAACATCAGGTAAAACAACATTGCAATATATTATTAAACTGTACTGCATTGCTCATTGTATATAGTTGCCCATTATACTTAAGTATATAAAATGGCTACAGCTATTTTCGAACCGACAGTTTATCACTAAACACATGGATTGCCACTGTGTACATATGTATCTAGATATTTAGGATTAAGTACTGTAGATATGTAATTAAAGCATTTAACCAAGTAGTTAATACTCTTATTGACATCGAGCTAGAAGTTTCTCACAATTTCTATGAGCTAAGATATGATCAAAAGGAAAGAGTTCACGTAAGGCAATTTGACAAAAATATCTTAGTATGCTATCAATCAGGAAGAAAAATCGCAATGCTTTGCTCCTCAATGATCCATGATCATGTAGCAATTATGTGCATTTTAAAAATGCTTTTATAAATTGACAGTTTTTACCCAACCTGGCACCGGATGGATTTACAGCAATACAAATGGAAAATACCAATAAGCTCGATTATGGGTTCTGATTTTAAGATAGATTAAAATCTAGGATTTGTAAATTGTATAAATAGCTTAGATAATAAATTATAGTTGTGTTTCATTGCCAAAATAACTAAAAACAGAACGAACGAGAAAGTTATTTAGGATGACCAGGCCCCAGGGAATACGCATAAAAAAGATTGCCCTTGCATTGTAAACTATACGAAACATTTGTTATGTATTTATAAAAAATATGATTTGACCTATGACGATGTCATGTTTACAGTATTTCATTATATTCGTTCGTTATGTAGTTTACACTTGTTAGAAATATGCCATGCCAAGCCTTGTGGAATTTGTTTGTAAGCAAAAATATCCAACAATCAAGCATGTTCTAATTTCCTTACAACAAAGACGAGTAACTTTGTAAGAGATAGTGCGAGCGAACGTAACACGCATATTAAATATATTAATCGTCATTGCCTTGCTCATGAACTTTAGGGACGACAGGGGATGCGTGATGTGATCATTGGTTTATGCGTTTTATTGTTCTACACTAGTAGTTTTACAGGTGACAGGGCTAACGCGCAGCACCATCAAAGATACAATATAGAAGCGTATAACAAATATTAAACAATTACATATTGCACACATAACGTCATAAAAAGTACACTGATGAAAAGGAAAAATAAAAACTTTTGATGATTTATTACAAATCATGATGGAAAAATTTAAGTTTCAGACGTTTTGAATACATTGTTCATTGCATACAGTTAATGTCTTCATATAGTAGGTCACAATAACAATTTTATCAAAATCTGTCGCGTATTGAGTCAAAATGTGAATTTACAAAAACGTTTAATTACAACAAATAGGGCATCTTGAGAAGGTCACAGTACACAGATGCATTGGCATTTGGCAGGTAAGTAGTTGGTAAGCAAGTACACATGAACAGCGTTGTAATTTTCAAGTAACTGCCAAATAGCTATTGCAGTTAAATTGCATAATCACTCTAGCGTAATGAAAGTTCGCAAAAAACGAATAATGTGTATTTGCCTGCACATGCAACAAAACATCTTCTCGAATTTGCTCATTTCAAAGCATATTATACATTTCAATGTTATAAACCTCCCCCAAATATGAAATAGTAGAAGTGACGCTGGTACACGTTAGCTTACTTGTATAATACTATGCATATGATATATACCTAATTAATAGTTTGTATAGATACTTCTCGCATATCATTTTTTGGTGATATGTTATTGTTATAATTCATTTAAGAGTTTGCGTCGTACGTCTGTTTGTCCAACTAGTGTCGAACTGGTAATAGTGGCGGTAATATGTTTGATTTGTTGTGGAGATGCGACTGTTAACTCTCGAGCTTTTCGAGCGAACTGGTACAAGCAAACAAATTCACCCAACATACAAGGCACATTGTTTGGACAATGTATTTCATTTCGTTTGTACATTCGCATAATACAAAAAGTCGACAATTGTCTGGCAAGTGTATCCTTCAGAATGACAAAGATGTGAAGGAGTAGGAAGTAGCTTAATCAGGAAGATTAATCTCCTTCACAAAGCATTACATACCGGACAGACCATTTCCATCTTATATAAAACGGAAATTTTTGGATTGGATTCATGATGTCGTCATTCTCCTTATTGATTGATCTCGCACATCTCATGGTGCTACCGCTACCTGCTTACTCCGTGTGATCGCAACTCTATGTTACGTATACTACGCATGATTGTGATATTTATTATAGACTAGACTACGGAATGATGATGCGCATCAGAGGAGGTAAATGTACAAACTAACCCTGCCTCAATGCTCTAACGTTTATGAAATATATTTTACATCTTTAACCCGTACTGCAAGAAACGAGTAAATCACGTCGATATTTGGTAGAGCTGGGGTTATTCTGGTGGACTGTGTTCACCGCACTAAATGTATCCTCGCGAACGCATGTGGCATTTTTGTTACTAAACTTACCTTTATATTTTCTACGAGATATACACGTTGTAAACACGAGTTTGCATTATAATAAAAACACGTGTATTAAGTATCTGAAACACGTGTATTGCATATGACCTGAACATTATTAGACAAGTAAAAGCCATAGATAACAAAATTGTGGCAAATAAAATGGGAGGCTTTGGCAGCCGAAGGTGTGCCGATGACAATGAATTAAAGTAATCTTAACAATTGGTAAACAAAATGAGTGCTTTTAAATCTAAAAGATATTTACGTGAAGCCAAACGCAATTATATTAATTCCCTGCAACTTATTAACGACAGCGATAATACGGTTTCAGCATTTGGCCAACCAAAGAAGACGCTATCGCGTGATCTCATAAATATTAACGCCAGGGACGCCGAAAGAGGTAGAAGTGATAGAGAAGCGTCTTTAAGTGATAATAATTGTACAGCAAGTGCATCATCACAGTCGTATAGGTCAGTACAGCAACAATCAACGGTAATAAGTAGTGCAACGACATGTGCAAGTGAACAGATTACGCTAAAAGATTCAATTCGATTGTGGGCTGTACAACATAATATCACACATTCTGCGACAACTGACCTCCTTAAGATTTTAAGGCATCATCATTGTTTCCAGAATTTACCCAAAGACTCCCGATCACTGCTCAACACTCCTCGTTATTCTACTGTTAGTGAAGTTCGTCCCGGTCATTATATCTCATTTGACTGGATTAGTAGACTCAAACAAATTGTGGATGGTGACAGAGATACGGTGTCAATTCAAATAAACTTTGATGGACTATCTGTATTTCGCAGTTCAAAAAATGAATTTTGGCCAGTACTTGGAAATGTAGTTGGATCTGAGATTGTCTTTACTATTGGAATTTACTACGGACCAAGAAAACCAGAAAAGGTCGACGAATATTTAACCCATTTTGTGGAACAATTTTTAAGTAATCAGACCATACAAGTTATTGAACATAAAATAAATCTTCAGATATCTGCAATTGTTTGTGATGCCCCTGCCAGAGCTTATGTAACCGGAATAAAAAGTCACACCGGGTACTCCGGGTGTGCAAAATGTACAACCAAGGGACAGCGTTGTGAGAATAGGACAATATTCCCGGAAACAAACGCTCCTTTGCGTACAAATAATAGCTTCAGGGTGCAAGACGACAGTGATCATCATAACGATATTACCGAATTGCAAAAACTACCTATTGACCTGGTGCGTGATATTCCATATGAGTATATGCACTTGGTGTGTTTGGGTGTTACAAGGAAGCTGCTTTATTTATGGACAAGCGCAAAAAAGTGTAGGTCTCGCCTTCAAAGACATCAGGTGGATAAAATCAACGATCGGATTCGGCAAGTGAGAAAATTTACACCATTAGAATTTTCACGAAAGCCCAGGAGCTTATCTGAGCTTGACCATTGGAAAGCGACGGAGTTTCGCCAATTTTTACTTTACTATGGTCCAATCGTTTTATACGGAGTATTAGACAAAGAAACGTACAGTCATTTCTTGTCATTGTCAATCGCCATATCAATTTTAATTAGGAAAGAAAGTTTTAGAAAATATAACAATTACGCCAACGAATTACTGGTTTATTTTGTGCAGGCGTTCCCACGTATTTATCAACAAAAATATTTGTCATACAACGTACATGGACTCATCCATCTCGCCGCTGATTGTCAAAGGCATGGACCATTAGATTCATTCTCTGCTTTTCGGTTCGAAAACCATTTACAAAAGTTGAAGAAACTTGTGCGATCTCCTTTTGCTGCATTGCAACAACTATACAATCGTGTTTGTGAGGTGGAGTCTTCCACTGCCGCCAGTAAGAAAATTAAAGTTGGACTTAGTAGGCCTACAGGTGATTTAACTACTGAGCACTTCCCGGAAGGTGCTACATTCTATGATACCTACACAACAAACAGTTTTACAATAAAAACCAACCAAGGAAATAATTGTGTTTTACTATCATGTGGTACTTTCGCACAAGTTGAAAAATTTGTGAAGTTTCAAGAGGAATCTTTTATTGTTGTTAGATTGTATAAACGCACAGATAATTTGTTTTCCAAACCGTGCGATTCCAGCTTTGTCGGAACAACAGTAGTTTCTCAACTTGCTACAAGAGAACAGGTCAAAGAGTTGTCCTCCGTAAAACAAAAAGTATATTTAATTCCACACAAGGATATTTTTGTTGCAGTTCCACTAGGTCGTCACGAATAAATCATCATGTTTTGCGTTGTGGAATTTACAAAAACGTTGGAGGTTGCTGCTGCTCCACAATTGTGGATCACAGATAACGGCCAATCTTGCTGGTGGCCTAATTTCCGTTCACAGGCCAAGATAGATAGTTTGGCGGCAATAAGCGCCGTTCCGGATCAATCTCGGTTTTTAAAATACGATGCACGCGTCCTCAAGTATTATAGTAAGTTTTTAAAGTTTTCACACTTTTATAGCACTTTTAGCTTCCTATTTACTCATGCGGATATGTCTTATCTTATCTATTTGTAATACTTTCAGGTACCTACGAATTGGCGAAAAAGAATGTCAATGATGCGACATACACGTCGGATTTAAACAGCGAAACTGAGCTGTCTCCAAGACGACGGGGAAATGTGAAAGGACCGAAGAAGCGACTCTTTGACGGTTATTCATCTGGTGATGACGCCCCCGTACCCTCTCCTTCCTTCAGTTTAGGTTTGGTTGTACCGTCACCGCCAAGACCTTTGAGCCTGAATGAAACTGATAAACCAGCTACCTCATCTTTCAAACGACAGAAAAAAACCAAGCCAACGTCAACCTGCCTGACAACTGAAATGCCGATACCCGAAGCACCCAAGATTATTGAAGAACCCGAATCAACAGCGCCAACCAATGAGGAACGAAACAGTATCCCCGTAACTCCGACAACAGGATCTTCGAGTTAGTTTTAGATTGCGATTTCCTGAATTTCCTGAATTAAATTGGAATGAAATTGCTTTTTGAAAAACTAATTTTGATTGATATTTTGTTTTAGATTTTCAAGCTTGGGTTGTTAGACATATTGGGATTATGAAGGCGCAACTTAGTCAAATTCAGGAAACCTTGGACATCCTGGTTCGTGGGAGTAACGACAAGAATGACTCGGCCTTGTCAACTGGGACCGTTGAGCATGACCATTCTTTGAACATGGATTTACCCATTAAACATGATGGTGACATAAGCAAGTTTGAGCAACAATTAGTGGATGGAAACTTGAAGAAGAGACTGGTATTTCAGCATATATCATTACTCGATTAACGATTTTTTTGCATATTGCTAAACATATATACGGATGAACATTAAGGATATTATTTTTACTGCAGATTAATAGGTTGTCACTTTGTGGAGGTAATGGACTTGGAGGGATTACTAGACGCATTCTGACTTCATTATTAACGGATGAAGTTGCTGCGTCTCTAAGCTGGAAGGGGTCACGTGGAGGAAAGCACTGTTTTGCGGATACGAAGCTAAGGGGCATAGTCATAGGTAACTGTAATTATTGTAATAACTGTAATTATTGTAATAACTGTAATTATGTACTCGTTCTAACTAATGGGCATCTGTATCTATACCGTTGTATTATGATTTTGTAGAATCAGTAAGAAAGAACAAGAAAACTATGTGCGCTGAGGAAGGAGAAATAGAGGGATTCGTGAAGGACTGGCTCAAAAACGCCAAAAAGCGTATTCAAATGAAGGATATCCGGTATTATACCTCATTAGCAAGCTAATTTCATTATTAGCCCTTTTATGTATTATTGACCATTTGTATGACCTTTTTCTGTTTTTATTACAGTAAACAGGGATCATCTCGCCCCAGCAATGTTGCCGAAACAGAGTCGTCCAATTAAATTATTTTTTAATTATGTTATTGATATATACCCGTATTTAAATATTACAAACAATAGTTAATAATGTAGTGTCCACGGTTTTGGTTTGTTATTAGTTTAACAAAATAAATAATGAAATCCATCACCTTGTATTTGAAAGTTCGAGCCATTTTATTGAGCATTATTTGAAGTTTTATTTGGGTAAAAGTAGTGGAGTTATAGTTGTTTTCACGTTTACTCCTCGTTTCTTGACACGTGTTATCTACTAGTTATCCACGGTGACTGTTGGGACAACATACCCCCTTTTATCTCCTAAAATTCTACCAAATAGGGACGAGTATTACTTATATTCCCGTGGATTTCGAAACTAGTACAACACGTCGAATACTCAGGTTTTGGTAGTTCGGGAAAAGACGTTTATGAACAAATTGATGGTAGTGCGGCATGTAATAGCGTCGTTCCTTTTTCAAATAGGTATGTACCTCCGTATCGGCCATGTCCATAAGCTTTAATATGCTTATCGAAAGCCTTTGGGGTAAACCGATCATTCTTTATTCGAAGAATAAGATTTACAGCGTATTTTGGTTAATCATTAATATTGCTTTTATTAATCATTAATGCGACTTTTCAATATTCATCCCGCATCACGTAACTGCTACTGACTTTTCTGTATCTATTTTGTTGACCTCATCATATCACTGATTGTGCTGTTACTTGCACATAGTATGTGTGTTCCAAATCCCATCCCTTTGAAAAGAGAATGTAAATTGTTTTTTCGTTAAAAAAGTGATTCATGTGTTGTGAACTCAAAAGCTGAAAGCTGCTACATTCGAATTCTCAATCAGCGATATGGGCAAGGGCGATGCTATGCTTTTGTTTGTGTACCACATTTTAGTTGAGAGACATTCGTCTGATTGGACGTGATTATACAGAGGCATTCCTCTTTGCACTACTTCACGTACAGTACTTTCAAAATAATGAATGATCAGTGCCTTACTTGTCCTTATTTCATTTTCTAGCGCTTAAATTTTAAATAGGCACAACTTATTTATTTTACTCATGAGCATCAGCGTTGTTGATTTTGTCAAAAATATTATATTGACAATTGGCACTTTATTTTATTACTTTTAACCACACGTGTGGCTTTTAATGTATTCCAGATTGAAAACTCTTTCGCATCAAAGTCAAATCATGGTGACTTCGGCTGTTCTCGGCGCTGCGGTGGGCACAGGTACAGTCTTTGTCATTGTCATAAAAAACTATTACGAAATTCGTACTACGAATGATATGATGTGTAATATTACCTAAAATCAAGCCATGAATCTTTCATGTGCAGTAATTCCTAATATTATGAGATTATGCAGTTTTTATGTAAACCAATGCATCTATAAATTACCCAGTGCGCATTATAGAAACATTTTTCATCTTGCTGCTTGCTTTATCTAATGCAACAGGGTTAGCTTTAGTGGTGGCCATGACCATATTGCTTTACCATTATTACGTCGTTCGAAGACGAATGAAGGACTGGGGAGACTTGGAACGATTCGAAGCACCTCACCGTCCCTCGTACTCTTCCACATCCTGTCTCACCCGTGGCAAACGAGCTTCTGTCCAGTCTGAGGGTTCAGGTCGCTACTACTACCAAACTTCTTCTCAACTTGTAACAGCCGGAACTTCTACTGCACGGTCTTCTATGTCAAAAGAGAGCGCAACCAGTGGGTCCAGGGCATCTGTATGCTCACCAAAAGGAGGAGGAAGTGGACGCATTAAACGATGGGATAGTCGGGGAAGCCGATCAAGTACAAAATCGTGTCCACCAATGTACACCTACCCACAGCAGGTCAGAAATTACAGTTTTTGTGCACTATTCTCACTTGGAATTTTACCATAGGACCTAAAATATTAAATGCACATTCGCATAACATAACACTTGAAAAAAAAATGTATGAAGCAGATTTGGTGTACACGAAAGCTATAAAAATATGATTTTTAAAATTGTGTGTCCATATGAAAAGGACACAGATTGAATGTATCTCATCAGTGTATATTTGGAGGATGTAACGATGTTTGTCGCCAGAACTTTCTTACTAAACAGATTTCTCAATGAGTGTTGTGGTAAGATTCGTAAGATATTCTATAAAAAAGCCAGGAACCGTTATCATACACGGTGGTTTATACGGACGTGAAAACTTATATTTCAAGGTCAAATTGCCTAGACTGAAGAATACGACATTTACTCGTGGCGTTTCATAAAAAATAATCGCGATTAATCTTTAATATTGAAATACCTTACGTACATACGTATGTACCTATAGATTGGCAAACTGTAGAAGCAGTTAAATATAATCAGGCATGCATTAAGCAACCATAATGATACTTCCTGTCGTTGTGCACTATATAGACCCGTGTCGTTCCTCAAGGGTATTCCAAAAACGTCATTCATTATGATATCACCCAAAAGGCAAGGTCGCAAGTCAACTCCTGGTGCTCGAGTAGATTTCTGCATCCTTTTTGTTGAATAGGTATTACCTTGTATGGAACTGACCATGGATAAACAACAGGAGCTGAACTAGTATTTAGCAAAATACAGCAACATTTCGGAAATATTTTGATCAGTCACTGAGCATCAGTTAACAAGAATTAACTAAATTTAGAACCTACTGGACGCAACGTGGGTCGATAAATATGACATTTGGCTTGCCAATGATATTGACAATTTTGAAGCAAATCCTTTCATATTAGGTATAGATTCTACTTTCATTCACGAAATTGGAAACATTTTTTTCTATGCACGATAAAATTAACACTGCTGTGTGTAGTGTAATGTATACATGCCCATGTACTTACGCTTTATGATGAAGCAGAAACAATTGGAAAAACTGTCTACTAAATGCCAGATGCATAATAAAAGGATAATATTGACACACATTCATGGTTCGCAACGTTAATGTTCTTGATAAACTAGCGGAAACACCAGACACATTGCCCTTTCGTGGAATTCGCAATATGCATGCATTTATGTTTCCTGCGTGGGTGGTTAGCGATTCAATACGGTACTGCTTTAACCAATTCAAACCAAAGCCCATTTATATATGTATATCATTCATAGTCAAGTACAGCGTATTATGAAATGATGCAATCTACACAAAGTCCGTTGTGGGACAACTTGCAGGGAAAAGCCATCTATGGTACCGACGGAGAAAGCATCCTTTCTTCGTTTCATGGTTGCGATGAAGATGAAAGGTGGCGCTCCGGTAGGACGAAGCTTTCTCCGCACCTTTCTTTACTCTTCTATGCATTATGTTGCACGCTGTACACACTACACACACGGTATTATAACCATCAAATACAACTACTGTTGTGAGTCACATGAACAAAACAGATAATTAAATTTTTTAAATCAATATTCTATAAACCACTGGGCATAATTAAATAAGTATACGTTACTTTTCCTACACAGAATTTGGGTTCATTGCCTGAATTGATATATTTTTTATCGATTACCTTGTAGTTCTGGTTTTGAGGATGTTCACATTTTTTATTTTTGAAAATTCAATTATATTACAGTATTTGAAATTAAATACTTGCATTACCCATCTATGGTATCAATGTTTATATTAAGTCCAAATTCAATTTTGCAAGGATTCAGGTACAAAATGGATTACGTTCTACCGACGAGATTGGTTTGGAAATCGGAACTATGTTTCTCAGCGTCGAACACAATAGGTACTGTCACGAATAAATATTTTGGCCTTCCCTCCATGCTGTTTATTAAATGAAGTCTATCAAGTACCGACATCGCTCTCTACGATTCTATACTTACTACAAACTTGATAGCCTACCCAAAATACATATTCATTGTCGGATTGTCCTATTATTATCTCATTTTCCACACAAAGAGATCCGTCACAAAAATGAGAATACGCGTCCGAACGGTAAAATCATAAGTCATTTCCTTCCACATATTTATATTTCCTATCATCTAAATACATGCAAATAGGTACGTTGTTCTTTGTTCAGTGACACAACATGGAATGGTTTGATTGTGAAATTTTTAAGCAAGGCATTAGCAGTCACAGCTTAGTTCGTCACATTATCTTCTCTTTCATTTTAAAATAGGGAAATTGGCAAATAAAAGTGCTTTGATTTTGATACTGTGAAAAAGGCTTACTTTCTACTACACAACTACATTATTCTTTCGAGCAATAAATTCCACAATTAAGTATCAGATTATGATCGGATCATAATGTGCTTGCAAAGCATTTTGCTTCTGGGAAGCTCAAAATACTTTAAAAATCTCGATGCACATTACTTATATACATATAGTTTGTACTGGGACTAGGACACAGGTGCAAGCTTTGGAGGACGCAATTATGAGGTAGCAATATCGCTGGCAAACACTGAAGGATATTATCCAACCGAAACGGATTAAAACAAATGCTCCCAATGTACTCACAATCTCTTGGCGTATTTTTCATTCAGCTGGCTCTATTTTACCCCCAGTTTCACTTTAGTGTTTGATTGAAGGTCACTGAAGAAATTCCCTTGTTTAAATTTTTCCCTCAGCAATGGACCAAGTTTCATTTGAAGGGCCATAGCATAACATGGACATTTACCTGAAAAAGTACATTACATAATGGTAGTTGGTAGTTTTAGGTGTTTTGGGAATACGTGTCCAGTCACATATTCCAGAATGAAATGTTGTCCGCCATCCATTCTAAAAGTAATGGATTAAGGATGGCAACAACTATTTACACTGGAATCATCGTCAACAATGCGTCATCATTAATGTAAAGAATACAACAATTAAGCATTTAAAACGAAACGAGCCTATTAGAAGTCTCTTCTGCTGTAATAATAATGTGAAAAATGTGCACGCGCAACGAGCCTTTTATATATCATGTGAATAGCTGACAGACTCTTTTGTGCAAAATAATTCTTTATCTTCGTGATCATGTACAGTCTATTTATTTCTATATTTTACCCGCCTATTTTACTATAGGATCCTTACGTTTCTGGACACATTTATATGGACATGTTATCCCAAAGAGAGTTCTTGAGTTTCAACATTCTCTCTCTCTCTCTCTCTCTGCTTTCTTCAGTCCTAAGAGGCTGCCTTAGTGCATAGAATTTTGGTGTGCAAAGATCCTACAAAGAGTGAAAAAGATCTTCATCACGTTGAAAAGCATGGGTAATTGTTAGTACAGGGACTAAAAGTAAAGCATATTTCTATCAGGATCGTTCACACATGCTGTGTATTATGAACATCAAAAGAGCATGTGGAAATCTATTTTTCTCTCTCTCTTCCTTTTATAGGAGTTCAATGTGGACCAAGAGCAACGGATAGTGCAACCTCTGGAATCATCCTTTGCCAGCTTGCCAGAAGTTCGTGAGATCTCTTCGGGTGAGCTCTCAACTGTTGCATCTCCTCCTGCTTTTATCAAAACTACCAAAGTCTCAGTTCACAAGCCCATCACTCCAGCCGTTCAGGAACTAGTGAATTCATACCATCAGCAAATTCAGCATCACCGTTCTCCCATTCCGTCGGGTTGTGTGGTTCCGCTTACAAGTGGTACAAGCATTACTGGCGGTGTTATTGGTAGCAGTGGGGCTGTATTTGGGCCAAATATTATTGCGAATCGTGCCACTCCTCTTGGTGTTAGTGGAATTCCGCCACCTTTGCCACCACTTAGAAAAGATTCGGATCCATCATATTCGGAAATGCTGACCCACCAGTCTCGATCGCTCCCAACAGGTCCACCTATACCTGGTGCTAGATTGAATCGGACACCGTCAGTTTCCTCACAAGGACAAAATAACATAGAAAACTTTATCCGAAAGGTTAGTTTACTCCAACTTTAAATTCATATACTGCTATGCCATGTAGTTATGCCTATGAATCTTCTTCAACTTTCCATTTGCATTGTATTTATCACTTATCTAATGCATGCATAGTTGTCCCTAATACATACTGTCAACAATGACTGCACCAAGAACGGCGACTAGAGATGCGTATATAAACAGGATAAGACGATATGCTCGCCATTATATGCAAATTGTTAAAATTTCATGAAATGGGTAAAGAATTGAACCTTACACATGTACTTATTTCTTTGATCTCTACTCGAGTGACGTATCATTCTTCATAATTTGAAAACTATAGTAAGAATAATTTCATATCTTTAGTAAACTTTAAAACCGAGTTGTCATCAAGGGTAAATTGTTAAAGTATGTAACATCAAAATATATTTAGGATGACGCACTTGGAGTTCAGAATTAGATACGTCAGTATCTTCTGTTACTTAAACAAACATTTTTTTTAAAACTTTCCTTTGCGACTTTTTTCTTTACAAACTCTAAATGTTAGGATTTCCACTATCTTCTCCGCATTCTTCAATATCCATATATGTTTGTACCTTCACTTCATTTCCACGCTTTCTCATTTCCCCCACATGTAATTTACTTCCTGAAAACATATTCACTCCAGGACACAGATTGATACCCCAGCAGAATTGCATTCTCAAAGTTTCCACCCTTACAAATACAGGGTTTGGGTTGTATGTTTGGCTTTTCAGGGCCATCGTGGATCATCTCCGGCTATACGTACTTTCACTCCAGAAGGACTAAGTTCTGGAGTTTCCCCACCGGATTCACCTCCACCGGTATATCTCGGTTCCAGGTCTCCATCTCCACTGCATGTAAGTCAAGGTTTTGTTTATAATGTAAAATAAGAAAATTTCATGAGAACCCATCACTCTTCTCTATTCCAATAAAGCCTTTTTGTCAACATAAACAAAATCGGTACAAAATCTGCAAAAACATTTTTAGCTGCGGAGTAGCTCCTAATGTTGGAACGTAACCAGCAGGAATACACAGAAATAATGAGTAGGTGTGTTTCTACTGTTTAAAAAGTTTTAAAATAACTATTTGCATACCTAATGCAAAATTGAACATCGTGATTGAGATTTGCTTTGATCATTGTTCTCATACATATGCCCTGATTACACAATACTAGGAATAGTACTTAAAAGTCTCCTCTACAAAACATGACAATAGTTTTCCCTTTTTTAGCCTACTACAACAAAGCCATCTCATTAGTCCCTTCTTTTACTCTCCTCTTGCCGCGTTCCTCCACTTTTCACTTTCATGGCCACATTTGTTTCACTTTCACATTAACTCTGAGCTACGTTTTGCCTCTTTCCAATTATCAAGTTCTCAAAACTAGACAGTATGACTCTTGTTTTCCTTCGTCATCTACATAAAAGGCAGCAGAATTAAATGCATGCACATAAAAGGACTGCTGCGCTGCACTTGAAGTAGTTGTTTGATCATCATTCCACTTCCCGGCAATAGTACTCGACCCATATCAAAGAAAGAAAGCAAACACTTTCCTGTCATCGTTCTCAAGAAATAAATATTTGCTGTATTGTCTGATTGATGGGCAAGTTCAACCTATTCAGTTGTAAATAATAACTTAACATTGTTCCAAATATGACCCAACAGGCATATGACTAGACGAATGGAAAACACGAGAAATCATGCAATCATGGACTACGTATTTGTAGCTTGTAATTTTATGAAATATTCGGCTAAATATTTGTACTCGGCAGATTTTTAGAACCAAATATAGATAGTAAAGAACATTAGATTCATTGCCAGTCAGTTTAATACACAAATTTCTCGATATCGATTGAAGGAAATCTTGGTCTCTTTTTCCTTCTATTAAAACATGTACTTTCATATGTGGCCAGAGTTATGATTATGAAATCAAATGATGAGGTAAGACTTCATGCATGACTGAACCAGAAAAAAGTTTTAGTTTCTACATTTCTCTCTGCAAGGAGAACGGGAATTTGTTTAAAAAAGCATTATCATTACCGAAAAAAACTTGTAGTGTAGTGGCAGCACTAGGCTACATCATTATAAGTAGCTTATTGGTAGTTCACTTTAAGTAATAAGTATGATGCAAGCTGGTGGTTCTGGAAAGTATGATTATGATGTTATTATTTCCGCCGCATGGAGTGGAAAGGGAAAGGTAAAGTAATGTTGCCTCTAACTGGGACAAGCTGTTATTTGTTAGGTTATCTAAATAAATGATAAAGTGAACGCCATGAATAAAGCATCACATTTATGCAGACTACAGTCTACACAGTCAAAGGAATCGTCTGGTAGTAAAGCTACAAATTATCCAATGATGATATTATTTGTTTTGCTCTTCTGAGGGTTGGTGACAGACTGGATTGAATAGCCGTTCGGTGAGCCAGAAATGTTGTGGGGTGGACAGAACACAAGATACATTTTATTGTAGATTGTAGCTTCCTGGAATGAAATGGCTAATTTTATGGCAGCAAGTAACTTACACTCACTCGATCTCCTATTACTTCTTGTATCTCCAGACGATCGTATATGTAGTCTCTTGGCTTCGGTGTGACGCAACGGGAATGAGGGAGTGTGACTGTGCCATAGGCCGCCGGAGAAAGTGCTTTCCCTGAAAATATGTGGAGATGGGAATGGAGATATAATTGAAACTACCAGCCACACAGCAGCTATCAATAAAGTGTTTACTTGCTGTAGCTTAGTGTGTACTTACAAGCTTACGTGCTAAGTTAGTGATAGCTTATAGCCACTTAAATACATGGCCAATCGTATCGAGTTCCCACTTTACCAGTTGTTCATGGCACATGTCGTGTTGTCCATCTGGAAGGAAAAGATTCTTGCTTTCTTCTTGGAAGGTCCGGTCCATTACAAAAAACAAAGACCCTTGAGTTTGAATTGAAAGTAATATTGATTTTAATTTTGGTTCCGTATAACACTACTAATCAAAAGTACTTCATAGATGATTTTTCTTGCAGTTCATTCATGCGTGCCTTACTATACGCACACCAAATATACGAATACGACAATATAGTAAACATATGGAGTCATCGAGACAAGTACAATTTTTTCCTATGTATGAAGATATTTCTCGATCAGTTCGTTCTTATAGAACCATTCGTAAAAGGCAAAGCAAAGTATGAAGGTTAGAAAAGTACATCATTCCATATAGGGTTATTGAACAAAGCGTAGTTGTCATTGAAGTCATCTCTGTCATTTCTATTTGACGGACTAGTCAACTGCAGAGCTGCAGTTTTCGTCTCGGGGTTGCAATAAAATTCACAAAGGCACACTGAAATTAAATGACACAACAATCACCGCACCGACAGAACCAGATAACTCCAATGAATTGATCTAAATTGGCCATAAATTCTTTCATACATTCATACCTTATTCCCACAGTTATGACAGTGTTTTCACCGTAGTATAAAGATGTTTACTTTACACTCAGAGGGGGGCTAGACATCGTATTTGTAAATTACGAACATGTAAATGCCATAAAAGTTTTATTTTTACGGAAGTTTGAATGTCAAAATATTTATATTTATACATAAATACGTTGACATTCAAACTTCGGCGCACTCAACAGACTTGAGTGAATACTGGTTAGCCAGACTTTTGTTATTTTCGTGAAAAATAATTATTATTACGCTTATGGCATGCTGTTTTGTATTCCATTCCGTTGATGCATAGAAGATTCCGTTCAACGATCTGGAAATTTGTCCCTTGTTTAATATTATCCCATGTACATATATGCAGCATGCACAAGAACACCCATATATGTTATTAATTGGAATTTCAAGTAGCATACCAACCTCTCCAAAATCTAGCTATACACTCAATACACCTATGTGGAAGATCATATATAAGGTAATCGGTTTAAGGAATATTTCATTATTACATATTGCACCCCATGATAATTTTCCGTGTATTACACGGCCCATAAGACTTTGGGCAATGATAAATACAATTTTCTTAATGAATTGAATATAAACGACCTTGTAATGGTTTTCTTCTTGCCTTTTCAACAAGATAGTATTAAAGTTAATAGGACGCTTCTAATTTCTCTTATGCTCAAAGAGGCATTTTGCCATTTGGATAGAAGAAAGTTTAGATGAACAAATGGCTATATTAAAAATTATGGATTGCAATTTGTCAGTAAGCCTATGAAGGTAGACTAAGCGTTTAAGCTGTAACGTTAAAACGTGATGGAATTTTTGTCATTTTCCACAATTTAATTAACTTATGTACATTCTGCAATTAAGCTTGAAAGATTATCATCGCTGGCATCAGTTTATAACATAAACAAAGTATTCGAATTCTAACTCAGTTCAGCAAAACGTGTTAAAAGTCAGTACATTGAACTACAGGTAGCAAGCACTAGCACCATTCCAATACATTAAATCGTACTTTCGCAAATGTAGAATCCTTTGTATTGTTTCTCAACGACGACACACATATTTCTGCGTAGGTAGATAGGCATTTGTACTCACTTACTTTTTATCACTGCCAACTTCTAAGTTTCTTTAATTTATTTCACGACAAAATTGATGTGAACATATATAAAAATTCGAGAAGGTGCGAAATGACCCTTACTTTTCTGGAAATGGACATGAAAGGTATTGTTCGTAATTGGGATACTTTCAAAACTTCCCCGAATAAAATACTTTATTTGCTATACACTATACATCACAGTAGGTTATGGAATATTTTTACACAGTCCATTTCGCCTTTCGTCTATAAAATAGTTTCTTTATTCAATTTAGGTAAGGTGTAAGGGCTTGGGAGTGTGTGCTAATATAAATACAGAACTAATATACCTACATACGTACATAAAATGCCAACATCAAGATTGCACTTAAACATAACTCACTCATATTTTTATGTTAGTACTATTTTATATATAAAATTTTGCTATAAAATTCTCTCATCTCACTCTGGTGTGTACGAACGGATAAGGAGCTCATCATACAAAAATGCAAAAATAACTAGACCTGCCACATGCAGCTAGGAAAATTACTTCAATCTCCTCCCTGGCTCAGTTCTTATGGAAGAGCTTTGTCTGCATAAAATACTCTATTCTCCCTCGTGTGCATGTGCAAACTTTTTTGTCTTTTTATGCAGGGAAAAGGAAAAATATTGACATACCTCCCGCAAGTTTATACTAATAATAAATCTAATTATTCTACGTGGGTTACTGGTTTGCCTCAGTTATTATTATTATGATTTTACTTAAAACAAGCGCTTCTATAAATATATTCGTCGATCCTATTTCAATCAAGCTAGATTTGTCTTTAGCAGAATCCAATAATTTCTACCACGGCCATAGAACGTTGCACACTTTCAATTTTAAGGCGTTTTAATTTCGTATTTCGTTGGGCATTCAAAAAGCGGCAGTATTTTTGTAGGGGATGTGAACATTTCAAAATCAAGACACATGCTTGGAAGTGAAGGCCGTTCCAAATAATGAAAGTTTTTCTTTTATATCATTGATATAATATTCTGCTACAATAATAATGGCCATTATACGCAAAAAGTGAAATGGCGATGTTCTTTTAAGCTAGGGAACATGACCTGATAACTCCTGAAATTATGTATTTTTTTGCTTCACTTCGTCCAGTGCAGTCCATGAATCGCTAATATTCATTACATTATACGGGGTAACTCAATGATGGACTAATTTGCTTGTAGCAGAAACTAGCCTGCATTTTACCAGTGGAGCATAATAGATTGATGCGCGAACCATATTCGACCAACATGCCTCTGTGCTGAATTTCCCGGAATCATAATATTTTTTTGTATTTACTTTCCTGCGGAGCTAGAATTTCCTGCTATGTTTTCCATACACGAGCAAAGGCTAAAATACACGTTCTGTTTTATATTTACGTCTTGCAGACTTACAGTCTTCTGGGAGCATCAAGGCTGCCAAAAACGTGCCTAAATGTTTCGCTCGTACTGTTTGTGAAAGCAGAAATGATGAAATTGACGAGCTTGACATTTTGCCCTCTATCACCAGTATCATTTGTTCAGTGGCACATATTGTTGATATTATTGCTTGATTTGGTACCTACGTAGGCGCTTTCGTAAGAATAAAGAAATAACAAAGAAAAGTTTTGCCGATCATGTTACAAAGTGAAAATGGCAATAACATAACAGAATATATACCTATAGGTACATAATGTTATTGTCAGTTTCAATGAAGTTAGACGGGTGTTTGTTGATCTTAGGCTTGTCAATTCAATAATATAAAAATGTATCAGTATTACTGAGGCGTATATTACAAATTGAAATAAGCAATCATCACCATATATCTGCTGGTTAGGATGTTTGAATTGGAAACAGGCCCCCAAATTGTCTTGCCTTTGTAGTCGTTTTTGTGTGGTCTATATTGGTTACCTCTACTGGAAAAACTAATGAATTCAAGAATGGATGTGCGGAGTACGTAAGTGCTGCTGGGCATTTCGTATGTTTACAAAATAGAAAAAGTCAATAGGAAATTCTTTTTGGAAAACAAAGATACTAAAAACCACTTTTCATATAAACTGGCTGATTTCTCCCTTTTATACATACCTATGTGCCCTTCACTTTATGCTTCAAACGAACTGGACCAGTAAATAACAAGAAACCATTAATTTCCAGGATAGCTGTTAGAAAAATTCTCTGTATAATATTCTAAAATTGGTGTCCCAGCTAACATACCTTTCTTACAATGAGCTAAAACCACAGTACGTATTTCAAGGAACGTATACATTCTAACTGATTTGATTACTATCACATTTTGTACTTGTATTGTATAAACCACTACACTCGATGCCAGCGCGAAACTAAACTATTCCAGGTAACTTGCCATGTATTGCAGGTATCAAGTATTTGTTAGCCTATTATGGTTGAAATCAATGCAGGTTCATGCTCCTTAGAATTTTGTGGTTTTATGATTGCAAAACTTTCTTCAGAACATACTTTCAGGCACGAGTACGAATGAAGGCTGATTACGTTACATATTTTTCATTGGAGACTCTGTTCAACTACCTTTGAAGTTTCTTCGTCTAGAGTTTACCTACGCGGTTGGATTCGGGTTTTAACTTCGCCAAAGTGTATTTAATATGAAATTTAATCCTGTTTACCGTTAAATTTATTCATAGTAGCATTCTAGCATTCTTGTAGACGTACCAAGGAAAATGACACAACAATAATTCATGGAAATTAGATGGTAAAGATTTAGGACAGGGTGAAATTGATAAACTAATCGATGAATTAATCCAGAATTTACCGACGAATTTAGCTAAAACTTATTTCCCCTTCCTTTCACAATACAAGAGGTGCTTACACTCAACTCATACATATTCTACTACATATTCTTATGTATTCTTACTCGACGGATGTATGTATATATCTAATCTCCGAACATTTGACGCAATAAAATGTTGCATTTTATCTCCAGCACATGTTGATATACACCATGCACGTTTCTACAAGAATCCGTACCGTTCTATCAATTAAAACATTTTCATCCGTCATTAAAAATCAATGAAGAACGTATTTTTCTCTATTAGATTCCTTTAAAAAATTACATTTTATTTGTTTATTCTTGCTTTGCTTCAGGACGGGTTTCAATTTGATTTAATCATAAAATCTTTTCAGATGCGTGCAACTTCCTATGAGAAAAATGTTTCTCCAACGTCTTCAGCTTCAGATGTGCGCATTTCGCCACTTGCCGAGTCGAAAACACCTTCTCATTCTCAATCATCGCTAACATCACTGACTGACAAACCATCAGCACAGAGCAGGTAAATAACATAATATAAATAATTGCATTCTCTATTGACAAATAGCGCACAAAATTGTCATTCGAAAAGAGCATCACCATCACAAGCCACTGGAACGGGAAAATATGTAGGCGTATTAATCCTATATTTCAAAGCAAATATAGTCGATATAGGCGTATGGTTGGTATGAAATGACAGGTGCAGCTAAACCATTCGTGTGTGTCGGCTGTGTACTGTATTATTCTGCTTTCGCAAGTATATAATTCCTTTTCCCAAGAGTAATTTAATGGTGTCTCCTTTGATACCAGCAAGTACGCTAAAAGTGGGTGAACCTAGTTTTTTCAACGTCACAAGCTATTCATTTCAAAACTTTTACTTTTCCACAAAACAGTTATTCCACCCGTACGTAAATCAACATGCGATACATATCGGTTTGATGGAAAGACATTTTTACACAACACGCCATTATTTTATTGTGTCTCACAGGGTGTCGAATTTTACGAATGTAAACTGCCACTTCATTTACTCAAGCAAACTTCATGGGACTTTGATGCACATTTTTTGTCTGTTTTCTTGTAGACGTGCTTCAAGATGTCTGTCACCATTACTGATCCCTCCAAAGTCCCCTACACCATCAGACAGTTCCAATAATTCTCCAGCCCCTCTTTCACCTCTGTTGGGAACTCTACAGTTGGATTTATATCAGAGAAAGGATATGACCCTGTTTTTACCCAAAGACAAACAGCCCGGATCAAGTCCGCACGACAGAAACCCTTCCCTTGGCCGAATTCACTTTCGACTCAGATATGATCTTGATAAATCTGATTTGCATGTCCACATGATTGAAGGTAAGAAATAATGATAAAAATGGATTTAAGATTACACCCAAGAAAAAGCACACCGAGCAATCATCCATTATAAAATCTCCGCTCCGCATACCTCTCACTGGTGAGCGTTGTAATTTGTAATTCTGAGCACCATTATATCAAATTCGGCCTTCGACTTCCATTTCATATACTTCATCTTTGCCACTGAAGCAATACATTTTAAGCTTTAATCCAGGATCAGTAAAATCTGGAAACAAACTGAAAAAGGTAAATTTGGCTTTGCTTTGTGTAGACAAGAAATAGCTTTAGCTATTTGTTGTGCGATATACAAACGTACATATGTAGGTATATACATACATACATATTTTACATGCCTAGAAGATTATCCGGATTGAATAACGTTGTTAGCTGTCACTAAAATGCCAGATAAATTTTGTTGATGAATTATATGATCACGGTATTTATATTTACATGGTACGTGTTAAAGATGAAATAAACGCCTGAAAATAATTTGATTAAACTTGCAAATCGGTTTACTACCTAACAACCTCGAATTAAACTTTAGAGGAAGTACAAGTACTTTACTGCTCTTGTACTATTAAAGCTCATTGATGTATTGTCGTGCAGTAACTTTAATTGAATGACTTTCTATAAGCATGTAAAATTTAGTATATAAGTTACACATACAAATTGTGGATTATATAGAAATATGAGCATCTTCTGGAATATTTATTCCTTTGCTATTTTGATGTTATTAGATCCATAAAGCCATGTAATATTCCCTCACGATGATTCATAATAATGGGAGAAATTTTAGTTGAGAAACGTGAAGTTGTAATGCATTGCGATAATCTGTCATGTGATCCTTTGGACAACTTTTATGCGTTTGAGAAAATCGTACTATATCTCTGCTGTCTCCAGTTTGGGTTTGAAAACTATCTGTAACTTCAACAGTACTTAAGTATGCATACATACTTTGGTTGGTGGGTTTTGATTGTGGTTGCGAAATGATGTTTGTGTAGAGTTGGGCTTGAATGTGTAACAAAACATAACGAAATGCTTACTATATCGTTTCTGTTTGAGTGAAGCCTATTTCCCACACGAATGGGGAAATAGCGAAAAGTTTTCATACAAATGGAAGCGCATACTAAACACGTGTACTGTTTGTTGATTTAGTTTAGTTAGTGACTGCGGAGGTACTTGATGATGATATATTATGTTCCATGTTTTCCATTAACTTTCTTACCTGAAACATTTCACGGCAATAATTTTGTTACGGAGTGCATGTACTTGTCCGACTGAGATGCATTTCCTTTGTTTGTAACGTGACAAACTCTCTCCGACAGTTGCAAATAAGATGTAAAAAAGGACCTAAACTTCTTGGCATTCTGCATTTACGGAAATTTTCAAGGTGAAAATGAAGGATATTACACTATGTAACAAAGCTTTATATTTAATACGGAATTCATATCACCACTGCTTCCTATTATTTACCGTTATCAGAGATACATTTTTTGACAAAAAAGGTACCGGAACCGCCATATATATCCATAGAAACATTGCATGGTTTTCGGTTATAAAATGGATTGATTTGAGGTAAAAATCACTCGAAGTAGACTGTCACATGGTCATCAGTAAAACGATTGGTTTTCCAGTTATGTTATGAGTATATTCATATCAAGCAAATCCACCATCCGAATCTGTTAAGCTGATTAATTAACCGGTTTGGTTATAGTTATTAGTTACCTAGGTATGTTATGTCCTTGTAGCTTGACCGAGACCGAAGTATGCTTTTGGTTCTGATATTTAATTTTACGTAAGTAAATGGAATCTTTGTAAAAATGAATGGGCTACATTTATACCATGAATGAAACATTTAATTCGTGGAAGAAATGTATTGCTTATAATTATTGATTGCCTGTTAGAGTAAAACGTAAATAATTTGAAAAATCGACCCAGAATCGACATCAAACAGTAAATTAACTTACGCTTTCAGGTTTTGTGGCATGTCTGGATTTTGACAAAAAAACTGACCAATACAACTTCTACAATCTTCCACATGTAGTAATTACGTTAAATTACGTTACGGAAGAAGTAATTACTCTATGTAACAATCACATTCTTTGTCATTCTTTTCCATTAATCAGCTCATGACTTGGCTGGAAGTAGCCAAGGTGGTTTTAATGACCCATACATCAGGCTGTACATTTCTCCGGAAGTCGACACTAGGAAAAGACAGACAAACATTCACCGGAATGAACCAAACCCATATTTTGATGAGCACTTTAAATTTCCTGTCTCCCAGGACGATCTAAAGGAGAAAATTCTAATCCTGCAGGTATAAATCATTTCGAGCACTACAACAAACTATACATACCTTCATATGCTGAATAATTGAAATTCCCAATAATTATCTTATGCAAGCGTTTGATTTCATTACATTTTAGGTATTCGATTATGATCGCTACTCCAGAAACGATGTAGTTGGACAAGTCTCGATGAGACTAGAGGATTTCATTGTCACTAGTAACTTGGAAGTGTGGGCCGAAGTAGTCAAAAGCAAAACGGTGAGTTGCGTAACCTAGCAAAGGTTGCTCGTTTGTTTATAAAATCCTCAAGAGAAAGCTACCATTGCTAACATATACATACCTATAACACACAACTAACCTCAAGCAAGTGGAGTAGGGAATAATTATTATTATGTTTTAGATCAGACAACAGAGCATTATTCATGGTTTCGTTCGCTCACAATCAGTATAAGTATAAATATATACATACTATATGCAGCTTGTTGTCACTGGAATTTCAAAGCACTAATAATATGTGTTCATGTAAGCACTTTGCTGTAACAAGAATCCGTGGACAGTTAACTTAACACTTACCTATGCATGTACCTATGCAAGTAAATTGTCAAGGCTTTGATCTTGGTCTCTTCTGCATAACGATGTTGGCGTCAATAATTTAATTCATTAATAATAAATATGACAAAGATGTAGCCTTTTAGCTCTTCTTGGAAACCCCCTGTCCCCTTCTGACTCTGATAGTCGTGAAGCGAATACTAATATGAACCACACAATGGATAGAAATTATCAGTGGCAGATTTTCTATACTTTTTTACCAGTTAAAATCCCCTTCTTTCTCTTCCAGATTATTATTACATATTGCATACATGTAAGCTCTGTCTCATTAATGAACGTTCACCTCGACATAAGTCCGTATCTCTTATTGGTTTCATCCAATTGCCATCCAGCTGGTATAACATATTGACTAACTAATGTCCATCATGCATGCATATTTTCACGAGATTCCAATTCGGTGTCTGCGAGATACCACAACTTTGCCAAAATTTGTCAATTTGGGGTGTCTCATTAATAACGTTCACCGTTGGTACATGGCCTTCTATGGTTCTTCATGTTCTATGAGGGTGGTCCCAAATGCGCTAAAATCTTAGCATTAGATCTCCTAAGCATTGCTTAGGGGGCATGGGGTACATATCATAGGTCAAGCGGTGACTTTGTCCAATAATCTAAAATATGACTCCCACAATGCATTTTAAATGCAGTTAGTCCAACCCGGAGCACAAAATGGAACCTACCAGTGCTCCACAAGGACATAGAATGTAGACGTGTGGTGAAAATAATGCCCTGAAAGTCCACTAAAAATTATGATACCTACTTATTTTCCATCACCATTTCATTACCAAATATGACTTGGTAAATAATTGGATAAATTCTAACAATGCATTTTAAATGGGGAAAACTCGTTAACTATGGACATTAACGTTTAACCCAGCGTATTTTAAAGTGCAATGCATGTAGATAGACAGTTGATATCATAATTTTTAGTGGACTTTCAGGGCATTATTTTCACCACACGTCTACATTCTATGTCCTTGTGGAGCACTGGTAGGTTCCATTTTGTGCTCCGGGTTAGACTAACTGCATTTAAAATGCATTGTGGGAGTCATATTTTAGATTATTGGACAAAGTCACCGCCTGACCTATGATATGTACCCCATGCACCCTAAGCAATGTTTTGGAGATCTAATGCTAAGATTTTAGCGCATTTGGGACCACTCTCATAGAACATGAAGAACCATAGAAGGCCATGTACCAACGGTGAACGTTATTAATGAGACACCCCAAATTGACAAATTTTGGCAAAGTTGTGGTATCTCGCAGACATCGAATTGGAATCTCGTGAAAATATGCATGCATGACGGACATTAGTTAGTCAATATGTTGTACCAGCTGGATGGCAATTGGATGAAACCAATAAGAGATACGGACTTATGTCGATGTGAACGTTAATTAATGAGACAGAGCTTATCTACGTCCTGTTACAGCGGAATATTATAATTCGTCTTCGTGGGAGCTTAAGACTACTTTATTTTTAATAATAATAATAAAAAAGGGGAAATGTTTACCTAGCTTGTTCTTCTTAATTACGTGTTTTAGCCGTCAGGAGAAAGGCAGGAGATATTAGTCTCCCTTTCCTACTTACCATCTGCCGAGCGTCTCACCGTTGTAACCCTGAAGGCGAGGAACCTATACTCTCCCCCCAACAAAGACACACTTGGTAAGTGCACGCTTTCCTGCCTTTTTTGCAATGTTAATGTATCATATTACCGAAGAATATGAACTTATAATTAATTATTTCGCAAGAAGCTGCGTTACATGGCTCCAACTCCACGTGTCTTCGCATTTTCCTCAGCTCCTTTTGTTAGGTATTTACCCTTATTGCAAGGTGCAATTTGCAACCAGAGTTAAGATAAAAGGAGACTACATACTGAAGCAATGTTAAGGCGGAAGCACAATTTGTAAATTATAGTCGTGGGTTTATACTACGTAGTTGTTTCTAAGAACTTTCCGAAATGATTTTAAGATGAAGCAATTCGTTGTAAATTGCGACAGCATGTAATGGATTCGCTTTTTAACATATTTCGGTATCCGTCATAAAATTGCAGGTTCTGTATATACTTATTTCATATTTCTCCGGTTGAAATTGAACTTCATATTGTTTCATTTGTATGAATAAAAATCTGAATAAAACGTTCTCAAAGAATAAATTATGGTATTAACAAAATCATCGTTTTATAGGCGAATGTTTGGAATGTGGTTTGAAACTTTGGAGCGTTAATACAGGAAGGAAGTATGTAGTAGCGATTCTCATTGTTTATACAGAAAAAAACATAATACATACAGTCAGAGAGACAGCATAATTTGACTGTGGTACAAATAAAATCAACTCAAATGTTTTGGGTTTGTTTCACGTAACCCCAAATGTTTCACTTGAGAAATGAAAATGCTATATATTGAAGTTTTGGTTGATATGACAATAATTGAGTTTGATTCTTCAACTGTATTCCCTAAAGAAAGCTAGTGCAGTGTAATGATTTTGTTTGAAGTTTATTTGAAACGTATGACGTAATGGTTTCCTTACGTTGCAAATCATTTTTACAATAAATGAACCGTACTGTAGCTTGCAAATAATTTCGATGTAATATGTGATTTGAGAAACTAGGTATGTATTTCTTAAAATAACACGACTATAAAAGATATGTCTATTTCCTGTTTCTTTGATTCTCGCAGATCCATACGTGAAAGTTTACATGATAGGAAGTGGGAAACGGTTGAAGAAGAAAAAGACAACGGCTAGAAAGAACACTAACAATCCAGTGTGGAATGAAGCAGTTTCCTTTTCCATTTCCCCATCAGCTTTAGCAACTGGTGCAGTTGAGGTAAGTAAGTAGATTATTTCCAGGGGAAAGTCAATGTACACTCGTCGGCGTTCTTCTTAGAATCATTGCCCTATTGATATTGTAAAATCAGAATGTTCATCAAAATAGGAAAACCGCTTATAAACAATATTTGTTGAGATTTCAAAGACGTGAAGGCTACGAACCTTGCGATTTTGTCGACATTTTCGTAGTATTTTTGGGGAACTGGGCATCATCATTTTATTCGTTCCTTATACTTTCGTTACCAGTGCGGGATGGGGTTTAGGAGCTTATCACGTGATGTGGAATTAGTAGGATATTTTCCACTACTCTTCCACTTGCGTAATCCTGACGTGCACATGTATCTAAAAGATTTTTATACTTGTTTTTCACTAGATTTGTGTGCTGGATCAATCTAATGACTTGATGGGCACCAGCTCTATCATTGGCTCATGCATTCTAGGACCACGAGAAAGTGGATCGGAACTCGCTCATTGGCAAGAGATGAGTCAGAACTTCCGTAAATCCGTTGCTATGTGGCATGTATTAACTTGAGCTACATGAAACCCATGCAACATGCTTGACATTTTGTAAATTTGTACACCTGGTTCGTTGATCAATGTTACAATTAAATGCGTGTCTGTCTCTCTGCGAACATATATATCTCTGATTCCCTTTATAATCGTACACCACAATCACAACAGGGCATAGAAGTCTTGACTCAATTGTTTATATGTACTTAATGTTTTGGAAATGGTGGTAACAAGTGGGTTAGTCTAGCTTTTATACTGACAGCCGCACATTCGGACGATTATTGTTGAAGCTTCATTCATAATTTGCTGGGTTGTAAGCGAATTTATATTACGTACAATGTTACATTACATTTAGTACCCAAGGTTTTTTATAAACATTCTTGTATTCTGTTAAATGTATGAAAAGTATACAGACAAATTTTGGAACCGAAAGAAATTACATGTGTACGATATGTAGATGGGAAGGTAAAATACACCACCGTTAGCCCTTGAATTGTATGGCTTCCAAAATGACGAGTTTGAAATTTCAAGTTGAAATGACCGGGATGAAATGAAATTAGCAGAATTTTGTTTTAATTATCCGTGCATGTGACATAATTTGTTGATAATTTTTCACAAGCGTTGCTAGGGAAGATGGAAGAATAGGGTAGGTGATCTTGAATGAGCAATAGATCTCAGGTGCTCGTACTAGAGTTTCCCAAGTTGCATATTAATAGGTATGTATCTATACAGGAATGAATGAAAGCAGATTTTACCATAACCATGGTATGCTTGGCAGCCCTACCACCTTGCTAAATCCCAAAATAATACTAGGAACTTGTAATCCCACATTAAATGCTCCGTAAGTATACTTGAAATAGCGTAACTCTGTTAAGTGTGTTGATGTACATTGTTATTGTTTACCCTTTGACTTAACCTTGAACAGAAAGCATTGTCTCGTCTCCTTTAACTTGCATCCGTTGTGTTAATTATGATGAGTACCTATTCGGAACACGCAAATATATAACTAGGAATGGGTTTATGGAAATGGGAAAAGAAACAGTGACTTTACTTCAATTTATATTGTTCGGAAGTTTATATAAATCTAGATTTAGAAGCAAACAATATTACATAGGCATGTATGTATCCTATTTACCAGAAGTATGTAATTGTACCCAAATATGTTCTCATGTTACAATTAATAATAGTCTAGTAGAATATACATCAATTAGCATCATTTGCGAGGGAGGTCTGGACTGACGTTATGGATTATGGGTAATGCATGTTCATTATAGTGACATTAAATGCAACAATTACCTATATGTTACCACTAGTTTCAATTTTCACGTTGTCAACGTACCTGATTACTTCACTACAAAAATTAACACGCTTACTCCGCCCCCGATTTTCCACAGAATACCTGCGGGACTCATTGGATCCCATAGCAATCCTGGTTTCTTCTGTGAAATTCTATATTTGCCCTCGTTCAGTTGCCCACGCACACACATACAATCGTAGATTAATGTACATGAATACTATCGTAAAAGTGCAGTCCTCGGTTCCAAACCAAACATCGTTCTTCAGAAATGTTAAGGAGCAGACATACCGACACTCGAGCCACTTCAATGGCTCCACTGGGCTCATATAACGAGTCAGTTAAAAGTAGTATGAATGATTGTGGTAAAATAGTGCAAAGGCAGACTCTACTTTGTTTGTTCCCATTAATTAGTGAACTTCGGAAGCTGGCTACTGAGAATCATTGTTTCATGATGTATTAAAGGAAGAGCAACTAACTGTTTATGCGTTTTGCATAAATTTATTAGGTATACCCATTTTTACACGTATAGTATTAAGGGTTAATCGCGTCATCTGCAGGTAATTGTAACATTACCAGTAGACTTTGACTTCATGAATATGAACCACCAGTTAAAAACTTGTAGTTTAATGACTCCATTACGCATCGAGTAAATTTATATTTAAGTCCTAGAAAATATATGTTCGTACATAATTAGTATAATCGATAAAAGCATGGAAATATCGGAACCACGTAATCTATGTACAAGGTTTAATTAAGACAAACTAGACTTATCTTTGCATGTGACTGAGATATGTGTACGTACATTATGATGTGACTGTGTGACCTATGACAATTTACTATATTCTATATTGCGTTAATTTTAATTGAAGTAAACTACAGAAAATCATCTTAGCTGGCAAAAATAAAGCAATTATATATTATGCTCGCTGTTTTAGTATTATTGTGCGTAATGGATAGATGATAGAATGTACATATTTGATAGTAAGTAAATCAATTGGCATTCATGTGATTGGGATGATGTGACGATGTTGAATGATGCGTGGATAAATGAATGCGCATTGCGAACAACGTGTGTTTAAAAACCAACGTGTTTACTACAGGCTGACTGCAATGAATGTGTTAATACAGCTTTGGGTGTTCTCAGTTTAGTATCAGTTGCATTATATGCATCATAGTTCATGGAAAAATTTAAGTTGGATAATCCAGAATTCGTAAACTGAATGAGAAATGCTTTTCATTTAACAAGCGCAATTGAGTCTGACCTTTCACTGCGAGAACAATCTAAGCCTACAGTAAGGTTTGTAAATTTTCAAATCCAAAAAATTAAGATTATTCAGAACAATGTAACAAGTACGTTTGCTTTTATATCGCCCCTGCAACACAAAGTAAAACCACTGATTAATGAAAATGTTAGGACTAGAAGAAAAGCAGTCATATACTTATATTATTACGTTACCAAAGCAACTCTTTTTAGTAGGGAAAAACCATTCTACTCATTACATTACAGTCAAAAATTGTAACCAGAGGCTATTATAGAGAGATTAAATCAAATTCAAATAAATATGTTCGAACTTTGAATTGTGTTTCTTTGGTCATGGTACTTTGGAGAAATTATATACTTCGTCATCAAGTCTACTTTTGTCTTTTTGATTTGTGAATGTACCCACACTTTAAGTTAACCCAAAGAATAAATAAGCTTTCACTTAACAGGTTTGCTACTTAACCAGAAGTAATTGTAAATCTAAAGAATTTTTGTAAATACTTTCGCGGTGGATGAACAATATATAGCCATGAATGGGGTGATCTCCAATTTTAGGGTTTCCAATAAATATACTACATACATCATATTTACCGACATTGTTTGTAACACCAATTTTGTAAGAACGATTTTGAGAGCCGCATCGATATGTTTGCCATGAAAGTAAATTCATTCAATGACTTCTCTTGCATACATATCAAATGTATGTGGCGACTTGTAACCGGGATCATGAAATTAAGTTAGGTACCTAAATATATTCCTTAACTAATTACCGCGTTAATCTAGCTTTCTAAATTGAATTTTATTTAGTTGTCATTCCATTTATATAGTTTCAATTTGAGGTAAAATTAAACGAAGACAGTCAGCCGGTAGGAACTATTTCAAATGACATTATAAATCCAAATGAGACACCGTTACATGGAGCTTTATGACGTGGGGCATTGTGCAAAAATGTTATTTTTATCAGTTCATCATTGTGTTAATAATGGCTAGTACCATTTTGAAGTTATTAAGAATACAACGAGAACGATGCCGAAAACCAGTGGTAGAAACGTAGGAAGAAAATGTTAGATCAGTATTTGCACTTTAATCTATTATTGCAAACAACGCAATAGATGCATGTATGGACATTGGACATTTTTTATTTTGCTTCGCTTTTATGTTTTGTTTTTCATTTTGCCTACAGCCTGTATACTTTGTACTAACAGTTAATTAGGTGTATATACATTACAACAACGTACATTGTACATACTTTCTCAAATAATATAAATGGATGTCTTGTGTCAGATAAGAATATTACGTATGTGATATTTTGCTATATGTGTTGACGACTATATGTAAAAAAGATAAGACTTAATGTTATCTTCACGAACCTTCCTGAAATTTAATATTACCTACATAGTATGTATATCTCTAGTTCGTTATCCTTATCCATTTATACGAAAATAACTTTCTTTGAGTTCTATTCAAAGGGCTAACAATGATGCTACCATATTTCAAGAATCTATAATATAGTAAGTATAATAGTCGTGTTGTTTTTTTTGTTTTCTACAAAGTAGGACGGGGCTAAGAACTCAATAATATGCATGGGAGCGTAGCTCTTGATTTGAAAGCTGGAAAATACCCTGCATTTGTCTGATAAAGTTGGAAATGCATTTTCTTAAACATTGAAGATGAGTCTGGAAGCGCATGTTAGTTTAAATTACATATATTAGAAATAGCAAAAGCAGCGCAGTCAATGAAATAACATCAGTACTTTAATTTGCATATCAGCAAAATGTTGACAAAAATTATTTAGTGGTAGTAACCTTTCATCGTACAAAAATGTACAACGGCTCGTGATGCGATTTAAGCACCAAGCAAGTGGCAGATTATAATCTCTATACTGTCGCATAGAGGTAACCCATGGAGCCAAACGTTGTAAACATATCTACGTAGTTAATAGTAATAATTTTTTTATCAAACTGTTCTTTAATGTATTGGAACGTTCATTAGTGTATGGATAAAAATTAAGATCGTTCAATATAATTAAGATTTTATTATCGACTATGAAAGGTTCTTTATACGGACTATCTTTGGCATCTCGTCTTAATGTATTGAACCGGGCAATGGAAGATATATGATTATTATTACATGTAAATCACTCAATGACAAAATTTGCACTAACCTTCAGAATTTCTATATGTTTTTGGTTTAAATAGAATTTTATAAAAATTGCAAATAAAAAATTCAACGGATCACGTAGGAGCTTTTGATCGCGACCATGCTATCTACCTCAATGATATTCCAGTCAAATGGATATCGCAAGCCTGTGTCAGATTTTTTTCCTTGTTCCAAACAAAATTTTCAGTTCAGTTTATTGACAAACCCAAATTATTTCTATCAGTTACCAATTGTGAAATTACCAGCAAAAGGGTTTGGTAGGCTTTCCAAATTCTATAGATTCAAGATTGTCAAGCTATAGTTTATGTTGGCAGCTATACATGGAAACAATTTGGGTTTGTCATTGGAACAAATTTGTAAAAATTGGAACAAACGCTCAACATAGGTTGCAGTATCCATTTGTTTTGAATATCATTGATCTACCTACTTTGATTCTCATTGCCCATACAGTAATGATTTACTCATTGGACTTTTTACATATATATTTCGTGATTTTACTTTCTGTGATTTGTAAAAAAATAAAAGAGTTAATGACGTTCATAGTTCACATAAGTACATCTTGCTATTGTTTAATATAGGTAATATTGATGTGTGAAGGAGAGGACGGTATACAATTTAATTGTTAGTATTAGTAGTAACAATAATTAAATAAAATTAAACAATATTCACATAGGTAGAGATAATATTAACATTTGCAAATTAAGAATATGCGTAACGGCAAATGGTTATAATAAAAAGTATACACTATAATAAGATACAACTTAAAAATATGATGTAGCTTTAACTTCCCTAATTAAATGGTTCATTTCAGTTTTACATGCAATTTAATATTATTGATTCTTTACGATAGTTTAAGCTATTAATCAGTAGTTTTACGGATTAATCAAAAAAATATGTCAATCTTATTAAGAAAAACGTATCTACGTGTAAGATTTAATATTACGAAGCATGGTGATAAGTAGCTGTAAGAATGAGAACGATGATAATGTCAAATATAAATAAATAATATTATTTGTGTTTACAAAAACAAACAGTAATTAATTGCCTTCTTTAATCATGTTTTATGCATTACCCTTGTTTTAATGAACCGATATTTAGGAAGACTAGGTTCACTGAATTAAGCTTGAAACCGTTGAACTACTAAATCGTATTTTTTAATTTGCAGATTTCGGTTGCATTCTACCCATGCCAATGTAATCTAACGTGTTAGATGCATCTGTAGTTGCAAGTGTAATTCTAATATCCATTGAACTGAAACATAGGAGTGGGTGGGATATCATAAACTGCAGCATGGGTGTGGCCATTGATGCAACTAAAAATATTGATAGGCACATTTGGCGTGGTGGAGCTGGAACCGACTTTACTAACACGAATTGAGTGCTTCACTATTTTATTTTATCATATTTCTTCTCTATCCTATTAACAGGCATCTAAGAAAAAATTGTTCATAGTTCAAAAAAGTATTATTAATACTAATATACGAGTACACATACACCCGTATGAATTTATGTTCTTCCTTATAGGTTGGTCAAGCAATAATGCTATGCACCCACTTGTTTTACTAAAGTGAAAAATTTAATCAACAAAAACCAGAAATATTCAGTTGCGCGGCTCCAGAAAAGAATTGATTTTTATTATGGCCTATAGGCATTTTTCACAACAGTAGCTTTATTCAATTTCACATCGAATATATTAGATTAGTGCAGACAATTTCAACTTCATCTTTACGATCATCGAAGTGGAAGGGATCATGATCTCCACTCTTCTGTGATGGATTGATTATAGGTTGGATGATGATGGAAAATAAAGTGTGTAAAACGTAGAAGATATATTTCATACGTATTGAACAAAACGCTCCCCATAAAAGTGTTCGCTTCTACTAAAACATTTTTATGAGAAAGCAAATATAATTACGATGTCATCTTCCCGACTGAATCAGTTTGAATGAACATGTCCAATGTGCCTCTCACAGGCGTCATTTTTCTTGCGTACCAATTCTACATATGTAGTTTTTTCGTGTGCGTTAAAAATGAAGTGAGTCACGGACTACCAAGTTTACTACGTAGTATAGTAGTAAATTAATCTCTTATCAGCAAAGTCTCAGTCATCAGTCTGTACTCCAACAGATCAAGGAAAAGCATTCCACTATCTTTTATGCATGCCATTCACTTTTTACATGCGATTTGAGTTTCTATATTTGCCAAAGGCTTCGACCTGACCATGTGAGTCGAGTAACGCCACAATACGATCTTCATTTTAGTTTAACATTAATTTTAGCTTGAAAAATAAATTGTATCGTATTATCATCATAATATTTAGCATGCTTAATATTGTATAGCATAGCGTGGTCATGCATCTCTCATTGCAATCAACTTTCAGTCCTGAATTGATTGATAGGCACTCTTGAATGTAGGTCTGCAAATGTTACGCTTTCGTCGTCTGTTTACTGTTGAGTGAACCGAACGTTTTGGAGAAATTCCCTAAACATTGATATGAATATACATAAATGCAGGTATTTCCTAAACATAACATGCCACATTCTTGTATCCAGTAGTTTTTGATAATAATCCATAATTTAGTTTATCCATCATGACTAACTGACTGATAAGTGAAAACATAATTTCCCAACATAATTACTTTGCCATTTTTGCACCGTGCTCGTGCTACCTGCTTTATCATTGTTTGTTATTTCGATGATCATTATGCCACGTTGGATTTTAAGTCGTGAATGATTGGTTTGTGATTTGAAGCACTAGACGATGCCATGTGATTGTGCTCGGCCGCACGTAGATGCTCTTGAAATATTAAATCTGTTACTGGCGCGACTATAGACCTTCGAAATTAGTCTAACCAGTAATGGGGTTTTTAAAATGTTCCTACTTTCAGGGGTCGGTGTGGCTATTAACTTTAGCCTAAAATTCCTACTTTCAGGGGTCAATTAAAATGAGCAAAACAGAGAAAATAACTTGACTGACTAAGCGCAACAATTAAAATATTTAATTATAACAATTGATCATTTTTATTGCTACAATTAACTTTTGCTACTCAAAATTATCAATCACACAAAATTATTATTCTCGCAATGTTCTCGTCTCAGCTCACGACTGACTGGCTTCAGCTCTACTTTTTCACTGCCCTCGCACGCATTTCTTTTTGTTCCGCAAAGTTCCGTCGACCAGTGTCCCGCTTAACTCATTGCGTTCACACATTTTATACAGACATCAGTAATTTTAAGATGACACCAATAGTATGGGGCATAGTGATACAAATTATACATTCATACAAATTAGCTTACAAAACATAAATGTACATTCATGAAACTACATATTATTTGATCGCCAATAACATTTCTCCCTCCCGTGGAACGAATGTTTCACCACAACTTCCTATTTTGGCGATCTTCACAACAGGCCGCTTCAGGATGGATATCTTGACCTTCTTCTTGGAATCCGAGCTATCCACATGAGTCGTCTTCACCAGCACGGACCTCACTTGATTTCCTTTGCCTTGGTAGCATTCCAGGATGATTCCTTTTTTCCAAAGATTCCTAGGCGCATTATCCTCCAAAACAATGACGATGTCGCCAACTTTAATCGGCTCAGCTTTATCGTGCCACTTCTTACGTCTTGATAGCCAAGGAAGATATGTGGATGACCAACGTTTCCAAAATTGCTCTGCTAATTGCTGTCCATATTTCCACGATTTCCGGAAGTGATCACCATCATATTCACCAGGTAGTGTGGGACCGATGACACATTTCACGTTCAGAATGTCATTTGGGGTAATACAAGAAGGATCATCCGGATCTGGTGATGCGTGGGTCAGAGGTCTGCTGTTCAGTATTCCAGTAACTTCTGCAAACAATGTCCTAAGCGTAGTTTCCCTGGGATGTTGTTCCTTCAACAAACTTCGTAAGATTCTCTTCACATTTCCTATCATTCGCTCCCAACTTCCGCCCATGTGTGGAGATCCCGGTGGAATGAAGTGCCACTCTAGACCTTTTGCTGTTGAGAATTGCCTGATTTTGTTTTCGTCCAGCAGTTTGAGGCTATTCCGAATCTCATTATTAGCCCCCACAAGATTTGTTCCATTATCTGACCAAATGTTCCCCGGACATCCACGTAGGTTGATGAAGCGGACGAGAGCATTTAACATCTCGGAAATGTCCAAGCTTTCTGCAAGTTCCAGATGAACTGCGCGAGTTGTCAAGCAGGAGAACATAACTCCCCATCTCTTTACTGTTGCTCGACCTTGCCTCACTTCGTATGGTCCAAAATAATCAATTCCAGTATTATGAAACGCTGGCTTTCCAGAGTCAATCCTTGCAGCTGGAAGATCTGCCATTTCGGGAGGCTGGGACTTCGCTTTTCTTTGCTGGCACACACCACACCGTTTCCAAGATTTTCGCACCGCAGATCGTGAATTTATTATCCAATATTTTTGCCGGAGCTCATTCAAAATCCTTTCTTGTCCAAAATGACCGCCAATGAAATGATAGTAATCAATAAGCATCTTTGAGTATTCATGAGCGGGGTCCAAAATGGGAGGATATTTGACTCTTTCATTAACGGTGGCTGCACTGATTCTTCCTTTCATTACAATAATACCATCACTGTTCAGTACGGGTGAAAGGCTGTACAGGCTGCTCGTCTTCGCAACAGGCTTTCCATGAGTCAAATCATTTAATTCTTCGGCAAATGAGTCTTCCTGTACACGACGAATCCATAAATTGTCCGCTCTCCTCATGTCGGCGACGGTTACATAAAATGGTGCTGATTTTTTAAATGCTCGTATCGCTGCTAGAACCGACGCTGTGGATCTGATAAGCCGCAACCAAGATGAAAATCTTGAGATTTCAGGAAGACACGCTGACTCACAAGGTACTGCTGCGAATATTATCTTCTTGATTTCCAACTCGCTTTCAATAATTCCTTCCTCGGATATCTTTTTGTCTTCTTTTGGCCAAAGCTCTTCACTTGAATACAAGAATGAAGGTCCTGTTAACCACCGACATTTTGAGGTCATTTCTTCGTTCAACTCGCTGCGGGTGGCGTCATCAGCTACGTTGTCTTTGGTTGGAATCCATCGCCACTCGCTAACGTCAGTCAATTCTTGAATTTCCCCAACTCGACTTCCAACATATTGATTGAAGCGAGTGCTGGTAGAGCGAAACCAACACAAGACAGTTTTGGAGTCTGTCCAAAAAATCCTTTTTGATATTTTCAAATCCTCACCATAGGCATCTCCAACAGTTTTGGCAAGACGGCTCCCCATCAGCGCAGCGTCCAACTCCGTCCTGGGTATTGTTTGTCCTTTCATGGGAGCGATTCGCACTTTTCCAGCGACGAACGATACTTCGGTGCTCCCTCCCGTTTTGATTCGTAGGTATATGGAGCAAGAATAGGCCTCGTCGCTTCCGTCACAAAAAATGTGAAGCTGAGTATCGTTACTCTTATGTAAATTTGGCGACAAGAGTCGTGGTACTTTAATCTTCTCAAGCTGTGGGATGATTCCGAGCCATGATTTCCATTTTCCAAATATTGCTGCTGGAATAGAGTCATCCCACCCGACTCCCGACCTCCATATTTCTTGTAATATCCGCATTCCAATGGTTTTCACAGGACAGATGAATCCAAGCGGATCAAACAAAGAGGATACCAAACTTGCGACTTCTCGTTTAGTTGGTATTCGATTACCTGTCTTCACGTCATCTTTGACCTTGTGCAGGCTGACTTTAAACTGAAATTCGTCAGTTACAGAACTCCACCACAGGCCAAGAGTCTTGTCGCAGAGGGCTTCAGATTTCTCCGTCAGTTGCAAGTCGTCAATCGCTCGTAGGGCGACAGGGATGGACTCCAGTACTGCTTTTGAGTTACTATTCCATTTGCACATCTGGAATCCGCCGTTCTGGTGAATCTTGGAAATTTGTTGCCGCAAAAGAATAGCATCTTTCTCAGTAGGGGCAGATCCTAAATAATCATCCATGTAGTGGTCCAATTTAATCGCTTTCACCGCTGCAGGAAATTCATTCTGGTACTGTTCAGCATTCTTGTCCTTACAGTAAATTGCTGAGCATGGAGAAGATGCAGATCCAAAGAATAACACCGTCATTCTAAATTCACGTGGTGGTACGTTCCTGTCCATTCCCCGGTACAGTACAGTCTGACTAGCTTGATCGCTCTCCAGTAGCTTCACTTGGTGGAACATTTCTTTCACGTCACCGGTCAATGCGATCTCGTTCAGTTTGAAGCGCAATAATACTGCCGGAAGTGATCTAAGAAGATCCGGGCCTTTCAGAACAAAGTCGTTAAAACTTTCTCCATGCGACTTTGCTGCGGCGTCAAAAACCAACCTTGGCTTTTTAGTTGGGTGAAAGGCAAAGAACCAAGGTAGATAATATTTCTTCGGATCACCGTCCCCATTGTCAACTGGTTTCAAGTAGCCCTTTGATATGTAGTCTTCAAATTTTTCTACCACCAGCTTTGCCATAATCGGATCACGATCCATCTTGTGTTCCATCACTCGTAACCGCTTCAGTGCTTGGGTTTTGCTCTCCGGCATAGTGGAATTTTCATGACGCCAAAGTAGTCCTGTCTTCCAACGACCATCAGTGAATGTTGTAGTATTTTCCAGGATTTTTAACGCCAGCTGGTCTTCTTTTGATCTGAGTGATTTCATGGGCTTCACTCCGAGTGATTCAGTCATGAAGTAACGTTTAACAAGTTCATGGGTTTTTTGGTCCAGAATTGAAACATTGCAGAAATTGCTCTCCTCCATGTTCTTGTTAGAGACATACCACCCAAGTTTTGATTGATACGCTGTTGGCACGTTTTCATCTTCACTCTCCAAAATTCTTCTTGCGGCAAACAATTCATAATTGTCATATCCAATTAGTATTTTCGGGACCGCATTTCTGTAGCCTTTTCCTTTCATGGCTTTAAGATGAGGATGCTGTCGTTTTAATTGATCGGGGTCATGGGAACGTGGCGGTAATCCAAGAGTTTTAACTGTCCTCACGTTCTTTATCTTGTATAAAGGAGCATTGTGAAAGCCACCGGAAACTCCAAGCTTTACTACAGATGAATCAATTTTAGACTTTTGTCCACCGAAAACTACTACGTTTGTCGTCTTCTTTTCTCCGTGTAATCCCAGCTCTGCTGCAAGGCTTTCTTCAATGTAGGAGAAAGTAGATCCACTATCCAAAAATGCATAAGCTTTCACATTTACTTCATCATTCTGAGCTCGGACAGGAATAACAGGAAGGGAATATGCATAAGCTACTGCTGTTGTACCATCTGGTTTATCGTCCTTGTCGTCTTCTTGTGAAGCGGCATCCGTAGTATTTTCCCTTTCCTTCTTGCTATTTCGATGAAGAATACGATGATGATACTTTTCACAGCCGTCCTTTCCACAAGCTGCTTTCTTCGGGCATTTATCCAATTGGTGAGTTGTCTCTAAGCAGCAAAAACAAAGTCGTTTGCTTTTTACGAACTCCCATTTTTCTTCATTTGACTTTTTCTTGAAAATAAAACATCTTCCGAGTTTATGGTTTGTCCTTTCACATAAACTACATGCCTCCTTCTCGTCTACTGCTGCATTTGCGCCTACATGCCTCCGGCTTCCACGGCGGTCCTGCTTGTCTTCTCGAACTTTGGGAGTCGTCATCTCACAAGCCACTCTCTTTTGTATGGTTATCCATTCACCAAAGTAATGTAGATTTTTCTCCCTCGTCACGTCAGAGTTGTACCACTCGAACCACTGTTCTTGTTTGTAAGTTGGGAGCTTATTCACAAGCTCCTTGAGGAGGTGAGCGTTATCCAGATAATGTTTTTCTTGTTTGTGACCTTTGATCGTGGCCACCAAACTTTGTACAATTCTCGCAAACTCAATCATTGTTGAGGGATCTTTAATGTCTGGATTCCTCGCCATTTTAGCTTTATGAATCATTGATTCGATGATGAGTTCTGGGCGCCCATACTCCATTTCCAACGCTGCAACAATCTCACTTACGTTGTTTGGAGAATTAAACAGGTACTTGACTGAGTCCAATGCTGATCCTTTTAATGATTTCCGTAAACGGTAAAGGTTATCTGTCGTGCTTAGCTTGTACATTGTTGTTGTTCTTTTAAACTGGTCGATGAACGCCGGCCAGTCTTCAGGATTTCCGTTGAATTCTTGAAGCTCCGTATCCACTCGATTTTTGATGACAATGGAGTTATCGTTCTGTCTTTGGGGAAATGCTCTTCCTAACGCTGACACCAAATCAGTAATACTTAATCCAGTTTGCTGTGGTGGTGGCGGCTGAATTATGGCAGGAATTCTTGAGGCTCTTGTTTCACGTGGAGCCCACTGAGAGTGCGGAGGTGGATCCTTTGTGAAGGTGACATCGTTGTTTAAATTGTCGCCATATGTTTCATGAATGGGTTCAGGTTGGTCATGGAGCTTATCTTGCTTATTTTGAGTTTCTACCCAACTGTGTACACGATTTAACGTTTCCTCTTCGTCAATACTTGACTTGCTGTCGTTACTGATAAGCTCTTCTTTATCCAGTTCCATTTCTTCTTCAATAATGGAGGTTTCTTCTGCGACATCTTGCTGTAGTGCATCGAGTTCAGAGGTCAGCAATCCCACGTCCATTTCCGTATTTAATAATTCTTTTTGGAGGGAAGCCTTTTCTTCCCAAAACTTCTCGTTGAGTTGAGCAATTGGCACTGTCTGCTCTTCTTTCGCAACTTGTTCCAGTCTAGCTTTGAGGAAGTTCAGGCACTTGGTTTTATAATCCAAATCAGCTTTCTTACTACGAACTGACTTGTTGAGATCCATAATTTTCTTCTTCGCCTTCAGTTCCACCTTCATGACTGCTGATGCTGTTGATGACCTGGATTTACTGCGAGTTTTCTTCAAAATAGTTCCTCCGCTAGCGCCAGTCGCCACAATCTCCACATCATTATCATTTTGATGGTTTTGAAGGGTTGATTCTTGATTTCCACGATGGGATGTTGACTGTTGAATAACGTCCACTGGGTTTCCAAGCGTTGCGTAATTCAACCTTTTCACTTGTTCCACCGTCCTTCCACGTCCTGCTCCTCTCGGGGTTGTTTGTTTCTCGGACATGTCGAAGGGATTAATGAGCACAGTAATTAAGTTTCAAAATTATTAATTAATTAGTTTTCAGGAGTTCACCACGGACTTTTCATCCGGCTCGAAGGACCAATGTTACTGGCGCGACTATAGACCTTCGAAATTAGTCTAACCAGTAATGGGGGTTTTAAAATGTTCCTACTTTCAGGGGTCGGTGTGGCTATTAACTTTAGCCTAAATTTCCTACTTTCAGGGGTCAAGTAAAATGAGAATAGCAGCGGAAATAACGTGACTGACTAAACGCAACAACTAAATATTTAATTATAACAAATTATCGGTTTTATTGCTACAATTAACTTTTGCTACTCAATTATCAAATCACACAAAATTATTATTCTCGCAATGTTCTCGTCTCAGCTCACGACTGGCTGCCTTCAGCTCTGCTTTTCTTACTGCTCTCCTTTTTCGCACGCATATCTTTTCTTCGGCAAAGTTCCGTCGATCAGTATCCCGCTCCAACTCATTGCGTTCACACATTTTATACAGACATTCAGTAATTTTAAGATGACACCAATAGTATGGGGCATAGTGATACAAATTATACATTCATACAAAATTAGCTTACAAAACACATGTACATTAACAATTCATGAAACTACACATTATATGATCGCCAATAACAAAATCACACAATCAAATTATTTGGGAAAACAGAGAAAGTTAATTAAATAATTTCAAAGGTGGACCCATAGACGCAGGTGCCTCAATCAATTACATAAAAATGAGTTGGTGTGAAGGACAAGAAGTTGCAGAATCACACGTACGCGTACGGTCCAAAGTTGACTACGCAGGAGTCTACTTATCGGTGAAAATAACGTCGTTGACCCATTGACATTCGTTGCAGAGGAAAGAAAACGCAAACCATGCGCCGTAGTTTTCTTAAACATGTTGCAAATAGGTGTCAAGTAGAGTAAAAGTATTTAGTCTGTGCATAAGAAGTAACTGATTCTCGTCTTCATCAGAGCTGAAGAACTGCGCAGTAGAACCAAATGCCTACTCGTTTTGTGGACTTGCACGTGAACAGTTTCTGATAATCCTGAATGAAAACAAGAACACAGGCATCGAGCATCATTAAAATGTTGTATTATCATCATGTTGGTATTTTTGTGAATGGGTATATTTATTGCAAGCTTGGTCGTTGCATTTGCGACCTGCTTTGTAATGTTTACAGATAGATAGTAGAAAGGTTCATCATGAAGCTATAAGAATGCATAACGCAAATTGCAGCGTAAGTGTAAAGCACACAACATTTTAAGGAATTTATCAATTTGGTGCATCATACCACCTGCTCTGTATTGGTCATTCTATGAATCATTCAATGCAGTTCATTACCATTGATACAAACGCTACTCTACTCTATAGTCATCATCAGAATATTATTGAATGTTGAATATGAGCAATAATAAGATTTTATTTTGTTACTATGAAAACCTTCACAAAGATGCAAAAGATAAAACAATGTGTACAGCTAGTTTCTATTTCCTTTCTGTTGCGTTGCGATGGATTTGCCAAGTTCATCATATTCACTCAAGATAGCCCCCAGCAGAAAAGAGTAGCCAGACGAGCATTGAGGAGGAACATGAACTTAGGTATTCTCTTGATTGTGCGTATTGCTGAAAAGCAATATCAAAACATCCGAGGTCAGGGTCCGTACGTTCGTCGTCTCTCCTACCAGTCAACTTATTTGCAAAATAACAAAAACATCCACCCATGCAACAACAGCAGCATTTACTACGCATTTTACTTCATACAGCATTGTGGACTTTGACCGATTTTCGATTTTATTTTGATTTTGATGCGATGAACGGAATTACATGAAACTCACAACAACACAAACAATTTCCTTTTTGAATACTGGTCACACGAAATCCGACATTATTGTATATGTTTTATTGAACCCAACAACCTGAATCATAAGCAGACAGTCTTGTGAAGATGCTAGCAATTTCCGAAGTGGGGTGAATGAGTTGTTAAAATTTAGAGGTTTTCATCAATCTAGGGGCAATGCAAGACAAGCCATGATTATCACTTGGTAGTCAACATGTTGCTTATGTTTTTTTTGTTACATTCGCACACGGTTATTATTGCAACTTGCAACAAGCGTAATAGGCTATTATTAATAGTCCTTCATATAAAAATAATGCATTATGCGTCTTATACATTCAGAACGCTTGAGGATGTGAAGAATGAAGACCATCACAACACATTAGTCGTTTGGCGACACACGGCTTGGAGTATTTTTTGCCTTCACACACGTGACATGTAGAAAGATTTCCACCATACCCGTAACGATTTACAAATTGACGACTTTTTTATAGATTTAACCTTAGAGACTGCGTATACTGTATGCGTATTTACACTAGACTGTTGTGTCTGTAAATTTATGCTGCACTTGCACTTCATCAAGAAGCAAGTTTTTATGTATGGATGACGTTGTGTGACGTTTGTCGTCCGTTTCTTTGTGATGACTGCTGCAATGCAACTGTAAGATATTACATTATTATAAGGCGTCCAGCCACCAGTCTACTGAAACATGCTTCTTTGTCTGGAAGAAGTTGGTTTTATTAATCAACTCTGAATACATAATACATCTTTGTCTCTTTGAGTCTTATTATGTTGTAACACCATTGTTTATATAAAAATGAGTAATATTTACTGATTTTTATTATTATTATTTACAAAAAAATGTTTTAAGTTGGATAATATTTTGATCGATTAGAATTAGTTGTGTAACTTCTATGACATGTCGACTCAAACATACATATGACATGGAATCTTCCACTGGAAATTTCGTGATAGAATCCTTGTCCCTCGGATCTTAACAAAGAGATGACAGACGTTAAAAGTTTTTACAGATGGAATTCTTGGAAAGACACATTATCATAATGGAAAAGGTGTCGACACTTGTCTCTGTTATCTTTCAATTTCAACTTGTTAAATTGTCTTGTCGCCACTACACGAATTTTGACAATTTAAGGCGTAGGAAATTTCCATTTTCAATTTCAAATTAGCAGAAAAGCTGATAAAATAAAAATATGAATCGAACAAAGAGGACAGGAAACAAAATAAATGTACAAAATTGTTCATTATTATCAAATTGATTCAGTAAGTAGTAACACATTGGACACTGGATAACTTAAATCAAATTGGAATTAAAGCATGGAGAATGGAGTATAAAATATATAATACCTACATACCAAAATGCATATAATATACAATGTTTAAAAACAGGATGATGTAATATTTAGCTTGAAAACATTCATACAACATGTAGGTAAACATGTGTATTTTGTGAGAATCAGTAAAGGTATTTTGTGCACTTTTTGAAAACATTCTTGTTATTGCTCGGATGAAATGATGATTACGGTCTTCTTCATCTTGTTTACTTCTTGGTCTAATGAATTAGTACGGGAAGCTGATGAAATCCTGCTTACATTTTACCTGCTGGCAATCTATGCAAGATTGAAGATGCTCATACCAAACAAGTTTTAAGAAAGACTAAAGCTCTGAAAAATGATGCAATTTCGCAGTATGGTGTACATCAGATTTACCTCGTATGCGAAATGAAAACCAAGTGGAAGCAGAAAGCAAAATCACTACCTAAATCATAAATGGAAATCCATTACTGCTGTGTAATGCGAGTTATCCAAAGCCAACGTGAGTTGTTCATGGCCAGCAAGAATTAAAGCTTGCAGAAATCACAGTATTTTGTAGTTTAAATTACAGTGGAACACATTAGTTTGGGATGTAATTTCAGCCTCAATGTTCAAAACAACGCGATGCTTCATGACATGCCGTATTTAGATAATACTTTATGAAACCAGAAGCGACTGAAGCGAGGAAGTATCTCCAGTTATCCTAATGGGGCAACGCGATTCTGTCGGCTTCCAAAAGGAGATTCCACATTTTACATCATGACAAACTTCATGCCATCACACCACCACTTTTATGTTGCTTAAAATATGCAAAGAAATGACCAATAATTAGTTATTACTTTTATATAAAGATCGAAGTACATCATAACATGAGCTAAGCTGCGCTTTAAGAGGAATGGAGATATCATGCAACTCGGAATTCGGAAAGTTCATAAACAGCGACAGGATTGCAAGCAAACACTCTGCATGACGTAGGTATCTTCACTTCGCTGTATTGATAATGACGAATACTCATTCACAGTATTATAAAAGCTCGAACAACTTCACAGAATGCAGTCAGTTGCTGATGAGATTTCATGAAGCACCAGTGTGAGTTTTTTCGTTCACCTCATTCACAACACGTTTACCTTGCGTAGCAGTGAGCTTAACATTTTGAGAACTCCAAGTACAATTAAAAGTGATAATAATATTATAGTGAACCTTTTATTTCACTCGTAAATCTAAAGCTGACCTTTTCACGTTGCGCGACACTGAAGTGATCATTTGTATCTATTGAAGATTGTGATCTGCAGTTCGCAATATTGTTGCCAGAAGGCTGTGACCATTGTTAACATTTCATCAGAAGTAAATTTATAAAGTGCATTGTTTGAAATTTAAAATCAGGTACGTATGTGCTAAATGTTTTAATAAATTTAAACTCAATTCTCTGACGCTAAAACCGTAATGCCTGAGTTGGATTGACAAAAGAAATCTTTTCTAAAATTGCAGTGCTTCATGAATTTTTCATGAAAGTGTGCTAAAATGCAAATATGCAATTTGTACTCATAAGTAAATTCATTATCGTTTCCTCTACAGGTAAAAATGACGCTGAGATTTGGTTCAATCATTATTCACAAGCCAGACCCAAAGTCCGAGGGGGATAGCAGCTACAGCAGTAGTGATGATGCAGAGGTGGCGGAAGTAGCAGAAACGGCTACGGTGAAGTACAACAGAAGGCACAATCCTACGCGAAGATCAGACCGTCAAAAAAGGACATTGAACAAGAGTAGGAGTACGGACAGTCGACGTTCCAGTATAAGTTCTAATGGATCCAACGACTTTTCTATTTTGAGGATTATGAGTACAGACAAATCTCCGCCGTTAGTACGTTCCCACTACTCGCAACAAGTTGAACACAGGCTTCAAGGCAAAGACGGTCTCAGCGAACGCAAAAGCAACCATCCCAGAAATTGTGCTAATTCTTCAGAGGAGATGAATAGCGACGGTGAGCGATTGGAGTTTAGAGTGCTGACCTCCGGGTCAAGGACGTCGGATAAAGGTATTACTCGAAGGCGTGGCACACCAGTTCCAGACATGACATCAAGCTTCACAACTCCTTTCGTCCCAATTATTGACGATGATGCTGCCATAAAGGGGATTTCTAGATTGCTAAAGAATCTTAATTTTACCGAAAAATTCCGGCAGCAGAAAGCTGAACAGGAGCGGTTAGATGTTTACAAACTACCAAATCATATGAAAGAGCAATTGAAGCATATTTATGTGTATTAAGTGTAAACAAACTGTAGTCGTAAAATGTATGTCTTATGCTACTACTATTAATTAATTACCAATATTATGTAAATTATTTTTTACTTGTTTTTCTTATGAATTTTTACCACTGTAAACTACTATCCTGTGATCTTCCGAGACTATTTTTATACTTAGGATATGTAATAAACATCTACGTAAGTGAAAGCTAAAATTATGAACGTCATTTGTTCTATTAAGATTGAAGCATTTTCATTTTTCATGGTTTAAAAACATAGAAATGTACATTTAAGTTGCATTAAACCCACATCACGAGCAATCGAAATATCTACGTATTCATAAAAAAATAAAATTGCATATGATGCAGAAGTGGTGTTGCTTGCATAAAACTGCTTGAATTCCGGTATGCGAAGTAAATAACCTTGGCGTATCGGCTTATGTACGAATAGTAATAATTTGTTTCGATTTATTTTAAACGGCTAGAAAGGTGACTATTGCATATTACAAGTTAGGTATAAAATTTGGAATCTGCTAAAAACGTATTTAATGCATCCAGTAGAATTTAGTTTTTCTTTTTCTTAGCTTGCTGACCATGACCTAAGTTTTCTTGATGCTGAGATATTAACTCTTGTTGAACTTCTGTAGGAGCAGGCGAATAACGCGAATATTCCATTGCGAATTCACCTTTGCCCTGGGTTAGAGATCTTAGCTCTGACGAAAAACCAAACATGTTATTCAGCGGAACTTCGGCTCCTACCACAAACCATCCTTCGTTGTCATCTGTTCCGGTAATAATTCCTTTTCTTCTGTTTAGTTGGCCCATTACAGTTCCCTGAAACTCTGATGGTGCGGTAACTTCAACAGACATAACTGGTTCCAAAATTTGCCACGCGCCTTCCTCGTAAGCTATATTATAAGAAAAGCAATTTAAAAATACATACTACTTGTGACTATCACTCAAATTCATGGGCATTATTATATTCACAACCGATGAATACATAGCACTTTGATTTCTTGACTTACTTTGTCTCATGGCACCCTGAGCAGCGAGAATGAAGGAAATTTCATTCGAGTCGACAATATGGGATGCACCATCAATCAGACGGAATCTGACACCAGCAACTTTATGTCCTGTAATCCAGCCTTTCTCGCAAGCCAGCCGGAATCCTTTCTCTACATGAGGTACGAATTGTTTCGGGATGTTTGTTCCAACAGTTTCATCAGAAAATTGCACTCTTGTATTCTCTTGAGCAGGTAAAGGCTGTAATGAGCAAACCAATTGAATTGTTAGTTACAACTTAGGATAATGTTGTAAGAAACAAGGATAATTTTGCAGAATAATACCTCAAGAACACCGACAACTCTTCCAAACTGTCCAGAACCTCCACTCTGTTTCTTATGAAGGTAGTCAAATTCACAAGGGGAAACAATTGATTCTCGGAACGAAACTTTGGGCTTGCCCATTAAAACTGGACAGTTATACTCACGCTCCATTCTCTAATAATTGGGGTAACGGAAAACACACATAAAATACATATCTCAAATAATTTTTTCATAAACTGTTTAACAGCTGACCTGTGCATAAATTTCCAAGTGAAGCTCTCCCATACCGGATGCAATAGTTTCTTTGTTGTCAGTGTCGTAGTAAATTTGATACGTCGGGTCTTCCTTAGTAAATCGTGCCACAGCTTTCGAAAATTTATCTATGTCCATGGGGTCTTTCGGTTTAATACTCATTGATATCACAGGATCAGGAACGAAAATCGACTCCATTGAAAGTTTCAAATCCTTTTGGGCCACGAATGAATCTCCACTAGCACAGTCAACTCCAAAAAGGGCACATATATCGCCTGCATACACCTCGTTCACCTCTTCCATTTGATTAGCATGCATTCGGGCCAAACGAGAGATTTTAATCTATCAGAACATTAGCAAAGTTTATATTAATTGTAAGTTACTTGTGGATGTACATTTCAACCCTGTCACTCTGTAGCATTAAATTGCAAAATTGTATGTATGCCTGCCATTGATGTTCCGTTCAGGAAATCAACAATACGATGAAAAATAATTTCTGTACTAACCTTTCTAGTTGTGCGCGTATTATATATTGCTTCTCCTTTTTTCAACATTCCTTGATATACACGAACATAAGTCAACTGCCCGAATTTTCCAGCTTCTAACTTAAAAGCAAGTCCGCAGAAAGGATTTTTGCCCGATCTTTCTGGATCTAGCTCAATCTTTTGCTTCTCCTGCCTTTATTAATTAATCCAAAAACACATTAAGTCAGTACTCGCAGATTTTTCGTACGAATTATAATTAAAAATTAAGCAATATATTTTACTTACTCATTTTCCTTAATTTCATCAATAAAAGCGTAATTTTTTATTTCGGAGGGATTTGGTAGAAAGTCAATTACAGCATCCAGTAGTGTTTGGACACCTTTATTTTTTAATGCCGAACCCAAAAATACTGGTGTAAATTGTCGCTTAAGTGTGGCTCTGCGAACTGCGTCTGTTTAAAAGAATTTAAAAAAATACATTAAGGAAATGTCACATTGACATTACTGGAGACGTTTAGTCTTTTAGTGTGATATCCAAATTCATTATGAAATCTTATCACCTTTTAATTCGGCAACCGTCGGTTTTCTCTCCTCAAGGAAAATTTCCCCGAGTTGTTCGTCAACATTAGAAACATGTTCAACAAGGCGCTGGTGGTATTCTTCTGTTTGTTCTACTAAATCTTTGGGTATTTCGTCATATCTAATAGTCTCACTGAAAACGGAAAATGATTGATTCCATCAAATATTATTGAGCACGAACAAAGAAGGGGAAGTAATAACACAAACCTAGTTGTAGGAAATCAATATAAGTATATAACAATTAAACATTTTAAGTACATACCCGAAATTGCCGTCGAAATAAATTGCCCTTTTTTCTACAATGTCTACGATACCAGAAAAGTCAGACTCTAAACCAATCGGAAGGTGCATCAGCGCTGCATTATGTCCTAGCTTTTGTTTTAATTGTCCTAAAACTCTAAAAGGGTTGGCAGCTAATCTGTCCAGTTTATTTATAAACGCAACGCACGGCACACCATAGCGCTTCATTTGCCTATTAACCGTCATCGTCTGACTTTGTACACCTCCAACAGAGCACAGAACCAACACCGCACCGTCAAGAACTCTGAGAGCACGTTCCACCTCCACAGTGAAGTCTACATGACCTGAAATAAAAATAGTCGTACATATTTATACACCATTCTTAACTTACAAACAAATTTAAAATGAACCAGAAACCTACCAGGTGTGTCAATTATGTTAATATTATGATCCTTCCAAACTGTGTATGTGGCTGCAGACTGAATTGTGATTCCACGCTGTCTTTCCAGTTCCATCGAGTCCATTGTGGCTCCTACATTATCCTTACCTTTTACCTGAATAGAACAAAATAGTTTTCATAAAATTAAATACAATAAAAACTGGTGGCTAACAATGGAATGCATATTAAAAGCGACGGCGTAACCTGTAAATTTCACGACTTACCTCGTGCATTTCACTGATCCTGCCAGTGTAGTACAAAACTCTCTCTGTGACTGTTGTTTTTCCGCTGTCGATATGCGCAGAAATTCCTATATTTCGAATCTTCGACAATTCATAGTGCTGAGCTGGCGTTACAAATCTTGACGGAGTTGCATACGATCTGCGCAATTCCCAAAATGACTTCAGCCGTTTCGCTGAGAGTAAGGCCTGATTTGAGAAGCTATACGCCCTCATTGTCACTTGAATCACCATTTTGATTTATTGGTGAGTATTAATTATCTTAATTATGGATACTACAGGCGTCAGCAACAATGGAACAGTCTCATTAACACTTATACAGTGAAGTGAGACAGGACAGGGGATGGGGATGACCAATCACTTGAAAATTGGTTCACCGCCACCGGACGTGTTTAAGTCTAAACTAACTTCTTGACCGTTTATAACGGTTATTTTGTCAATGAACACTCACATGTAAACGTTAAATAGGTCACACATTAAATAGGTCATTAATTTAAATAAGGACAATCAACGCTGCTGACGACTTGGAAAGAGAAAACATGTGCAAATGCACAAAGGCGAAATGAAAACTTGATATTTCAAGACAAACAACAGTAGTCTATCATTGCAATTGTTAAAAAGACGAAGAAGACGCCAGAGGCTTCCTTGATGGAAGTAAAGTTGTTGGAAAGATTAAAGTTCAACCTAGTTTAGAACTGGGAATAAAAATCATGTGCTTCTGATGCTGCGCTGATGAAACCCAAGTAGAGTCGATACACCTGGAGAGCCGCTTCGCGGCATCCCTTTCACTCGATTGCTTCACGGAATCTCATGACTCATAAGTAAACAAGAGCGTAGCTTCGCTGCAGAATGGCTTTGTTCTATATATTCTATCGTTCCCCTATTCATTTCGATTTCATACAACAATGACCAATGTGAACATTCATTAATTCTCATTCAATGAATCATTAGTTAGTAATAGTATCGCTACTGATATAGTGTATGTGTTAATTAATTGGCCGCAAATTGCAGGCGGCAGGGATTGCAGAGGAGTGGAACGTGGAAACGCTGCTGGAGAATGAGAATCGATACGGAAATGAAGATGAGGCGAGGGTAGTGGCATCCCAACTTGGGATTCCCAAGACTTATAGTTTATAGTTAACTTTTAACCAAGTTAAGAATTACATGCATATATTTTATATTTGGAGGAGTGGTTTGGTCTTGGATTGTGAAGTAGGTCACTGCACATTAGAATATGTATAACATGGAGGGTTGAATGAGTTTCCAAAAGCTATCTGATAATGCATCCGGAGAAAAATGGAGTCATGTTACATGCACATGATGATTTTGGTTTTGAATTGGCTTGATTTATTATTGGTAACCGGTTCTGAATAGAATTACAAACGTAGGCATGTCAAACATGTTTAAGAAAATTGTACAAAGCTAAAAACTGTAAAAAAAAGTCGTAAGTTGTCCTTCATAGAATTTGAAATTTTACACTAATCTCTTGTCAAAGTACGAAGTAAGAGCATTGTAATAAGTTGATTGAAGTGTTACTCTTTTTGGTTTTGATTTAATTTCTTCGATCACATCATCAGGTATACGCTGAAGAACGACCACCGCTGGGCTCGGTCGAAAATACTGTCCTTTTAAACGGAAAATTGTCCACTTATCAAAAAATTTACTCGAAATGGCATTATTATTTATTTGAACAGCTCCTGTGATTCCACTAGTTCTTTTCTTGCGAATTCTTCTGGCATCAACATTAGAATCTTCATCTAACTGACTATCATCATCATCATCATCGAAGTAACTGTTGAAGTTTGAGAAATTGGAAAATGTACTATCCAAGTTTACAGATTTTTCCAGCTCAGAGTTAATAGCCTGATTCGCAAGTTTCTCTTTCAAATTAATCACACTCTGAAAACTATTTTGTTCACGTAGGATATTCTCATATTGATCATCCAAATCCATTGTCAGGAATCGACCTTGGAGAGAATTTCCGTAAACGCTCAACCCTTTACTACCCAGAACTTCATTGCCGTGAGCTTTGGCGTTTGCAATTGTGTTATGATTCTCAATCCATTCGATCCTTAGCAAGTCCTTAATTTTCTTTGCGTCCAAAGGTTTATCAACCATGATAGACGGAACGATCTCTGCTTCAACGACAGGTATGGGTATGGGCATGATTTGCGGTGATATTGAATGCTTTAGGTAGAGTTCACCAGCGAGTATCTTGATGGGATCGAGTAGCCCCCTCTGATAACGTCGATTATTGATAAGCTGCCTGTCTATAGGATTTACCGGTTTATGCTTCCGCAAAATTATTTTTAACTCGTTTCCAATATTATGTTTAACTTCCTTTGGTGGTGAGGGCGAAGAATCAGGTGTACTGTCACTGTCCTTGTCCTGCACTCGAGGTCGTTTACCATGATTGATAGTCTCTGATTGAGAGGATGTACTGCCAATGGACACCTCAGCGTCAATCATTTGCTGATAACTGCGCTTTCTCTGAGAGCGACGCAGCGACACAGGTGTGTCCGTTATCGTTTCTGGTCCCCTGCCACGCAAAAGAGTCGGTCGCTTTGCTGGTGCTTTCCTCTTTACACTTTGCTTTCCTTCTTCACTTTCATGTTCTGGTTCATGTTTGAGTTCTATTTTAATGTCAGCGGGTGAAATTAGGGATGTAACATCCAACTCTGAGAAAAAGGTGTCAAGTAGCATTGGTTGTGATTTTTCGGGTGACATTTCCTTTTCATTTGACCGATTTGTTGGATGAATGTGCTGGAACGGTGAAGATTCTCCGGTGGGTACTGTTTGATCTGGGGTTTCTGGTGGCAGAATTTTAAACAACCACGAAAAATCATCATCTTCGTCATTCGGGATTTCCGGAAAACTGAAATTGTCGCAGTCTAAGCCGTCCTTCATTCTTTCATTCTCAGCCTCCATTTTCATGCTATCCCCACCAGCAGAAGAGTACAACTCCATTTCGTCAGCGTTGCCAAAATTAAAGTAGTTATCGTGATTGTACGATAGCACTCGAGTAGCTTCCTCTTCCTCATGATGACTGTAGGAATAGATGGTTAGCGTTGATTCTTCTGAAAATTAAAGTAAGTACTAACTGTTGAGTACCGTTGAGTTACGTTTTTATCTCGTTCAGAAAAGCTGTGGAAAGATAGGTTGTACTAATAATGATTTTCATAGCGTTTTTAATAACTTACCCATTAGGCTATTTGGAAATTGCAAATTTTTTAATACGTGAATTAGTAAATATTATTACGTTAACGTTTATTCAGAAACATTCAACTATAAAGTATATGTTCGAAGATGAATTAAAGTTGACAAAAATGCCTAAATATAAACATCAAAGTTTCCCTTCTGACATTGAGTAAACTGGATATTAGACTCGTTCCATTCATAGAATTCTACACGTTATCATTCGTGATGTGCATTGGGTGGATTAGCAATTAGCATAATTATGTACCAAGGGAAGGAGCCCTAGCTGTTCTAACCGATGTAATAGCACTTATAAATATGTTAGCGGATAATGATGATAGTTGTATTCTATTAAGTTCTGAGAGAGGATAAATAGAAAAAATCTTCCATAATATGCATTTTTAACTTCTGTTAAAAGTCATTTAAATTCATGTATACGCATGGCATGATAAATGCTGTACATATTTCATTTTATTCATTAAAACATCCATTTCCACCTTTATTTACAAATACAAAACACGATAAAACATGGATTGTGCACACGCATACGTACAGATGGATAGATTACCTTAAATGGGTAGATGATAAAAATATACATAAAAAAGAAACTCATATATTCAATATTAGTTGTTACAAAATTACTTATCATGTATTTTAATGTTAATATTCTAAAATAGTCACAAGTCACAACTTTTTGGTAAGTTGCTGTTGCCGAGTTGGTAGTGAACATAAATAGGTATTAACATTGTATAAGTAGTGTGTATAAAATAAAGCATATCAATTATAGATCCTCATATTCATAATAATCGAATGCTTATTTCAGAAGCATTATTGAGATCAACACACATTAAACATATTATATTATATCTATTATATACTAAATCATTAAGTAACATACAAGGAAATAGCAATACTGCTTTTTTTTGGCTTTTTATAGCCCACAAAAATTGATCAAACCTTTACTTTCTTTCACGTTTCAGTTTGGAGTAGAATACTGGTGTGGTGGCCGAGCAATACTCAAGTTGGGCAGACAATGCTGTTGTAGTAGTGCGCTGAATATTTGGCAATATTCTTTTGGAGAAAATGGCATCATCAGTCACCCACCCAGGTTTCTAATGAACGTGACTAGTCTTCTTTTTCGGTGCGAAATATGAATTATAGAAAAAGTGAGCAAACAATAGCAAGTATGACAAGTACATGACCAGAGCCAGTTTGATGTTATTAAGCTTCCGGGAACATGGCAATCCTTGAGCTGTGAAGCAACATATTTATATACATAATACCATCATGGTTCATTGTTCCAAGCATTTATAGTGCTAATAATTTGACTCTAATTGTAAGAAACAGTGATTTTACTCACATAATATGTAGAATCCGTAAATGTTGAAGACCGCCCCGCCAACCATTTGCAGAATTTGTAGAGTTGTTATGATCATAGACACACCTTTGGTCAGTTTGAACCCCATTGCCTGTAAAGCCAAAATGGCATTGACAATATGAAAATCGCATAATATGCAATGGAATGCGAATATGGGCATTACGTATTGTCTTTCTTGGGCTTACCCTCAATCCATAGTATGTGTACATTATTGTATGGACAAAGTAGTTCATCACGATGAACCTTTAAAGCAAAGACAGTTAAAGTTATTTCCATTCATTTCGCCAAATTGGAATTGGAACCCTTGAATAGTAAGATACCCTTGGAATAGTTATAGGAAATATCATGTCAAACTTATGAGTTTAATAAAATGAGAATAGAAAGGGGCTACTTGAGACAACAAATCCGCAGCTTTGCAAAATTTTGGTTAGTCTGAGTTTTTAGGCTTGTAGTTTCCACCAATACAAAAATTACTATTGCCTGGGTCCAGAAAAATCAAAGACTGGATTCCAGTACCGTAATCATACAGTTCCAATGGAGATATTTCACCTTGATAAGATAAGATACACGACGACTTACCATCGATGACATGGATCCCCATCTTCATATGTGTACCAAGTGTACAGCATCACAGTTGTATGATGGTACCTAAATGTACATGAAGTTAATTATAATATGTTAAAAATTCCCAAGAATTCATTTCTTCAGAAACTGATAATGTGAAAGGTAGATATTGTTTGTTATCTCATCATTTACCAGTGCAGAAACATAACTGGCCTTTTCCTGAGAACAAGAAATGCTGTATCTCCCAGTTCAGCCACTTTGGACAACGTTCCAATGAATGACCAGTAAGCTGACGCCACATTGTAATCATCCCTAGTTATCACAGGGAAAACATCAGAAATTGCTATGATGCATTACATACTCAGGATAATGTGCAAGATTTTTTTACAAAAACTAATAAAGAATTTTGCCAGAACAAAATGAATGCAGAAAACATACTACTCAAACAATAATACATAGCATTAATTAAATGCAAATACATTGGAGCCGAAAATAAATAAAAAAGCCACATGTGCATAGTATGTGCATACGTAATTTTCATGCATCCTGCTGGATACAGAATCACATCCATCTTCATCGTAAACATTTACGGTTACAAGTTACAACAACATTCCTAGATTCCTGCAAACAAATCTGGCAGGAAAAGAACAAAATACTCGACTGCTTGCTGCGAAACAGTTCTATTGTTGTGCACGTGAAATGTAAAAAAGAGATATGTTTCATGTTTTGGGATGGTTTTGTGCTTTCCGAGCTTCTATCATGAAACTTATCCCACTCGCTTTCTCCTGTCTCCTTCTCATGCATGACCAATAGATTACATGGACTGAACTTGAGAGGGTGAAGCTGAAGCCGTAACGCCACTACAGCACGTTTCGCAAACAGTAGCTATGCACAAGGATTTCGTGGCTTAATAAAAACAAACCCATTTATATTTATATTCACTTAGAAGGGCTTTCCAACTTCATAGAGGCGAAATGCGAACTAAATGGTGTTTGATCGGATGCTTAGACCTTGTTGGTAGATAAGTTACAAGGTAGGCCGATATTAAGCATAGCTTAGCTAGCTGTCTATGTACTCACGTCTTTGTGCGCTGTGCGGATATTATGCGTTTGGTGAAGTGATTTGTATGAAAAATCTTTTGTTAAATTGGACGTGAAGAGTATCAAAGTTGAGTACTGCGGGCCTGGCATAATATTTCCATGTAATTTCACTTTTCGCAAAGCTTTTAAAGTGACAAGCATGAAAAAGGGAACAAAAACATGTAGGGAAAGCGTAATAAGAAAAAAATGCATAATAACAGACCGAGTGCATGAAATGCGGTAGAATCCATTGGGTCGATGAAGTAAATGCACCACTTCAGGAATTGAGCGTAAAAATCCCACCAGAGAAAATACCGCAAGCAAGAGATTCCAGATTTTCAACGAAGTTTCAAGCTTATATGGCTGTCTTCCCTTCATCCATTTTTGACCCAAGAAAATTCCCATTATGTACAAAAAGGAAATGTGTACGGCAATTTTCCAGTTACGACCCATCCAAAGCCTCCAATCGTTGTATGGAAAGTCCTTTTCGAATTCCAATATATCCAAGTAGGAAGGACTTGCCACTGGATCCGGATACACGTCAATGCCTTTCGGCATCATTCCTGACATGGGATCCTGGTTGCTTATATTTTCAATAAATATCTCGTTGGCTTCTTTTTCCATGATGATCTGATGATGACAAATTGATTTTAACAGACAATTTACTGTTTTACATCAACTGTCTCCTGCTTATTATTCAGCTTCTGCGATAAAGTGTTTTTTAGTTTTTTATGCGATTACCTTCCTCGCCTCTGCTGCACACGCAGTCTTTCTACTTGCACAAAAGTCGTAGGACCTCGCAGCCTTGTTGCTTCACTGAAATGTGTCGCTCTGCAGCAGTCCAAATGCTGTATTTCCGTATCACTTTTTGGAACAACACAATGCTGTGTATATATTGGTTTGTAGGTCACGGTCTCAACTTATGAGTTTTCACATTATTTAATAAGCTTATGTATGACTATCAGCTCAAGTGGATGGAAAAAAAGACTGCACCATTGTCGCCGCCAAAACGTGTAAAGTTTAGTGTTATCACAGGCAGTAGTACTATAATGTACATGAAGGGAACAAAAACTTGTGAAAAAAATGTTGGTTCTACTTGGTTGAGAGTTTCTTAGCCTAAGTGAAATTGTAATTCTTTCTCCGTGCTACTCTCCAGCAGTCCGATGGAATACTGAACTACGGCAGCAGCGTTCTCAAAGCTAAATATAATATGTACCCACGTACTTATATATTCGGTAAGCAGAAAAAAGTAGTACAAGTAACGCGGAAAGCTGGAGAACGGTGGTGGTGGTGGTGGTAGCGTGTCGCCTTTCTTTCCAGGCCAATGCGACGGTGCTATAACTATAAGCCCCCTTCAGTTGCCCACACACCATATTCCATACCTACATACCACCAAACGAATTTTGGAATTACAAAGTATCACTTCGCTCATCAATGCATTTTGATTCCCTCGGGGAAATGCGAGACGAGATATAATGCCAGCAAGGGAATGATAAATTCATGCTTTGAACAATCTTTAATGAAGTAATAATTTACAACATCTTGGATTTAGAGTTTACGCCAGTTATTCTATAAATAACACTTTCTCCAAAATAATATTCTTCTAGCAAACGGATATGTATATAATGTGAAGACAGATTCTTATGACATATTTTATGTAAATCACTAATGATCTTGTGTTGTGTATTGAGACATATTTTTCTTCCATGTGAGACATTTTCTCGAAACTTTCACATAACAAGCACAAGATTGTATGTGTCGATAACATGAGAAAATTGATAGCATCATTGGTAAGTACCTCATCTTCGTTGTATTTTGTGCTGATGGGAAAATTAGCGTGCATGACTGACTTCCTCCTGGATGGTATATATCATATGGCCAAAGGTGGAAATTAACCTACTAACACTGAGGGTTATAGTTATAGATAATGGAACTTTCCACTTTTTTTCGATTAATTTTTCATTTCATAATTAGAACCTTCCCACGAAATGATAACCCAGCGCGAATGATATGGGAGGGAGAATGTTTATATCAACTGAAAGACAGTACAATACCAGACAACTCTTTCATGTTCTTTGGTACTTTCGAAGAACCCAATATTATGATATAAATGAAGTCATTAAATAGTGTGTATCGCATGATACTAATACGCTCAAGTAAAGTTTGATTAGCTTAGAAAATGAAACACGAACTTGTTTCCGGAGTATTGCTAACTGATACACAATGTCCTTTTTTATTATTATTATTACTTTTTAGGATACAAAGTTACATATATATTTCAACGATAAAGGAGAACTGCGATACACAGTAATTTATTTCGATATTTTATTTGGCGAGTAAAGTTAGATTTAGATCTCTATCATTTTGTTTGATTTCCTAATAATTTATTATGGAGCATGTTGTGTAAAGAAAGTACAATTATGTTGAATGAACAGCATCTTTTTGATGTCTGATTTCTTTTCGAGGATATTCCTGATTACATTCTGAATACATCATTTCACAGTTGACATTTTGTTACCATCTTATTATTGCGATCCTCGAACATAAATTTTTGCTTATTTCTCATAAAATATGCACAATAGCCCTTTGTATTAACCATTAAATCAATAATCATGAAATGAAACCAACCAGTGAAGAAGCATTTCTCTCAGCTCCTGCTGACTTTTCCAATTTCCAATGCAGGTAAATTATACGTCAGTGGCGTAATATGAATATTATGATTCTTAAAATACTCCGTTCTCTCGTTTGTTACAATATTTATATTTCATACTTTCACCACCATCCAATAAGCCAATAAGCATATAGACACGGAACTGAATTTGAGAAGTTGACAAGGTTCCAGCTATTGTATATAGCTTAAAGGATGGAAAGTGATTTTCCCTGGGGAAAAAGAAAACAATGTCACTACTACCACCACTTCTATTCATTCGTCAATACTTTAAGTTCAGAAAACCAATACTCATGCTTGTTCTGTTGTGGTGATGGGCAGCTCATAGCAGAGTGGCCGGGATGTGAAAGTTGATTTGGATTACATACTTTTGAATGCTTGTCAAATGCAAAACACAAAGGAAGCATCAGAAGAAGCATTTAAAGTACAATTGACATGTGTCCCCTAGCATAATAGCCTAGCAATAGCACAACAGGAGAGAAATTACATGCTGTAAAGCGTTATAAATACGTCGCTTTACGGTTGAAGAGCCCAAGTCATGCGAAACTTTGTTTGACTACTTGTTTCCATTCAATTCGTGTTGTAGGCATATGTATTTTTTATCTCAGGGTATCAACAAAAAAAGTAGCCTAAATTATTACATTCGGGTTGTGTAATAATGGTTCCAGGTGTCGTTCGCGGTTCTGAAACAGTCACTGAAGTTCAGAGTATTAATAGCATCCATCGGTACTAAGCATTTATAAAATTATATTTTTTATTAAGCATTTATTTTCCCTTAATTTTCACTTGAAAGTGAGATCAGAATGATAACGTGACAAGGTGAAAGCTTTGGGTCAGATAAACGGACAAGCAGTCTAAATTCCACCTGCTGTGTAAAAGTGCTTGAACACATAATACTTCCACAGACGTAATAAAATACATTGTGTGTCCGAAAAATAATAACCAACATAACATTTATCTGTTTCTGAAATAATGGGGTTTCCTTGAACCATGCATTTCCTTGTATCGTCTGACTTTTGCCAAAACAGTCATATTCGCTCCTAAGTCAGCTTAGGAGCGAATATATATATGTTACATATTACCTGTGTCCTATATGAATTTGAATGATATATGGACATAGCTATTGTGGATTCACACAGTACATGTATATGAAGATGCATACACATACTTATGTGTATGTATGTGTCCTGCTGTGCTGTATGTATTGTAATATTAAACTACATTTAACAAAACATCATTCGATTCGGATCATCAATTATTGCTTTGAATGATTTATGATTTATTACCCTTCCAATATATACATAGAGGATATACACACTAACTAGCCACGTAAAACGTGCATGTAGTAAGTTTGGGGTAAAACTTCAAATTGGTATGAGAATGAGCATATTTCTCAAAGCTTTAGCCAAGTGAAAATGAAAATCATTTTATATGTCATGACATGGACAAATAGAACGGAGTGAAAGGAAGAGTAACATCGTAAGCCAAAACTTTCGCCAAGAAAATAAAACCGTATGGATTACATTATTGGAAGAGTCATAGCACATGGAAAATTACACAAGGATATGTGTATTCCTGTATTCCTCTTCTCGTTTAACAAAATTGACAGCAACGGAGTTCTCGAAATTTCTATCGGTAGATATCTTCCATAGCCAATAGATAATAATAATAATATTCGACATGCTAACAAAACAGTTAAATTATAAATGAAAACTATCCACTTCTGCAACAAATATTTGGACTTTCCACTTTTTTGCTTTCATAACACAGACATAAAAATAACATGGATGTTCTATTTTCTTCGGAAAGGAAATGTACATAAAAAGGATAAATTCGTTTCTTGGTTTATGGTTTTACATTAAGCTACAATGTATTGACTGTTGACAATTGTGATATAGTCACGGCACATGCACTATAACGAAAAGCTCATGTGAGCCATTTTGACATTTTAAGGTGAACGACGACGATGGAGGACGGCTTCCCTACTAATTGTGAGTTTCTACAGACGTTGAATTAGACACGAGTCAAGCCATAGACATTTAAATGATCGCTTCATGATGGTTTTCTTCCCCTTACACTTCCATTCTGTTTTACATGGCACTTTACCATTTTCACATAGACAGAAATGTTTAATTCGTTCTTCGAGATTTCAGTGAGAAATGAATTAGTAAGGTTTTAAATCATCTCTAGTTGGATTTCGAATTGACATATAATACCGTTATGAAATTCTTGCAAAAAGGAGGTCCGGTTGTAGTGACTGAGTTAAATCAAATGAAAAACAGTCTGACTTATTACATCATTATTACTAACAATCAGTGTTTATATTGTTATAAGCAAAATTGAAATTTCTTCACCTCCAATATATCTTTTAAATCAGGGCAATATGCTGTATGTTCCTAACTGGACCATAACTTTACCGTCAAGAATCACGAGAGCATAAACAATGCATTTGGCATAAACATTTCCATAAACAAAGTGAAAATACAATTTGTCAACAAATATGTAATTGGTGATTACTGACCTGCCGTTAAATGTCCGAAATAAAATGCTAAAATAACATTGCATATATCTGACTCTCAGTATTTAATAGAAATAAACAACTTGTAGATCCAGGGAATCTGGTTCTCCCCAATGCACACGTATACTCTTTGCCAATCTATCTTGAGACCCATCATATCGTGTTTGAGTTGCAATACTTGTGCCGTCTCGTAACAGAAGTCGACGTATTTCTGTTCCTTCCGTGGAAGAGATACTCTACTTAATGCAGGCAAAAAATGAAAGTATGTAAGCAATGGCAATATTATGCAAGTGAAGATCGGTTTAATCAATAAAAATTACGATTGCATACTTTTATCGAAAGAGAAAATACAATTTATAAGTTCCTTATTGCTAAAAATGCAGCTAAGAGAAGGCTCTGTGTACGAGTATAATATGTAGGTATGGTTTAAATGTATTATAATGAACGTCACAAAACTTCATTGCATTGCATTGTGACATACTTATATTTTATTCAGACAAATAAAGTGCTGAACATCACCGGAAATTCTCCTCAATCCACAAATAATTCATCTTTTATCTTATTGACACCTACATACAGCTAGTACAGCTTTTAAGTCTGGGATTGCAAGGGAATCATAAGGAGCAAATGCGATTTTGTCTAGAATTCAAGATTTATGAATCCTTGAAGCCAGTTTATAAAAGGTTCGCCTTCGGAATTTTCACGTTCTGTTGAGACGTTCTGTGGAGCTGATCCTGTTGTTTTTGTACCATCATCCTCTTCTTCAGTTTCCATTTCCTCTCGTTCATCCGTATTTCCGCCACACACTCTTTGTAAGCACACCATATTATTGTTTGTGGTTGGCAACATGATCCTTTCAGATTCAGGCTTGATTGCATATAGTAAGGACCTCTCAAAACTTTCAAAACAAGCATGATCCCCCAACACTATTTCGTTGGAGACTGGATGGGCTCTCGGGGGCTCATTAAATGTTCCTGTTAAACTGATGGTGAAAAGCGGATTGAGGTTTGCTAGCCCACAAGAAGGCAAAGAATAACTACCTGTAGCAAAAAATGCCAGGTAGGATTGCTCTTCCTCTGAAAGATTTTCAGACGCAACCCAAAACCAGTTTAATAGCTTTTTCGTATCCATTGATTGTTTCCTAATAGCAGTGATATTCACATTATCAACTTTAACCACACGATGATGTGCTTTTAAGTCCGCAATACTGAATCCATGTCCGCCAGATATGAGTTTCTGATTCATACAAAGTTATAGGAAGAACAAAACAGCATCGGTAACGACTAGATGATCTCCCTAGAGGATGATGTGCTAAAGTAAGGAATAATTTATAAATCGCACGGCTACCTGTAAATCGCTCTCTTGAAAATCGCTTAACTTATCCTTGTCGATTACATCATAGAAGCCGTTTCGGAACGCGGTTATTTCTTGCTCCACTGTATGAATTAAACGATAATTTACAAGTAGGTTCAAATAGTGTTCTTTATTCGCATTCGTAACTGGTATGTCTGATCCGTTGGGGATGAGGTTGACGACAGTCTAAAGTAACAAATTGATTCATACAGTACCGACCAGGACTACATAGTTCATCTAATTAGTTTAAATATTGTGGTACATTTATCATACTGTATCTGATGTCGATGACGATGGATATGTTGTAAAAGTGTATTCTCTTCCGTCAACGTCTGATTCCACCATTCGCATCATTTTTCTAAAGTACTTTGGCTCGTCAGCTTCTAAAAACTGTTGTAATGTTAAATATAATTGTGGATTGGATGAAATATATTCTTAGATTTTCCATCATGTTCAAACCCATGAAAATTACTTTGAAATTGATGGGAAATCCCAAAAGAAATGCTAAAAGACTTCTTGTAAACCGAACTTGACTTAAATTTGTACAAATTCCGCGAAGTAAGGTTTCCACTATCGCTTTGGCAAGTATTTGTCCTGCCAATCGATAATTTTCCACCGGTTGTTGGGAAGTGGTCGATGAGACGGGGTGTAATAACTTGGACCCTTGAAGCCGTTGAAACATCCTAGTTTCCCCGCGTCCACTGAAAAAATCTTCGCAAAGATGGTTTATCCATTCCTGTAGTCTGAAAACGGTCGAAGTCGGAGCCCCTTCGTATATAATCTTGAAAGGGATAACCCAGTCGTCTGGCTGCGTAGGAACTTGCTTCAGCGTACTTCTAATTAAATTTCCATGTTCTATTTGTAATACTTTCTCTGGACAGAACCAGAAAAAATAGCTGGAAAGCTGGGCCTTCAAACTTTCTCTTTTTTCCAGAAATGACATTGCCAATTTTGCTAAAGCAAGACATAAACTACGCGATACAAAGTGGAAACTTGTAACTGCAGCATAGTAGTTCACCATAACTTACTTACTTCAGCATTACTTTGAACATTTAGCATACATTTTGCTTTCACTTACGCAAACGAAATCCTTGGTTATGAGCAAAGATAACGAGGAGCATCCTTCCCGACGACGTTGGTATTTCTAATCGAACCGATCGTCGAAGTCCATCTTGTACGAAGAATGTTAAACTGTCAGTATCTCTGCCGGTAGTCTGACTAGAGTAATGCATGATCTTTGTTCTCGCATTTATAGGAAAACTGGCGTCTGGATACAGTCTCAATGGTATTTTATGCTGAGCTAATGCCAATGATCTGGCAGAAATGCCGACATAATAGTCCTTGAAACCATCTTCGTCTCCAACAAAAGACAGTTTGCATTCACTGGAATAAACCAATGTTCCAGGCAGGTTGATTTTGGAATATGTTGTTCTCAGTTCACTTTCTTCGTTTGGGGTTATGCACACCAGTAGTTTCGGTGCTCCGTGAGTGTCACGCACCTCGTAATTACCATACTTTAGGAAGCAAGTGTACACGCCTGCATGATTCAGTTTAATCTTTAAACAGACACTCAGAGTCACTGAACTGGCATCGATTCCCGTCTCTGTACATTCAATGCCATTATAAGTTGTAAATTTGTGATAGCAAAATTCATGTTCCACCGGCAATGAGTTTCCCACCTGAAAACGAAGAATTGTGTATATTGTAGGTAATATTGCATTTTCAGTACTTCAGTTTCTAATTGTCCTCAATGCACCAGTAGAGTAATTTTAATACACAATGCATTAACAATTATATGGAACATACATCAAATATTTTAAAATTAAGTTTGTCCAGCTCCATATCATGCATCCTGCACTTATTTCCGTACTCATCTTCCGCTAATATTTTAAAATATTGTTGGAGTCCAGCTGTAAGGCATAATATGTGCGGATTGTGTGTGTCAAAATCCATATATTTAGGTGACACCGGACCCGGAGAAACGTCAAATGTAAACGGTTTTTCGGATGTTAGGTAAAACATGTGATACTTCACTTTTATCTCATAAGTGCCAGATTTTCTCACAGAGAATTTTCCAGATATGTAGCTGTTCGTCTTGTTAACTTCTTGAAGAACTGCTACTGGGCGTTTCAAGCCTTCGCTAGTTAGCTCAATTATTACGTTTCCTTCCAATTCTCCAAATCGTTTAAACTCAGATGGAATGATTTTTCCACCCTTTTTCCTAAACTGACATTTTGGGGTGAGTGCCAACAGTTTACTTAATGTCAAAGTCAATCTAAAAGCTAGCTGTTGTAATTGCTAAAGTTTTTTTTACATACACGAACTCGGCAAGTTAATGTTTCTCCAACAGTTGGATTTGAGGGGGAGACTATGATAACTTCAGGTTCCACTTCTTTGTATACCATGTACCGTTTTATGGCGATATAAATATAGTACGCAGCGATAACTGCCACAATACTAACTGAAAAAGTGTATTGTAATGTTAGCATATGTAAATTATATACAGTGACATATCATTTTTAGTTATAATCTGGGTACTCATTTTGAATGAAAAATATTTATATAATATAGAAATACAATATTTGAGATGAATAAAAAATGATTAGGTATACATATGATCGCTCCAAGTATAAGTCCATAGTTGTCCTCATTGGAAATAGAGTCATTTTGTATTTTCTTTCCGTACTTGTCAGAGATGGAGTCAGAAGTAGTTTCTTGGTCCACTTTCTCTACTGCTAAAGTTCTTTTGACCTTCCTTTTCATTTTGAGGTAGACCTCTCTTCAGTATTCTCTAAAACAACGAATTCCAATCCAATAGTAAGAAATTGGCAGTGTATTACGAAACATATATATATCATTTCAAATCTTTGGCGATGATTTTATGCCATTTTCCATGTGCGCATATGTACTTTGTATGGCTTTTCCTTGTCAACTGTACAGAAACGATTGTATGTCAATTCCCAGTTGATATACAAGTGAGTTGACGAGCATATGCAAAAGACCAAGGTTTTCGTCGTTGATTTGTGGTTTTAATAATTTTTATTATATTATCTCATTATACATATGACATAGTTAATGTGCGAATATATTCACATAAAGATACTTATTACAAAGGTAGACGGAAGAAATCATTAATGTTATGTACATTATTACATGAGGGCATTTCATAGAGATTGTTTACATTCTTCTCCACGATTGCTGGTTGTTACATGTGATTTGAGGAAAATCGAATCGCCCGAAAATTCTTCGCACTTTGACCAAGATTGCTGGATGTTAACATTTGAGATTGTCTTTGGAAACCTCCCGTTGAATACTTTGGAAATGTGAGAACAGAAGCTTCAGGTGTTTCTGAACGTAGATTCTTGCACTTCTTACATTTTCCGCACAATGAATAAGTCGGTCTAACGGTTTGCTTAGGGGGCAAACTGCGAGTTCTTTGATAGACAGAGACATTTTGCTGTTGAGCATTTGCAGGAATCATATGCGGTGGTGGAAAGTATCCATTTTGATTCATTGTCATTTCATTCGAATAATTGGGATTTCCCATGAACTGCATGTCCGATGTTGCAGCCATCGCAGGATTCGTTTCTTCGGCTTGGTTGTCATTTACAGCATCGTTTACATCTCCGCCACCACAACCGGTCATTTTCTTTCTGCATGGGTTGGGGGTCTCAGGTTTCCAATAAGAAGGGCGCACGTGCCTTCCATATTTGACCTGACCAGTTGATCTAGCTCTGCGAGCCTGAACATGGAGAGAAACCAGTACTAAAATTATTTATTATAAATCAACAATAATGCTAAAATAAAGAAATATTTTTTAATCCGTTCAAGTTTACTAAAGTTTACTCACAGATTCATAAGCATTCGCGATATTTTCCTGTTTGGAAACCATTGTTGCAGCGAACGGTTCTTGTTGCATCTGAGTTTGAATTGTTGATGCGGCTTTGGAAGCCACAGGGGCATCGCCAGAAGTTTGGTTAGAAACATCGTTAGGTTCCCCCATTGGATTTGAGTCGTTATTGTTGTCTGCATCCGCATTCCCAGGTTTATTAGCCTCCTCGTCCCCCTCACTGGTTAAAACCACTGGAATCATTGCTACTTTTGACTGTCCATTGTTCGTCATTTGAATAGCTTGAGGACCCAGGTTGCCTCCTGCTGCACCAGCTTCGTTGGTGCCGTACTGCTTTTGAAATTCCGCCTGGAAATCCGGATAGTTTCCACCCAATGCAGCACGAACAGCATCTTCTCCATACTCCACCGTGTATTCCTTCATTCCGTCAGAAAATTTATTCGGCGAGTTGCGATTGGGGCAGTTAGGATAATGGACATGTTGCATCATCCTGTTACCATTCGAAGAATAATGAGAATTTTGTTGTTGCTGGTGCATTTGCTGGCCACTGCTCATGTTTGGGGTGAAATGGAACCTTCCATAGTCCCCGTTTGAAGTGTTCCGCGGAGCACCTACCCTGATATAGCTCATAGTTTTCTGATTTACTTATAAGCTACGAAATTCCCTTGCAAAGTTTTCGAATTTTTCGTTCTGAGAATTTGACCACGTTCCAAAATATAAACCTGTCGACGACAACTTACTCCCTATAATGTTCGCATTAGTTGAGTGATTCCGGGTATAAGCATATTGCAGTTTTGAATTTGCAAACCAAATAAATGCATCAAAATGATCCAACTCAATTAAACATTTATCCAAACACTCTATTTTTAGCATAATTTTTATCACGTTAACAACGTCCCACAGCAATGGGCCACTGCAGACAAATTCTTTGACAAGAGGGCAAGAGGGTGACATATTGGTCGTAGGCATAAACGATACAAATTGGACAGTTTTCAAACCTCGGCAACTTGGACAGTTATGACTATGACCCGTGTCCTTCCTGTCAACCATTTGCCAGTAAAACATCAACTCTTTTGCATACTAGCTGCATACATGACGATGGATCGTTACAAAGGACAGCCATAAGATCTTAAGGTCAAAGGGAAGACCCTTACCAAAGAAACTAAACGAAAATTCGTAATTCACACATGAGGTTACCAGGTTACCTTACCCTGTTTACTGTTGATTTTTCTTGTTGTTTCACTCGGCTTTCACTTTTATGCATTAATTTTCTGATCACTCATTGCACATCAAAACGAAACGCGACGAAAGCAGTAAGCACCACCAGTGAGCCAGTTCACTCACACATCAAATTAACTCCCTAAACCACGCGACTCCACCGCTGCGTCTACAATGACTTTAACAGCATGCAGATCAGAGCCTTGTGCTGATACGCATGGAGGAGAATTGCTCAACAACCTTACCTCCAAGTCATCTTCTTCTGAGAATGTCCCAGATACCTTGCTGGACCGCATCCATTATCAAAGGGAAAAGCCCGTCTTGGACCTGAGCCTGTGCATGATTAGCAAGGTCCCTTTAGATGCCATTCGTACGTACTATGGGGAAGATGTGCAATCCCTGGACTTGTCATTCAATGCCATTCGCTCATTGTCGCCCCTATTTGCTCGGAAGCTGGCTACTTTGACCAAATTGGATTTGAGCCGGAATATGCTGAAGCATTTACCGGATAACTTTGGCCTATTGGATCAGCTTACCTACTTGGATGTTCATCAGAATCAGGTACTACTTTTGTTGAAAATCTAATAGCATGACAATTCAGTTTTCATTCACTCTGGAAAGTACAATAAAACATTGCTTCTTGGTTGTTCCAAAGTTGGAAACGCTGCCCTTAAGCATGGGGAAATTGAGACGTCTCCAGTTCCTCAACCTCAGCGACAACCCATTTCGCTCTCCGCTCTGCAATATTTTGAGTTCTGGGCATCTTCGAAGTAACAGACGATTGGGTCGTGCTGACTCGGCCCATTGCATCGTTAGATTCCTGGCGGAGCTGAACAGTGAAATACATGCTTCAGGAGATGGGATTGCAGATGGAGTCTCCCGATCACACGCTCCCAGACGAGGAGTTACTTTTGAAACGGACGATGAGGAGTCGATGAGCATGATGGGCCCTTCGAAAGAAGACGGCCGGATACGTCACCGTCGCCGAGAATCGGAAGACCGGATGAGGCAAAGGGTCATGGTTCCCACTCGAACACGCGCTGTAACGTCTCTGTCACAGACTGATCAGACATCTCCTAAACGTAAATTACTACGTGAAGCCAACTTATTTTTCAAATTCCCCTTGTGTAATAATTACCATGTTTCTAATCCAATCTGGTTGGTTTCTTTTCATTCAGAAATGTCACATTGGAGGATGTTCATGTTTAGCTGCGTCATAGGTGTACTTTTGGTCATGTTGGTCCCCCTTTTCACGGCTCTATTCTGTAGAACTGCTAATATAGAACATGAAGTTCGGACTAATCCCCAGTGGACTAAAATGTGGAACAACTACCGGTATTACCATGAATCTGCGAATTACGTACTCAACTTTGTTGGGCTTTCTGAGGATCGCCGACCCATGTATTTCATGGACCCTCCTCTTCCTCCACAAGTAGAAGGCAACATTTTTCAGGTCGCGTATCGTAAGATTGCAGACGCCATCAATGCGATGTTTGGTTTTATCTTTGGCTAAACTGTAGACTTCAATTTCACAGAATATATAATATCAAAAAACTAAACCGATACATACATGTATCTTTCGTATATGCTTGTACTAAAGTATTATTATCTATACTCTTCTATACTATCCTGTACTGAACGTGTTACAATAAAACTGATTTTATAATGAATAAAATGCTAGATGCAAAAAGTTAAGTCGGTTAAACGGCATTATGTCATGTCTCATTTCATCACTGTCACTTCTACAATACTACAATCGCCAGTGTCAGTTTTCTCCAATATACCCTGAGAAAGCGTCACTTTTTTCCTTTGTTTCTTTAAGTTACAAGATATGGTTAGCTGACGACTTGATAGTGGTGCTGTTGAAGACCGATTCTCAGAGAGTACCAACTTTATAAGCGGCAGTTCAAAAAAGGTGTTCGGTACAACTGTCTTCTGTCTGTCTGTGTACCAAAAACATAATATTCCCAGTGAACTGCCACGTAAGTGTACTACATGGGCCCAAAATATAATATTCCTCATCCATTCGCCGTCTCGCTCGTAGTCGTAGTGCTTGTGTAGTAGTTTCACCAGAAGTGAATGAAAACAGCCGGACTGAAGAAGAGATTGGAAAGATTTTCTGACAGGTGAATAATAATCACAGTCAGTTCAAAACACCTTTTTTCCAGGCATGAAGGACTTCAAGTAGTTCTTGTCTAAACTCCGTATTTTTGAAATATTTGCAGGTACACGTGAAATTAAACGGCGAGAACCATATGTCACCCAAGGAGAAAGAGGATAGGATGCAGGAGGTAGCCTCAAAATACTACTTGTTTTACTTTTTAATCAACAGGAAAAGTTGCATTAAATATGTTGATTGTTGAGCAGAATTCAGTAGTGTATTTTTAATGCTTTGTATGCGTTTTGATTATTTTTTTAGGTCGAGGAAAGGACAAAGGTCAGCAAATGGGACGGCTCTGCCGTGAAGAACGCTTTGGATGATGCAGTTCGGGATGTTTTCATTAAGCGGCTGAGTTATGCTGAAAACTTTTCGTTAGTCGATGGGAGATTATGGATTTGCAGCATTGCGGTGGGCATTGCAATGCTTGCATTGTTGTGGGATTATCTCCATCCGTTTCCTCAGTCCAAGTATACTCATTTGTAAAATGCAATTTGTCAATGTTCATTTTTATTTTTATTATTGTAGAAGCATCAACAATGGACTAATTATTAATGGTTTTATTGTTTCTACAGGCCTGTTCTTCTACTCTGCGTGTCAGCGTATTTTGTAATGATGGGCGTTTTGACTGTGTACACTGCCTATTTTGAAAAAGGAATATTTGCTGTGGCTGTGCAAAGAGATGATGCCGGAATTGATCCTGATGTCGTTTGGGAAGCAAGTTCTTACATGAAGAGGTAAGCGTTATATTAATTCCCTTCCCAAAAACAGTTATATTTTCATTATTCATGCATGCAGTTTCAATATATATAATGCATACCTACTTTATTGAATTTTGCAGATTTGATGATATGTATGCCCTGACCGTTACTTGCTACAAAAGTAATAAAACTCAGGTGAAATCGGCCACGTTTGAAAAGTCTGCAGCAAACTTTTTTGATACTGATGGAAACTTATTGCTTGAATTACTTGAACCCGAAGTTTTAAAACTCCATTCAAACATTATTTCTGGAAAGAAGGAGAAATAAATATTATGTATCTGATTTGTTTTTTTTGTGGATTTCAATTTCTTAACTATTTTATATTTAATTACAATGTATGCTTTATGTGGTTTTCCAAACTTAAGTTATACAGAAGATACGTGATAGTTGTGTCGTATAAATGATTATTCCTACACGGAAGGCGAGTGATATGGTAATGTGTTATGTCCATCCTAAAATTGGTTCGTTCAAATGTAACCGTAACCGTATGTCTGCGCTTATAATCCGTTAGGCACAGTACGTTGCTGCCGCGGTAAGATAGCACTGTCTGTATAGAAATTAAAGTCAAATATGTTGTATTATTTTTTTTCTCAATAAACGTCATATTATATTATTACGAGTCAGATCAGGAGTCGTTTGGTGCTTCATTACCAAAGTTCGCCATTAACTTATATATCGTGTTAAAATGCTACTTGATGTAATAAGACTTCGCAAGTTGGCTTAAGTTAAGCAAGGGTACAATTTGGATAATTCATAATCACAAAAATAAACTACATATCATCTTTTTTGTAGTATAGGGTTAGTAGATCAACCAGTATTTTTGTGATATTCACCTAACCATCATTTATTATTTATGAGAACAACAAGCCAATAATCAAGTATGTTGTTAAACTATAAAACGAAATGCTTTTATGGCATTTCCTTCCTTGCGATGCAAGCATGATCAGTGCATATGTTGTGAGTGAAAGCATATGCACACGATTTGTTGCAATTCTTGATGTACCGATCTGGTTTTTGAATGAATTGCATTGAATCAATACATAAAATATGATTTCACATGGCAGAATGCATACATCACAAAATACGTTGATATACATTGCCATTAAGTAATCATTATCATTACATCCTTTTCAAATTTACTAGTCCAAGTTACGCATGCCCTTGATTCATACTGGTCTCGTCAGCCACATTCCTTTCAAAGTTCTCTTTTAAGCGTTCATACAGGAAATCGCCTGCATACACAAAGAGCAAAGAAAACGAGATTAAGCCTTGACGGCACACAGGGCTAAGTCCTCGTGATTTTATGTTTAAGTCGATGGTTGTAATTACTGTAATTTCTCATGTGCAAACTTGTAAATACAATATGCATAATTATGCTATTACTATTAAATGAGAAGCATCTATAATCCATAATCCATCCTAGCATGAACGTCTGCATCATTGCATCTATCTTTCGATAATCTACTCAACTGTATCTCTTGTATTCCTACGTTTATTATTGCGGATGAATTACAAAGTAGCATTTCAAATGAAGAACATGTTCGTTCATTGATACGACACAAGAAGTGCCAGTGTGAATAAGTAGTTTACTTGGTTGTGTGGTCGCTGAATAGCCTTCAATTCAAGAAGATGAGTAGAAATTCGTGAAAAGCAATCACCATCAGCATTATTACCACAAAACTGCAGAAAACAAGCACAACAAACAAAACCTACCTACGTAATGCATTATATACCATTCAACCCTGTTATTTTGATACCCTGTTTGTACCAATACATACAACTTTTTACAAGAATCAAATAATGCATTTTTCAGTCTGAATCCTATCATGACTGGTCTACCCTTTGTGGGCGAGCGCAACATGAAGGCAAATGTAATGTGAGTGCAACTGCGGGGGTAATCTAATCTCAACCTTAATTCCTTGTCGATAGGTTTTAAATTTTTACTGCGAGTCAACGTGTAAGCGTACTATTGATATTCAATCATTGAAAATTATGGGATGTAACTAGAGGGGTGTGGTGTGATGCGTTGATGCGTATAAATCGAACATTCATTTAAAAACAAAATTTATTTTTCCTGTACTACGCCATTAAGACATCCCAGATTACTAAAATATTTTGAATAATAAAACCAAGTTTATTCAAGTTTTTGATACGTGGTGCTTGTTTGTTGTTTGTCCAAGTCGAAGCAAACAAAAAATACTTTGTATTCCAGTGAGGCGAAATCTCATTTTTAATCATAGTAGGCACTCCATTTTATACTTTCACCAATATACAACAATTATTGATGAAATAATTTTTAACGATTTGTTAAAGCATTCAAAAGTTAATAGATTTTATAGTACGCAGTCTCCAGACAAATAGTAGTACAGTACGTCATGCGTCACTTTTAAGCTTTTCAGTTGGTAATTTTTAAAGTTATTAAATTACTTTCCTTTTATTCACTTCATAAGAAAGTTATCGATTTATGATTTAATACATGCTACAAAATACAAGTAATGTGAAACTGTCAATTGATTATGACATGAATTCCTGCGCAAACTCATACTCATTTTTATGACGTTGTTATTTCCGTTCTATCCTACAACAACTCATCTTTCGCAGATCACACCGGCACCAAGTATGTAGTTTTCACACTGCTCTAGTCTTCATAGATAAAGTTTCCATTGCAAACAAGCCAGCAAGTGTAAAAGGTTGTGCGTAGCTTATAATTACTTAACTGTTGGTAATAATCAGTCAACAAGTGAGTCTAATGAATGTAAGGCAGAAACGGTAAAACGATGTAGTAACACCACACATCGTTGAATGTCAAAAAGAGAAATGTGTGATGATATCTTATGACTTATGAGTTTAAATGAAAAAAACACGAATATATGCAGAATTGAAAGAGGGTATGCTTATTCCCTCATTACGCCATACTTGACTGCAATCCAAGAAAGAGAAAAACTGGCTACGCATTTTTTTGCGAATATGTACATTGGTAAAATATGAGAACGTTCAACATAAAAGTTGTTTCACTAACAGGCTTTCTTGAAATTGCCGTAGCATTTCTTTCGAAGATCCTGAAATTTAATTAGCATTGGATTTGTGTAAAGTACATGACATCCCCATTTTGTGAAACAATATATTTTTCGTTCACAAAAGATATACAAGCGATGAAGGAACATGCTAAACACAAATGAGTGTGTGAAAGTAGGTGCCTAGTACTCATCATGACTCATTGTCATTGTGTCATACCCGACAAACGCCAAATGGCGAGTGTGTTTGTATTATGATTTTAGCGTAACATGGTATAACATATTTTGTGAATCTGTTTTAAATAAGCCATAAAAATACATCGTGTTACTTCCTAAATGTTTAATGGCAACGCTGTAACAGCACGCATGTATGTACTTTTGTATTATTTTGAACTTTGAGTTTAGGACAATGCAGCATAATTATTCAATAGGCTCCAAAAATCCTGTAGGGGTGTACTCTGCCGTCTTCAGTCAACGTTGAAAGTGTTATTAAGATATCATAAAATACGCTTCCTAATAAACCTCGTAAGACAGCGTACAACAGCAAATGTTTTTTTAGAGATTGTGCTTATTTCAGTACGCAAAGTATAATCTACATTTATTATTATTGAAAAGTATATATTTTGTGCCATTGTTTCAAACATATTATTAGTAAGATCCATTGCAACTCGTGCATCGATTTGGGCTAAAACATATTACGCACAATTTACCAGGATTTTCCGTTGTGAGAAAAAATACGCATGAAGCACCTTTCACCTCCTACGCAGTATTCTCACCGTGCCGTTGTGTGCGTTATTATTTCAGAGTGATGAATGAAAACGTACGATTTTCAAGTTTGCATAAAATTATTAGCATACCGATATGCGTTTTAAATGTGCTTTTGGTATGATACAAAAACATCACCTACATTCTGTGAAAAAGCTTACCCTTTCATTCCCTTAAAATACAAATTTACGCATGCCTTTCATCGCCTTAGATTAGATGATTTATGAGCATGTAATCGTTTGAATTCAATCGTTCAGCAATGGCGAGATGGAAATGGACGACTTTTCTTCGGCCATTTGAATCATAAGCACCCAAAACTGGCACATTTATGGCTAAAAATGTATCGAATTTAAATGAATTAAGTCATGCCCCATTTAACAGTTTGCGTTACTTTACTTTAATCCTCATAAGGAACTTCAAGCCATGGTAATAGGAGTTTAATTTAAGGTGGGCATCGTATGTACGCAATGCTAGGTTGTTCATGTAATCTTGATGCAATGATCGTAACACATATTCAACTTGAAAATCAGAAATACTGTAAAATGAGAGCATTTCGACTTCAGTTCAATTTTACATTAACTCTTCTGACCTGACTGACATAATACCGTGTAATTGTGTGTATTTATTTGTTTATTCATTGAATTCATTTCAATGTATGGGCTTCAAAATTACAACATCCATATACATCATCTTCAACTTTCATATCATGGTGCATTGTTTCAAAATGGAAATGCAAGCCATACTGCCATACTAAAACTATTGCTATGACTGCAACTGATGTAAAGTGTATCCTACCAACAATAAGCTCGCCCACTACAAAACTAGATTTATGCACCTTTCTCTGCAAGATGATACTGATGATGCAAGTGTTTTCCCCTTATCCTCGAAAATTCATAAGTTCAACAGAAGTAGGGATCATGAGATGTTCACTGCATCATTTCTTACCTCACTTCAACAATTCCGTGTCAAAAAGTTTGAGGTCTTTAATGACAAACAGTCCGTTTTTGGCAATCTGGTTCAGCAAGGAAACATGGTATCGATAAAAATTGCGATGAGAAATCAACTTATTATTTTGAGACATGATAAAATGCCTATAACATGAAATTATGAAATGAAAAATCGATACCATCATCATTATCAGCATGAGCACTATATTTGGCGTATATTTGCCACATGTAAGATTTACAGTATTTGAAACATCAGATTTTCACGATCAACGAGAGATGAAATAAAACCACATTGCAACGCAACGCGAAAACTTGCGTGTGGTGGTGTGAAAAAGAGATCCCTGCAATTTCTTTGCAACAAAATAGTTACAAATAAGATTGTAGTATTCGGTACAGAGACAATTCTTGATGAGATGAAGATGATGCACAACAGCTACACATATGTATTTATGCACAGGGAAGAATTCAAACCAAATAGGTAATCATTATTATCATCATCCTATATTAATTTTGCTCTTGTGAATTACAATGCACAACACAACAATCCTACCACCAGCATCAGCATCTCGCCAAGACCGCTGAGTTGCTCCTGGTATGATGATATGGTGGTGGTGGTGTGGTGTCTGGCAGGTGTGAGTGACCGAGCATAAAAACCTGACGAGGGATGATGATGAAGAGGAAGGATTGAGTTTACTCGAATACTAATAGTGTCTACAGCTATTTCACAGCAATTGCAATGTGATGTGATGTGACTAGATTTTACCGTAAACAGTAATGTTTTCATGCATTCACATAAACACCCCTTCGAGATAACCATTATATTGTATATCACCAGCAGATCTTCACATGAAGCGTAGTTTAAGCCACATAATCCAATGCAAAATCATGATTTAGTGTAACAGACCCCCATTTTAGTAGTGTACATAGACCAAAACTCAGCTCGGTTCTGTTACTCTGAATAATTCAAACTTCAAAACAGTATGCTAAGTATGCACAATATTCGATACCATATCAACAAGTGTATGGGCATATCTCTGTATCTAATAACAACAAAGAATAGGTACCTATCTAAAAAAAACCTATATTGTGGCGTTTGTATATGAATGCATGATGCAATTTGTATGTGCCCGTATTCACAATCACGGTGATTGCTGTTTATTTTTTTCAGCAAAACAAGATCAAATTGTCAAGAGTAGCAAGTGAAATGAGTTTCTCGAAAGGCTTACTTACCTACCTTACCCTAACACACTACATGTATGAATATGTTATCTTTATCTTAGGTACAAGTGTAATCACTCGTATACAAAATATCATCGGAATTAATCCGGAATTCATGGCATTTATATCAGGTTTACGTTACCTTGAAAGACGCTGCTGCTGTCTCATTTCTCTAAAGTAAGTCAACTTAAAAAAATGTTAAGGACCATACATACTCCCAGCAGCATCCTGTAAAGCGTTAAGTAGTGAAAGAACCCCAGGAATTTTAATCTTGAAAATTTCAATGTTATCTCCCCAATGTTGGTAAATAACAGATGAATGAATCCAAGCTATTGAAACGTTATTTAACGTGTTATATATATGCACATATCGCGCATTCTGAATCTTGGGTGTATGAATAAGGTGCTATCTTCAAAATTGTATTATTTTATAGAGTTTAAAAAGCATTGTCATCATCAGCAAATACGACTTTTCAGCTTTTGCTTTGTAAAAAAATGAATAATTCAGCTGCTGGTCCATTTCAGCCAAATAATCCTTTTTTCACCTTATCTGAATACATTCGTTTTATTACTCATGTACTGTAGATCCTGTGAAACGGTTGCCACTACTCGTGTGCATATGGAAGCCATATTGTCTATGTAACTAGAATAAAATATAAAATGAAATAAAGAAAAAGTAGCAGTTTCCGCTATTACACCATCGTGCAAGTTACATATTGTACGACAACCACAACATATCTGTAGGATACATGTGCACGGTATTAGTGGATACTCGTCATATAAGTATAGAATTTCTGTCCTGTATTTCTCAGACCAAAAAGCTATACGTTCAGTTCCGTCTGCTTTTTGTAAAATCAAATCAACAGGGCCTGTGGATATTTTGGCCATTTAATTCAACCGTTCATTGTTGATCCCCCACCTGGTTGATTTTTTCTGTGAATGCGATGCTGCAACACGGTACATTCAGCGTAAAGAACCACTATGTTTGTAGAATTCACGCAAACTGGTTAAGACCCATGATATGATCGAACCAACTACCAACACCTTACACCACCACCATACAAGACGAGTATTAGTTTGCTTGGGCTTACCTAACTCTTTCATGGGCAGACCAACTGACAGGTAAGTCATAGGGTATAGGTAATGTAATTCACCACTGTCTGTGTCGTCTAATGCTCTCGTTGTTTTTTGCCTCTACAACCGAACACAGGTAACAAATGAAAACCAACAGGTTGCATTGTTAGACTTTTACATGAATATATTCCCAGCTTGTAGTAGCTTACAATGCTACCGCTATCAAACGACGTGATCCCTGTTTTCGAAGAACCATTGTTGCACTTTTTTGTTGTGTGCTCATAATATGTTCGTAGATTAAAGCAGTAGTAGTAATATAATCAAATTGTAATGCAACGTTACATGTGTATGTAGCTGTGTGTACATGTGAAAGAACAATGTGGTCTGTGTATGTATGTGTATGAATGTATTACATCTAATATCGTATCCTGATTGTTACGAGAAGTTGAAACCTGAGCTTCAAGTTGCAACCTATTTCGCTATTTTTAATACCAACTTAGTTGCATGGTAGAGTGACGAGGAGGAACAAGGGTGAACACTTGCTGATATACTCTGTCATAGCGTACTTCTACTACTGCATACCTCTCTGCAAAGTATATATGAAGAAATCATATCGTAATAATAATAATGGAATAATAAGCAGTGAACACAGGACGTTTTCATGCATAAATATTCTATTTTTTATAACACACAAGAAACGCACAGGTAGACAATCCTAGAAAATACACTTTTACCTTTATTTTATTCTCGGATTAGTTAAAACAAGACGAGGGTGGTGAATGTTGGTGGTGCGCGTGATGACGAGGATGTAAGAGGAAGGAAGCCAATTGAATGCCGGTTACTCGTACCGAGCAAGTACGCTTATTACGCGTTCAAGATCCTACACAGTGCTCATTGTCAGAAGAAGTGTAATATACAGGAAAATAAGGGTTTTCGTGAATTATCATCCATAAATGTGTACTTTTTTATTCCCTTCTGTCACACGTAACACGTAGCATTATGGTCTAGCGTCGTAAACTTCACAAGTTTAATTGTCTTGTCGTCGCCCGTCAATTGTGCCATCCTTATCCAATAACCATTAACTATCGCCAGTAAAATCAACTCGTCAATGACTTAAATTATATGATGTTGTATGAAGCACTTGACAGGTGGTTCATTTGGATGAAAGAAAAGTGAAGTGCAGCGTGTGCAGAGTTAAAAATTATCCTAGCGATAGTGCTTTCAATTAGCTTTTACTTGAAACCAAAAGAAAAGCAAATATTTATATAAAATATGAAAATATAATTATTGGATTGCAAAAAGGGAAATAATAATGATCAACAGTATGATGCGAGGTAAGGTTAAGTGTTTAAAATGATTTTTTAAAAATTATTTTAAAATATAAAGTTCAGTAATAAGTGACTGTGCAGTGTTGCTTGTGCTATATATGAGAGATATTTTACTTGGAGGATGTCAATAAGCAAAGGTGAATAATTTCAAATATATGTTTGCGAATCGTATTATTTAATAAATTTTGTTCCACTATCGTGTCTTTTCTGTAAGATGCTTTCTCCGACACAACGTTCAACGTTTTTGGTTTATTGTATTTCATATACAGCAGTGAAAGATTGTAATTTATGAATGCCGCATTTTCTAAATGCAATTTAACGTTTCAATCATCTGACACTTGTCTCTGTAGGATTGTTTTTGTCAGAATGATTATTTTTCATTGTTTCACATGACGTCAATTCATTAAAGGAAACTACATTGGAGTTTTTAAACTGCTGCATAAACTAAATATCTGTACATCGTCACCTTTAATTTGTTGAAGCATAATATACCAAACAGTAGTTCTTAGAGTTAAATAATATGCATTTATAAAATATAATTATATCTACTTCATTTTAAGTTGGCGAAACCACAGTTTAATACTCTGTGTAAACGTGTATCGGTTTGCAGTTGATTTAAACTAAAAATTTGGAACAAATTTGCGATGGTATATGTACATATAAAATGTTTGTGTGGTATAAAATTGCAAAGCTAATAAGCGTCAATTCCTCCATTAATTCCTACCAGGCCTAGGATGTATCCTTACCTGATTTCGTTATATATACATATATACAAGTACTTATCTGTATGCATTTATACAAGTAACTTTATTTTATTCTCGCTCTCAATTGAGTTACAAATTTAATTGTACTTTTAGTTGATACTACACAACCAAAATTGCATTATTGCCCATGATGATGTGCTACTTTATGCAATATCAAACCAACAGTTCGTTTTTTGAGGATAACCAAAAGCAGCACACAGCCTCAATTTCATGGCTATACTCCAATTTATGCTTGCATTTCAAACATAACTGTCTAAAAAAGTGCAAAAAGCAGTAGTAACAATTTCATAATAATTTCATCTTCTCATGTTTGCGCTCATCATTTTCGAAATCCTTGCAATGTGCAATTGTAATCTGTAGCAAGCGAACAAAATATAAAATTATAAGTTATGCATAAAATACATAGAGGATATGTACAATGTAGTTGTTTCTCTCGTCTCATCCACCCTCAACTCCGCTCCCCTCCAACACTGCACGTTAAATACATAATGTACACATGTAAAATCGTATCGCTGATCTTCATCAAGAACACAAAAAGTCTTAATATACTTTAGACGTTTGTAATAATTTTTACCAGTTCTAAACACAAACGTAAGTACAGAGCAGAATTCTGATTTTATGCTGTGATGTGATTTGCAGAGGATTTTTGCTTTTCTGACAGTTACTAGATGCTCTGCTTTGTTTTCGTACAATCCACGTCATATACATCCTCGCTTGCTTGATGCTTCCTTCAATTGAAAGTAATAAATTTGCGTTGCGGGTATTGAGGAATACCTGAAAACAGTCGTATGCAACAGACTGCCTGAAAACGATGGAATGAGATACGAAACTTAAGCTTTACCATTTCCATTGTACCTCATCTGTTGATTAAAAATTAATATGGTTATTATATACTAGGCGGATTGAATACACAGTTTACTTTACAATTGCTAAAGGCTGGCTTCAATTTTGCTTTGATTTACTTTTTACTATATCCCGTTCCAGTTTGGCAGCCAGTTTCCGTAATTGCAAAAACATTACTTTCATTTTTAGAGTTTCAATCGTTTACAAAGCTACTTTTCAATTTACCAAAAGTTACTCCTTCCTTATTACGAAGATGAGTACCCAAATGATCGTGAATGCAGTCGGCACAAGACAGATTGATAATATATTAATGCAGCAACATGTATCAGCATTTTTATTACTATACGTCTTAATCATCACAATATAAATAAAATTACTTGTGTTTTGAGTTTTGTACATTGCATTTCCCATCTCACTCATTTAAGCAAGGAACCTTCACTTATTGTTTCATTCACTTGTGCAACAGGGCGGAAGTTGTATATTAAAACGTGCAAGGAGAAAAACCAGCTTTGAAATCATTCATTTGTAAAACGAAACACTCCCAATTCGTTTGAAAATCAACAGTGCAACAAAAATCTCAAAGCGTCAGCCACTATTTTGTGTTATATTTTCCCCAATTCACTCTCATTTAAAGCGAAGGTTTAGGGCGCATCATACAGCAGTTTACTACTACTCTCATTAGAACGCAGCAACGGTGAAATGGTGATGATGGTATGAGCCACTACAAAAGTAGTACTGTTACACTAATGATAACTCGCATCGCATCATCCACTCCTAACCAGTGGTATAGGCACATCATAATGTGCATTTGTGTGTGGCAACAGTCAGGATTCTTTTTACTGTGCACTACATTCACGTTTGTCCTATTGTTGTTTAAACAGTATTCAATCGTATTTTTACAAAAGTTGCAAAAAAGAAAGCTTTTTGTAGTTTTGATTTCATTAAAAATACTGTAGAAAAGAAAGTATTTAATTTTGAAGCATAATGAAACGAAAAGCGTTTGGTGACAGTTTTGGTTATGAGAAGTCATGTGGAGTCCTTACAAAATGTTTTTTTTTGCAAACTCTAACTCAGTTTAAAATATTTTACCTAGTTAAAATCTACTGCAACAAAAATTATCTTAAACTGCATCCTTTTAACAAGCGGAGCGCATAAATTTAAATACGGAAAGGAAAATGAGACTCACTCTCAGTCAGTCAGACGGACAGAATCTCACCGTGTGAATAACTCCACTGACTAATCTTGTAATGATGCTAATGATAATTCATTTCCGTTTTCAAGGCACAGAAATTATTACGCTTGTATGTCCTTCATACATACAGCCATCATAATTATAGTATAATGTAAACAATGGTATTAGCATCCTCTATATATGCTACACAAAAATGGTAACTTTTACCTCACAAAGCAAATGCTCTCTCTCTCTCTCTGCCTGCCTTTATGCCGTCTTCTAAACAGTTTCTAGAGATGGTCCTAAGTTTTCATTTTTTATTGTAATGATCATGTACAACGAAAAATGTAGCATATATGAAACAATATTAACCAACATTGCTAGAACAAGACATTTTCTTGCAAGTTTGAAGTAAGAAAAATTAGGCTAAGCGCTTTGATAACAGTAGTTGTTTCTTGGTCACTTTGGGATGCCTACACGCATATAATAAGGCTTGAGACTTTGAAGAATTCTATACGACCACAACTTCGTACTGCTCTGCACTCTGTACCGAATGTTGAATGTGACAGTAACAAGAATGAAGAAGTTGTTACTTACGCGTTAGATTTGTAAAACAAAAACCAAAGACGTATGAAATTTTTGAGCCCCGCAGTACGCAACTCTTTCACTCTTCACTGCTCCTCTCATTCTCATTATTCAGAAGCTAAGAGTTTGTTCGAGTCTGAGGTGTGTGATTATGAATTGGATTAGAAATGTACTGTACACGATGCTTATAATGCTCTACACCTACCGATTAAACCTGTATCTGCGTACAATAATAATGAACGGAGGGTTGAATTAAAGTGACGTCATGAATAACAGAGTGAACTTCAGATTATTTCGCCTAAATGAAGCGGAGAAGCTGTAAAGAAGATGATAAACTAATTATGAGAAAAAGTGAAGCAAGACATTAACTACTGAGCGGGTTGTCGTGCTAAATAATAAATTAGCCAACTGTAAAAGCATTCATAAACACATAAACGAAAGCGATAAGGAAAACTGTTTGAAAGTTGTTAACGAAATATTGTGTGTTGACGATGAAATGATTAAATAGAACATGTTGTAAGCTCCATTCTACACGTATGATGGAATGGAACAAGGATAGGGACAAACTTGTACTTACAAACAGACAACCTTGCTAAACTAAATTACATGCGCGTTAAAACACTTTCAATGACTTAACAGCATGAACTGTCAGAAAATGAATGAACTTATTGAAGTACTTGGATTTTAATGAATATCGGTACTAAGCTGAAGGGTTAATGTATCGCGTAATTAATGAAGAAAAAAACTATAAAAGCAAAGAGTTCAATTATTGGTAACAATCTGTTTTTACAGTTTAGTACTCTGAATATATTTATTCGCACTGCACTTGCTACGTATAAAGAGTTTTTTACTTTGATTTATCGTCATGCACGCACTATTAGAATGAGTGCAATGGGAACGATGATTTTATCAAAGAATCGAGACAAGTATGAAAATCAGTAAACAAAGACATATCCCTGTAAACTACTTGAATAATAATGAATGACAAAATGACAATCAAAAGGCAACTCTGAAATAGAAGGCGTTAATTTATAATCATGATGCATTCTTTCTTGTTTCTATCTATTAAAACAAAAACAAAACAGTGCAAGCTCTGCGATTTCTAAATTCTAACAACTGATATACTTACGTATTTCATAAAATTAGTCGCTTTTACTTTTTCTTCATTGATTATCTCAAACGTGCTTTCTTTCATCTCGGATTGAGTCTTCAAACAATAAAATATAGTTTGTTGTTATTTTTGTAACAATCATGAACTGAAAGATTATAATAAACTGTAAACCGCTTTCAGTTTAAGAATAATTCCACTTTTGCTCATAAATTAAATTCCTAGATCAAATGCGTTTGGTTGTGTAAGTCAATAAAAATTCGGCGACGTTACTCTAAGTTCACAAGAAATATACGCGTAATCAATGGCAGTTGGCTCTGGCTCATTGTCAATGTCCTAATATCTGTACCAATAGTTTTGATGTATGACTAGTCATGGATGTGTTCCATCGTATTCGCCAACAATACAGCATGATTTGCATTTGGAAATCAGTAACATAGTATTTTCTATTGTCATTTGTGGTCACTGATTAATGAGTCTATTAAATCGTTTGAGCGATGCTTATTAGTTAAAAGATCAAAACCGCTTCCGTTAAAAATGCTTTCTAAAATGCATGCTATCAAGAAATTGTAGTAATCAAAGTAATCTTTGTGACGTATCTGCTGTTGTAATACTTGGCATGTATACTGTCACTGAAAATAAGTGTACAATCTATAATTAAATGATTTTATAACAGAATACGCATAAATTAATGATAGTTTTATGATAATGAAAGTGCAACGGTTGCAGAATTTCAAAAGCGTAGGTGCTTCTTTATATGAACGATACTCATAATAATATCATACAAGGAGAGTGAATTGACAATCCGTATGAATAGAAATGAACTAATCATGAATGAAGTACTGAAGAAAATACACACTTTTAAAATGAACTTCATGTTGTTGTTACACATATCATTACACGATATTCCCCGATTTTATTACCAGCAGCGAAGCATTTACTACAAATACAACTAAGGCTGAGGTGAGGACATTGTTTCCTGTTGCTTTGTACCGTGCCATTCATTTTATATTTGTATACATACATACTAACTAGTTCATAAGGCACTTTGGCAGAGGTTCTGTTTCTCTAAACCTTTAATCTGAAAAGATGAGCGTGAGTTCAATGAGGATGTTGGTGTACGTATATCGTCATCGTCATTTGTTGCAAGAAAGCTACAACTCGGTTTTCACACAACTTAATCGTACCTTTTAGCAAACTAACTTGTCAGACAGGTAGGTATTGGCTAGACTACATACATATGGACACGATATGTATACACAACCTGACATATATGATACCAATAGTTGAAAAGTCTGACTTACCCAATTTCACGACAACAAGTCGATAATGTAATCTTGAATTGAGTTTGTTCTTGCTATTCGTTGTCCCACGGTATGATTCATACATTACAACGATTCTGCGATACAAATGCACATAAAGCATGTAATTATTTCTACAAATATTACCTGTGCAGAATAAAGGAAAATGTGTGAAATTGATTGAGGGAAATGTGGCTTTATGGTGTTGTCTGTAGCAAAATTAAAATGTTGGATTAAAAAGTTTATTCTGATATAGTTGGCGTTTATTAATGTATACTCAGGTGGTCGCCGGACAGGATACATAACTCATTGACGAAATGTGTATATAATAATTATAAGGATTAATGAGACCCAGAAGTATATATGACCAATAATATACGTAGCAGTAGCAGGTCTTAGGAAAATGGGAAATCGAATTTAAATGGATGATGAGCTAGAAACTATAACCACATGGTGGCAGTCATGTAATAATGTGCGCAATAAATTAATTGATGGTTTGCCTGAGAAAAAACAGTAGCAAACAAAAATAAAAGTTGCGTAGTCATTTCAATAATTGAAAGTGCTTAAGAATATCAGTACTGCATACTCTATAGATGTTACATAAAAACATTCACTGCCTTCCGTTTCAAAACATTGTATTTATGACATGAGTGAAGCCAGTGAGAATGAGAATACTTGAAAATATGTAGTTCAACATGCAACTGCAATTTTAAAGTGCGTGTAAACAAGGATGGTACATATACGTAAATTGACAACAGGAAAGACACAAAAGGGGTCATATCACACACTGTTTGACCCACGTGGGAACTGGAATGTGTTCTCTGTTTATTGCTTAACTTGGCGGCGTTTTGATCATAATTTTATTTAGTTAGGCATACATATAAACCAAACAATTACTCAATGTTGTTTTCATCCTTTTATGATCATGGCGAAAAATGAAAACGGGAAACATGGTTGACAGTGTGATTGCGTGCCTCTGATGCATTTCCGAAGAGAAGCGGCACAATTGTTTTACGCAATTGTGCGTAGCATGAATCCTTCGTAAATTATATAATTACATTATTTTTGCTGAGAAGTGAATCTTCATTCATTCATGTTTTCGAATTTCAACAAAACGTCATTTTTATCTTTATGATTTTACTACTCTCCCTTCTGTCTACAGCTTAGCTTCAATGATTTCTTGAATCTTATAATCTCATGTTAGATTGAAAAATCGAGGAAGTAACTTTTGTCGCATTTTGTGCAAATATGATAGGTAGCGCATAGTGTCGGCAAAGTATAAGCATTTTACCTATTCAAAAATGAAAGTGTCGCTTCGGAAAATTAATGACACTGTTAATGCAATCATTATATCATCTATCTCGGTTTCGATTAGCACACATATACGCTAAAACCAGCGGTCTCGAGTTAAACAAGAAAAAATAGAGAGGATGACGATAAAAACAAAACAAAATAATGATTGGTTATATACGTACGTATATATGTTACCAATATTTGCGTTGAGTACTAAATAGGAAACATGGGAAAACATATTCTATGGACGGATTTTATTTTTAAGATATAATATCTAGTTTACCTAACGCGAGAGATAACAAGCATTTTTCACTTACATACATACGTTAAAGCAATTAGACGATAGCTGGGATTTACGATGATGATGGCAGTCAATATTAATTATGAATTATAAAATATAATTTTTATTACAGAGAAGACGCCCTTACTCTGATGGAATGAGAAACTAACTTGTACGGGTAAAAACATTACTTAAGAGTCGGGAACGTATCTTGCCAAGTTAACCGTGCCTCACGAACGGAAATAATTTATTCTGATGGAAACTACTTCTTGGAGTTGACAAGGAACGAGTAACAAAGCGTCAGGATGGTCATCGTCACAAGGGTGAGTCTACGTATAAGATACATTTAACTTAATTCGTTTGTGTAAACTCTATCTTTTAACTTCTACTTAATACTTTACATACATATATATGCTAGTTTGTTGCAAATCTCACTGCGAAGAAACAATTCAGTTAGAAAACAATAGAGAAAATATTCAATGTAAAGTCCTAACAATTCGTTACAATTTCACTACGTTATCTGTGTAGTTTTCATAAGATATGATGTAACAAAAGCACCATGTCGTACAGAAAAGGATGTGACCAAGCCCAAAAATGGGAGATGTCATCCAGAAATTCTCTGCTCTCCACACCAATAATTTTGTATTGTATTTTTATATTTTAAATTTCATGTGTGGATTTTCCTGTAATTACATGCAACCAACTAACCAGTCGATGTACACATTCTTTTATCCCTTTGTATTCAAATATTTTGAACGATATAGAGCTAGGTATACATTTATGCATATTTGAGCTGAGTCTGTGCACTGCTATTATTTTTAATTCTTTATGATTCAAAATACGTGTACAATACACTTCCTGTTGTGTACATCACATTTATTACATTTTTTACCCCACCACTTGATGCGCTAGTATTATGTTTCGGGTTGTGATCGCGAGCGAATGATCCAGCTTTTTTGTTGTACTTCCGTTCGTACGGTATACTTATGACTCATGACAATAAAGAGAACTTTATCACGTATTTGTCTGCTGCTAATGTATCCAGTTTAAATAAACTATGAAGGTAAAACAATATATCAACAGGATAAGAATGTAAAATTCTAAAATGCACTGTGCTATAAAATGCATACAACCATCTCAACAACTATATAGACATTATGTGGTAAACCTATCATTGTAAAGATTATGGTATTTTTATTTATTTCGTCAGCAAAAATAATTTCAAGTGATCGATTTTCGATTTCAGTGTAAAAGACTACTGGTTTGCAATACAGGGACATTTTGCAAACACCTCAGTCAGTACTAAAGAAAGATGTATTATGAACGTCTTTAAAGTGATCTACTTTCATTCATCGTTTATGTTGAAAACAATAAATCTTGTTACGATCAAGCTATTTTGGTTAAAAAGGATCATTAGTATTACAATCTTGATTTCAGACAATAAGCTGGATTAACCAAAAATCTGAAAAGGATCATGTAGCCGTATTAGTTGCTCGTTCAACTGCCCACATGAGTGCATTTCTTGTGCCTTGTTTAATAAAAAATAACAAAAAGATGTTGTTTAATATCATCCAAAATCTTCGTCTTAATAGTTATTGCCAAAATCATGAATAGTACAATTTAATTCAATCAGCGCCATATATAGAATTCACCTAGTTTCAATAACTGTCTTCGGAGAGGATGCGTGTTGTCAATACGAAGGTATGCTAACTATCATGAGTTATGATTGTTTTAGGATAATGTGAATGCGAGGAATAGAAGAAAGAGTACACACAGACAGGTTATCCTATCGTTCATGAATGAGCTTACATTCATGTTCAAAGTGAACCTGAAACTTCATTCACCAACTTACACTTAAAATACACATATTGCCATATCGGATTCGTAGATTTAGCCAAACTGCTGCTGCGGTACCACGCTATTTCATTAACCATACACCCTGAGCATATTAGTCAGCCAAAAAAGCTGCAGATAATTTTGCCATTGTGGGCCACGGCCACGACGACGTATCATTGCAACCAGACAAGATTTCTTCTGGTTTCACTCACTGCAAAAGATGAAGAACCAGAACTGTGTGTAAAGACTCGATGCCCGTGCAGCCCAAGAGAAAGAGGGAGAGAAGCGTACTACGTTTTACTCATTAGCACTGTTAGTTAGTGGTTCCATGTGTGGTGGATTCATTGACCTGCCCCTCAAGATTAAGTGGTGCTAGTCGGCATCTTTTACATCTATTTTCATTGTTACATAATGCTATACAAGCTTTCTGATAAAAGAAAAAATGCAACAGGTAAAGAGTGTATATGAAACATGAAAGGAGTCCTCTTTGTTATTGCACTGTTACGTAGTACACGAATTTTGAGTTTGGTGCATGTTTCTAATGAGTAATGACATTTTAATCATATTACATTTCATGCACACCTAAAATACGCAAGTACGCAAGGTAAAGTTTCATTTATCTTGATTTGTTTATTTACAATTTTCCCGGTTAGGAAGATCACCCAATCTCGGTTCAAACTCTATTCTGCTGTGCCATAAAGTCTTAAAAATTCATATCTGTAATGTAGGTACATATTTGAGATGAGCAGAGAAATTATTTCGCGAAAAATGTACTTGAGACATCCTTTCTTCAAAACATTCCTGATGTCGTTCAATGCTTTATGCCACGCTACGCTACCCTCCTCCTCGGGAAAAACAATTGTCTAGATTTGCTGGTTACATGACTAGCTACGGCTACCCCATCTCAATAAAATTGTCAAAGGGAGAGATCTGAGAAGTGAAGACAGCACTTACTGTAAAATTGAGCGATACAAAAATGGTGGGTGGAACACTTCTATTGAGAGAATACAATAGAAACTAATAATTTTATTGGAGACTTGCCTTTTTTACTTTTATTATTAGTTACTCCACCACCACCGCACCAGGTAGCATTGCAAATTGCAGAACACAGCGAATAAAACTTTCATACAAAATTATTAATCAGGCAGTTGATTTATGACGATACAGAAATTGTTTTTCGTACTTTATTAGCTGCCAGGTGTTTTCGGTAGTATAGGAGCAGGTAAAAGCATGTACATAAAAAGCAAAAAACGATAAAAATCCTTTTGCAATAATAATGTGACTTGCAGTTGCAGATGAAGAAAAAGCAACTTACGATGTGTACGTACGTGATGATGATTATGTGATTACCATTGTGATTATTATTGAGCATGAGGCGTGTTGTTAATGAATTATTCCCCCACGTTCATATATGTTTGTACTTGGTAGCTTCATATAGGTTTATACTAGGTACAATATTGGTTACGATGTGTAATCGCGTTTTTACAACTTTCTTGCCTTCCACCACCACCACTCATTTTCTTCAGCTAAAAATGATGTCTAATTAATTTTTTGTTACTCTCTGAGTGGAGCTGAGCAAACCGAAAGCTAGTAAAGAAACAAGCTTTCAAGAACCACTTATTTTGTTTGTAACATTTCACACGTTTCATTTCTGTAAATCAATTTTGAGCGGTGGCTTATGCACGATATGCCAAATTCAAAATCAATGTGCTGTCAGATGTCAAGATATTCATTAAAGCGACGGTAAGCCGGCTAACCTAGTATGCACTATGACAGCTTCCGCTGTTGACTAGTATGAAGTAATACTTCATCACTATTGGTGAAGTGAGGCAAGCATCCAAAGTAGAAATTAAATTTCATAGCAGACGTAAGCAAGGCGCATGTCCGTGTGAAACCAGAAATCAATGTGGTCATTACATAAAAATTCCAACTGATTAAGGTTGTTTAAATGCCGTCCAGTCGTGTCTCATTTCAATTTCGCTTGAAGTTAACATAAATGCAGTTCAAATATCCGATAAGATTCAGTAAGCCATACGTATTAGCGTTCGAATTCTGATTGCTGCCATTGACATACATTCTTGTGTGGACAACAGAGTCGGCAATGCGCGACGACAAAAAGATATGGCATAATCAATCAGTGATATCATTCCTTTAAGATAAATTCTTGCATACGCTAGTATAGAGCTATTATATCAGCAAAAACAGAACTACTACTATGGAGTACCTACATATTTCCAAATGATTTGGCAACATTCTCTTTTGCACAATCATGATTCATGATGTGCGAATATGACAGATATTACGGACACCATTATCATTATCCAGTATCTAAATGGCAACCTTCCACTGTGTGATACGTTTCATGGATCATTAAAGATCATATTGTTTTACAGATAAGCAAAAACTATGTAATTTACGTCATGGCACACGCAGTATAATGTTTTCGCACTGTGCCATGAACATAAGCAGAGGCACTTCCACAACACATTTTTATCCAGGTTGAATTGTAGTGTATACGGCAGACATCTATCTGTGTGACCGTGATGATAGAGGTGCTGTTAGGTTTAGTAGTCCAATAAAATCACAAATTTAGCACCTCGGCATTGGTGATGGCGAAATTGGGAATTAAATCTCATTATACTTAAATTTTAAAATAGCTACTACTGTAAAAACGCCATATTACAGTTTATAAAATATATGGCGGATAAACGACTATGTGAATTCAATTTTGTGTGTTCATGTGATTTCGTTGTGCCAAAGTTTTGTTAAAGGTGGAAAATATAATACATTGTGTAATTAACTATGGCGCGACAATTTGTTGATCCAGAATTGGCAAACAAAGAATTGGAAAATAAACAAGTTTTCATTTTGGTATAAATTTTGGATATATAATTTTTCCTTTCATTAACATTTCGTCATTGTGTGTACACTTCATTTGTTTCTTCTTCTTTAAACCTTGTCGCGTAAAAACATGCTTTGTTTTACGGTTTTACTAAATCATTACATTTTTGTGTTTCACAGGGAGATTACATTTGGATTGAGCCGGCATCAGGCAGAGAATTCGATGTCGCCATCGGAGCAAAGGTCATATCCGCCGAGGGTCGGCGGATCCAAGTTCGTGATGATGATGGGAAGGTAAGTACAGAGCCGATATTTCCTTACATATATTATCTTCAAATAAAACCGTTTTTGATCATAAAATTAAATCTGTCATTAGTCATTGTCTTCTTTTTATGAGCAGTAAAATTTCCCGTTTCTAACGCACTTGTTCCTTCACACACTTGCTGCTAATTGAATCCAATGACAAAAACTTCAGAATCATCCTTATTCAAATGGTGGCGTACGCGTTATCATTAAAGAGATCATATCAGTGCTCTTGACCATACATGGTATTAAAATGCCTTACACCGTTATCTACTTAAGTATGGTTGATGCGGTGGTGTTGGAGCGTCGAGCCATCATAAAAAGCCTTCAGGCTTATACTCTCACTCATATTTTTGATATTTCATTTTCCATACAGTCTACATTCATGAATACAGAATACAGTCACAAAAAGCACTGTACTGTCAAAATAATGTGATATTGGTCATATTTATTTCTCGGCCAATTACAGTTGTATACTTTTATGCATTTACACGTATAACATAACACAGTAATGAGGATAATTCTTAATGCATATACATTATTGAATGTATTTAATTTTTTATATTCAGATCTGCATTTGGATTCACGATTTTAAACGTTTTGAATTAGGCAACCTGGAATTCAGGACTTTTTACCGAATTTTATTTTCGTCTGTTTATTGCTAATAAAACTTTATGGCAAACTTATTATTATTACATTATGTACTACGTTGTTTTTCATGACTTTACTATCCGTTATTCGCAACAAAAATAAAGTTAATTATCGTAATTATCGCATCAATACTTATTTGGCTGTCACATCCAGCCGGATCCTACCCTATACAGTAAAAATGAGTACAAATAATAAATTAATCGCTCAAACTAACAGTAATTATGGCCATTTGGTTTGTGTGTGCAGAGGGATTCTGTCATCCGCCACTTGGTGTGTGTGTATACCTGTTGGCTTAGTTAGTCATCATTTGAAAAACCCCACTCATCGTTATAATAATGCTGGTAATAAGTCAGTATTCTCTGTCGCCGGCCATCGTCAATAGTGGATTTGTTGCGTACCTTAAAGCTACATTGAACTCATCAGGGTGCATTATTCACTATCTTCTTTTGATACGGAAGACTAGCAATAAAAATAGTAAGTTGCGCACTGGTGGCATATTTTCATATTTCAATCGCCAGAGAATTCGAATGCAAAGTATGGCAGAATAGAACTTGCCACACTGCCACAGGTACGACATAAATAAGGGAAGCAAAGTAAATACCCGCAAGGCTGGATCATGAAAGCTGCACATATGCTTTTGACGATGAGTATGAGTTTGAGACGCAACAGGTGAGACGAAACGTCTTTTCATCTTTGATGATGATTAACAAATAATAATAATATGCAAACCTATATGCATAGCTGAATCGCAATATGATTTTGTGGTACAAAACTGCTCAAAGTGTCGAATTCATCAATGCAATACAATGGATGCATATGCATGGCTCAAAATTCTTGTGCTACAAACGAACCATTTTTGTATTCAACTGTTGGTCTTCGCGCGGTGTATCTGTTATTTTTTATTATTAGTAAAGCAAACACTTTATTAGCGTTAACTGTGTAACCTACATAGCATTCCTCAAACACGAATGCATGTATAGAATACATATATAATAGTATAATATTTTACCAAACTTTTGAAACATATGCGTCATGTGTGCCACCTCCCGTGCATCTATATTTGACATGCCTGTCTTTTTCATTTTTAAAAGGTGTTTTTCATTAAAGAGTCTTTCATTTTGTCTGTCGATGTTTCAGCATATAGTATTCGCAACCCTAAAATAAGTTTGCAATAGATAACCGAAACCTGAAATTGAGAAACTTTTGAATTGATTTGGTTGCAGTAAGCAGAGCAATACCTATGTAGAAAATGAATAAACTAAAGCAAGGTTTTGTTTTCCGACTAAAATAAAAATGTCCATGTTTTACCGGATGTCATTTGTCATTTGGCCATCATCATCAAAAAATGCAGTTTTCATTTCCTTCCTTTTCTGTCTCATATACGCTCTTCTAATGCCACTCACAATTAGAATGAATTCGTCCGATTTGTAGTTGTAGGCTGATGCTTGACTTCTATGATGGTAGGGTAGACAAATGTAAAAGTGACGAAAGCATAATGTGAATTTAACAAATTACTAGTTTCACGTGCATGAAACATTTTTTATAAAAAAGTAACAGGAAATCTAGGTTTTAGTTTAGGTGTTACCCCGCCAGTATTATGAACGATTCTGCATGGAACCTTTTTTGCCGAGTCTCATTAATATGTGCATTCGTTCAAAGAGGTGTGATTTGTAGTCCTTTGAAATATTAAAATTGTCAGGCATCTTTATGACAGCAACGCTGCTTATTTATCGCCTTGCCACATACAATCGGAGGTTGTCTGTGTGTTTTTCTCTTTGAAAGGACAGCCCAACAGTTTTATCCGTTTGTATAATCACCATAATAAAACCGAGAAAAATACACAGACACACACAAGAGAAAATGAAATGAAATCTGACAATCAGCAAAATACTTCTCACGAAAAAACAGTTTAGTAATTGCAACTGTATTCACATCACGTTTTTAATGGAGTGGCTCTTGTCTATCTCGTCGTCTCTCAATTTCAAACATTCTAAAATCTCTGAAGCTAAAGGAACAAGTGTACTTTTCGTTTGGATAAATGCATACATATAAGCCTGAGCACCTATTGTTGAGGCATATCGCACACGGCGATACGGTGGTAAAAGCAACATCCCCTGCCTGTACGATACGCACATACTTTTAATTTTTTGGCTTGTGAATAATGCATAGCGTGGTGTACTGCTCAAAAAAGAAGACAACTCATTCTTCAAAAATTACATGGTATATGATATTGCCTTCGAGAAAAAACGGTGATTTACCAAGTGACTAGAATATTTTGACAATAATTTTCTGTGTTTTTCTTTCTCTATTTCTCTTTTGCCTTGTGCCTACCTACATTTTCCCAACTTGTATTTGGTTTTCATCCAATCTTTGTGAACCTGCTACCAACAAACAACCGCAACAACAATACCAACAACGTCTTCGCTGACGTCGCCATTATTACATTATCGCACGGGTTTTTTTGTGTGTGCGGGAACGTTATGCCGACGTGAAGGAAATATGGCTCACGCCAGAGCGTCGCATCAAGGCGATGCACCCATCATCCATTCAAGGAGTTGAGGACATGATCTCCCTTGGCGATCTTCATGAAGCCGGAATTCTCCGCAACCTTCTCATTCGTTACAATGAGAACCTCATTTATGTAAGCAAGCACAGACACAATCAAATAGTGATTCTATGAACGTTATCATTATTCCAACAATACCTGTTATTAGGATAATGTTTTAATTGGATAAACGCGCTTGAAAAGGCACGCTGTACATGAGCACCTACATCACAAAGCAATAACGGATGAATGAAAGGGAGTCCGATCATTATGATACGTTGTAACAATAAAATTCCTTTAGTGCCATTATTTTTTACATTATTTTTTCCCGTAAAAACATTAAACAATTATCTATGTAGGCTTTGTCTCACGTGACAGTATAAGCCGTGAGTATTTCCTTACATGTTTCAATTTAATGGGGATTTATTATGTTTCAATGGTTTGATATTGAATTTTCATGCATTTCAAGTTAAATATATAATACAGCACTTACGTAACAAGGATGCATTTACATGCTTCCTTGCGAATGACAATTGATGACAAGATAATAAATTGTGTTTTCCGTGCTGCGAACATGCTTTATTGATTAAAAATGAAAGGCTTTACAAACTAGGGATTTCAATAGATTTACACTTTTTGAACTACATTCATTCCATAGCGTTTCATGCATGTATGCCTTTAAACTTGCTATTTTGTTTTAAAATGGATGCAAGTATTCATAATTTTATTTGCATTTGCAGACATACACCGGATCCATTCTCGTGGCCGTAAATCCATACCAGATCCTGCCAATTTATACCGCTGAACAAATTAAGTTGTATAAAGATAAGAAAATTGGCGAGCTTCCTCCTCACATTTTTGCAATAGGCGACAACAGCTATGCTAACATGAAGCGATATGGCCAGGACCAATGTATTGTAATTAGTGGTGAAAGCGGAGCAGGAAAAACTGAATCCACAAAGCTTATCCTGCAGTATTTAGCAGCAATCAGTGGAAAACACTCATGGATTGAACAACAAATCCTGGAAGCCAATCCAATTCTTGAAGGTACAAAAATATATGCTCCTTAGGTTGCAGGTCCTCTTGTAACCAGACATGCCTATGCACTTTTATGCATTCATTTTTTAGCAAAAGAACGGCAATTAAAGGGATTTTCGTTGTTGCTTTTTGATTTAGCTTTTGGAAATGCCAAAACCATAAGAAATGATAATTCTTCCCGTTTTGGAAAGTACATTGACATCCACTTCAACAAGGGTGGGGTGATTGAGGGGGCTAAAATCGAGCAATACCTATTGGAAAAGTCTCGTATTGTCTCTCAAAATCAAGACGAGAGAAACTATCACGTATTTTACTGCATGCTTGCCGGACTGACGAAGGAAGAGAAGGCAAAGTTGCAACTTTCAGATGCGACGCAGTACAGATATTTGACAGGAGGCAAGTGTATCACTTGCGAAGGTCGTGACGATGCTGCCGAGTTTTCAGACATTAGATCCGCCATGAAAGTTCTCATGTTCTCGGATCCCGAAATATGGGAAATATTGAAGGTGCTCTCTGCCCTATTGCATCTCGGCAACATCAAGACCAAGGCTGCCATTATCAGTAAGTAAAAGAAAATAAGAGAAATGTTGCATAAAATGCATACCTAAATGCTTACGTTGCGCTATTCTTTCACTTTCTCCAGATAATTTGGATGCAACCGAGATATCAGACTCCTCACATGTGGAGACGACAGCCAACTTGATTGGGGTAAATCGACAGTCACTGATTGAGGCCCTCACAACCAAAACTATTTTTGCTCATGGAGAAACAGTGGTGTCAACAATGTCCAGAGAACAAGCAGTAGACGTTCGTGATGCTTTCGCCAAAGGAATTTACGGTCGTCTCTTCGTATGGATCGTGTCAAAAATAAACTCTGCCATTTTTCATCCACGAGGAGGGGCTCACATGAGCATAGGAGTGCTGGACATTTTTGGTTTCGAAAACTTTGAAAGCAACAGTTTTGAGCAGTTCTGTATCAATTACGCCAATGAAAATCTTCAGCAATTTTTCGTCCGACATATCTTCAAATTAGAACAGGAAGAGTACAACCTTGAAGGAATTTCTTGGAGGCACATTGAGTTCGTTGATAACCAGGAAGCTTTAGACTTGATTGCCATTAAGCCTCTCAACATTATGAGTTTGGTGGACGAAGAGTCCAGATTTCCAAAAGGAACTGACACAACCATGTTGGCCAAGTTGCACAAAGCGCATTCCTCCAACAGGAATTACTTGAAGCCAAAATCAGACATAAACGCGTCCTTTGGTTTCAATCATTTTGCTGGTGTGGTATTCTACGATGCACGGGGATTCCTTGAGAAAAATCGTGACACTTTCAGCGGTGACCTACTTCAGCTTATCGAAATATCTGGAAATAAATTCCTGCAAATGCTGTTCCATGATGATATTGCAATGGGAAATGAAACCAGGAAGAGGGCACCCACACTGTCGTCACAGTTTAAAAAATCGTTGGATTCTCTAATGAAAACGCTGAGTAGCTGCTCCCCATTCTTTATTCGTTGTATCAAACCAAACGAATTGAAAAAGCCCATGGTACTTTTTTGCAATGATGATCTTAAATTCTATACTTTGTATGAGAGAAATGCTCTGATCTGTAATGCATATTATTTTTTACCCTTATTTAGCTTTTCGATCGTGAACTGTGCTGCCGTCAATTGCGTTATTCTGGAATGATGGAAACTATTCGTATTCGTAGAGCTGGCTACCCCATCCGGCACACGTTTAGGGAATTCGTTGAAAGGTACCGCTTCCTCATCAGTGGTGTTCCTCCAGCGCATAAGGTAACGTGTAAATGTTTTAATAAGCAATGCCGTTCCTGTAATTATAAAACATTCAATAATAATAGTAATTGACCTAATATTCACATTTGTAGACGGACTGTCGAGCAGCGACCTCGAGAATATGTGCGGCCGTGTTAGGAAAAACGGACTACCAACTTGGAAAAACCAAAGTGTTTTTGAAGGATGCGCATGACTTGTTCTTGGAACAGGAGAGAGATCGTGTGCTCACCAAGAAAATTCTTATCCTTCAGCGTAACATAAAAGCTTGGTACTATAGGCGCAGATTCAAAAGAATGAGATCTTCCGCTGTAATTATTCAAAAGCATGTCAGAGGGTACTTGCAGCGACGACGCTATGTCAAAATGCGCAATGGATATATGCGACTGCAGGCCCTTATCAGGTCCCGCGTCTTGGCTCATCGTTTCAAACATCTTCGTGGTCACGTTGTTGGACTTCAGGTGCTAATGCAAACGAATCGTATTTAAAAATGGTTTCTATTTCGTTTAACTAAATCTCATTTTTGTAATTTATCCTACGCAGGCTGTATGCCGTGGCTACCTAGTTCGTCGTCAGTGTCGAAGAAAACTATGGGCAGTACTCAAGATCCAGTCACATATTCGTCGTATGATTGCACAAAAGCATTATAAGAGGCTTAAGGTATTTAACTGATAAACATATAATTTTTTGTGCTAACATTATTTTTAAATGATGATAACCATTAAGAGGACCCTAATGCATATTGACTATTCTTAACTCTAGTTTGAGCAGCGTGGCAAGCTAGAAGCATTGCGTCTACGAGATCAAGAGGAGCGTGAGCTGAAAAAGCAAGGAAACAAGCGGTACAAGGAAATTGCGGAAAAGAATTACAGAGAAAGGTTGTTGGCCCTTCAAAGACAAGAAAAGGAAATTGAGAGAGAGGATCGAATTATCATAGACCAGAAGAAGATGGCTATAGAAAACGCCGCAAGAAAACAGGATGAGCCAGTAGACGATTCAAAATTAGTCGAGGCAATGTTCGACTTTTTACCAGATAACGCATCCGAAGCAGCTCCACCAAGCGCTTTCAGAGATTTGCCCAACCCTCCAAAGGCTGACGAAGACATTTATTCCGCCCCAGAAATGCAACCAACTGATGTGGAAGATTTGTCAGAATACAAGTTCCAAAAGTTCGCCGCAACCTATTTCACTGGAAATGCGAATCACCAGTACTCACGGCGCCCCTTAAAAACATCGCTATTACCTTTGGCTACCCCTGCAGATCAATTAGCGGCGCAAGCGTTGTGGATAACCATACTGAGATTCATGGGAGACTTGCCGGAGCCCCGGTATCATTCAATGGAGAGAGATACAACGTCCGTTATGTCCAAAGTTACGGCAACCTTAGGTAGAAATTTTGCAAGGTCGAAGGAATTTCAGGAATTAGGGTTGGATAATGTGGTACGTGTATAAAGTTTAATTAATTTTCTCCTAACGCGACGGCATATAACGTGCACAAAAGTAAGCATTGATTTTTATGTATCTCTGCAGGATGGGTATAATATCAAGCAGAAGCCAAGATCCATTCGTCATAAACTTGTGTCTCTCACATTGAAGAGGAAAAACAAATTAGGTGAAGACGTGAGAAGACGTTTGGAAGGTGATGATGGAGCAGCAGATTCTTATCAGTCTTGGCTGGAATCCAGACCCACTTCAAACTTAGAAAAGTTGCATTTCATCATTGGCCATGGGATTTTAAGAGCAGAGCTCAGGTATATAGACCACAAAATACGGATTATAAGAATTTTTTATGTACTAAAAATCAAACGGAAGCAATAAGAGCAAAAGCCAATAAAAACATTGCCACTCATCAACTTGCTAAGCACAGATTTATCTAAGACAAGCCATGTAATTATTTTGTTGGATTTATCTGTTAATATCAATGCTTTCACTTCACAGGGATGAAATCTACTGTCAGATTTGTAAGCAGTTAACAAACAACCCGTCAAAATCATCACACGCGAGAGGATGGATTCTCTTGTCACTCTGCGTCGGATGTTTTGCCCCGTCTGATCGCTTTGTCAAGCATTTGAGAGCTTTTATTAGGGAAGGTCCTCCGGGATATGCTCCATATTGCGAGGAAAGACTAAAGCGAACTTTCAATAATGGCACAAGAAATCAGCCACCAAGTTGGCTAGAACTACAGGTATGCTCATAACATATTGCAATTGCAATGCTCTTCCGATGATGAATACAACAACGGAAAAATGCAATCAATGAATTTTAATATTTCAGGCAACTAAATCTAAAAAGCCTATAATATTACCCATAACATTCATGGACGGTAACACGAAAAACCTTTTGGCCGATTCTGCAACCACTTCGAGAGAACTATGCAATCAACTTGCAGAAAAAATTGGGCTTCGTGATCAGTTTGGCTTTAGCTTGTACATCGCACTTTTTGACAAGGCAAGTTCAAGTGGTCACGACCAACATGATCTCAATATAATATGCATTCATCAATGTGAGTGTAAAATAACAAAAATTTGGCTTCCTTTATTTATAGGTCTCCTCTTTGGGTAGTGGTAATGAGCATGTAATGGACGCGATTTCCCAATGTGAGTGTACTAGTTTTTAAAAAAAATTGAATTACATATTAGCAGTAAAAATAAAGCATAATTTGTATTTGAATTAGGCGAGCAATACGCAAAGGAGCAAGGAGCACAGGAAAGGAACGCGCCCTGGCGGTTATTTTTTAGAAAGGTTTGTAGCTCATCTTCCAAGTGTATTTAGTGTTATACTTAAACCTTTCCCTGAAGATAAAATAATACAGTTGAAGCTCGGTATAACAGGTATCCATATAACAGACAATAACTATAACAGACACTATTTGGCCCGTGGTAAATGGGCTGATATATTATGTAACAGACAATATCTATAACAGACAAAAAAGGCCTGTCCCAGCGTGTCTGTTATATCGAGCTTGCACTGTATGTGACACTGAAATCGTAGGCGTAATATGCTTCTTACAGTGCTGACATTCACATTCATTCACTGTCTGTTCCCTAACGTTTTTGTGCATGAATAACTTTCAGGAAATATTTGCTCCGTGGCACGACCCAAGTGAGGATTCTGTTGCGACAAACCTCATTTATCAGCAAGTTGTCCGCGGAATAAAGTTTGGCGAATACCGTTGTGACAAGGAGGAAGATCTAGCCATGATTGCAGCGCAGCAGTATTATGTAGACTACGGAACAGACTTGCATGCTGATAAGCTAAACTCGGCTATGACGAGCTATATCCCAGACTTTTGTTTAAATAGCTCCGACAAATCCCCTGAAAGATGGACACAGCTGGTTACCAATGCGTTTCGCAGAGTACGTTTATCTAATAATTATATCATAAGGCTCTCTCATGTCATGTCGATCAGAGCAAACAGTTTTTGACATTTTTACAACTAAAGATATCCTTATTGCAACTTGCAACGCACGTGTAATTTTTTTTCTGCAGAGCTTACACGCACGAGAGAGAGCAGAGCTTCTCCGCGTGAAGGAAGACATTGTGGCGTATGCTAAATTCAAATGGCCGTTGCTCTTTTCACGGTTTTATGAAGCTTACCGATATGCGGGTCCAAATTTGCCCAAGAATGATGTTATCCTTGCCATCAATTGGACAGGCGTGTATGTCGTCGATGACCAGGAGCAAGTTTTACTAGAGCTGTCCTTCCCGGAAATAACGCACATACGGGCAGAGAAAAGCGACAAAATTTTTGGCCAGACATTTACCCTTTCCACAGTGAGACCAGGGGAAGAGTTTACATTCCAGAGTCCTAATGCTGAAGACATCCGGGAACTAGTGGACTTCTTTTTGGACGGATTAAAGCGGAGGTCTACCTTCTGCATAGCAATGCAAGATTACAAACCTCCAAGTAAGCATGCATTTTAATATACCTATATTTGAATCATATTGCCTTAAATAGAGCGTGTCTTTACTTTTTGAAACATTGTTCCATTAAAATTGCAGACGAAGGTTCGAGTTTCCTGTCATTCTTGAAAGGGGATTTGATCATGTTGGAGGATGAAAATTGTGGAGAAACTGTGATGACATCCGGCTGGTGTGTTGGAAGGTATGCAGGAAGTTTATGACAATTTGCTTTGTATTTAACATTTGGATGAACTACTTTAACTACGTATTACTTTACTAATTGCAGGTGCGAGCGTACTGACGAAAAGGGAGACTTTCCAGCAGAAATGGTATACGTTCTTCCTGCAACTACGAAGCCACCTGTAGATATACTTGAATTATTCAAAACGGAAGACGGTGGGAAAAGGTTCATTCACGCTTACACAAATGGAGTTGATACATTGAAAGAGAAACCTCACACGCTGGAAGAGTATGCGATAGAGCATTTTAGGCCGCCGCCGAAGCGAACAATATCGAAATCGTTGACACTGTCGTCTGCCAGACGTGCAAATAGGGATGAGTTGTGGCGACATTCTAGGGAGCCAGTTCGTCAGCCTTTGCTGAAAAAGCTGCAAAACAAAGAGGGTCTCGTAGAGGACTCATGCTTCATCTTCACATCAATCTTAAAGTACATGGGTGACATTCCACACAAACGGTCAAAGATTGGCAATGAGCTCACGGATCAGATATTTGATACCCCTTTGAAGCAAGAGATTTTGAGGGATGAAGTGTACTGCCAGATTATGAAACAGTTGACTGATAATCGAAATAAGTTCAGTGAGGAGCGGGGATGGGAGCTCATGTGGTTAGCAACTGGATTGTTTGCCTGTTCGCAGACATTATTAAAGGAACTAAGCCAATTCCTCCGAACGCGTAGACACCCAGTTGCACAAGATTCTCTACAAAGACTTCAGAAAACGTTGAAAGTGGGCCAGAGGAAATATCCTCCACATCAGGTAAGCTCATCTTGCTTGTTACACAAATTCACAAGCGGAGCACATTTTTTACGTATGTTCTGTGTCACCGCTGAAATGATTGTAAAATACGGCCCTCTTCTCTTTCTCTATACAAACAAATAGGTCGAAGTGGAAGCCATCCAGCATAAGACAACTCAAATATTCCACAAAGTTTATTTTCCTGACGATATGGACGAAGCTTTTGAAGTTGATTCCTCTACACGAGCCAAAGAATTCTGTGCAAATATTGCAGAGCGTCTTACACTACGCTCAGCGGAAGGGTTTAGTTTATTTGTGAAAATTGCTGACAAAGTCATATCAGTCCCAGAAGCAGATTTCTTCTTTGACTTTGTTAGACATCTTACAGACTGGATCAAGAGAGCAAGACCCACGCGGGATGGTATTATGCAAACAAACATATATCGCCGACACGTACTCATGCCGCTCATGATGTTGAATATTTTTCTAATGATGATGATGATGATACTTTTTATGTGCAGGAACAATCCCACAATTTACGTATCAAGTGTTCTTCATGCGAAAACTTTGGACAAATACAATTCCAGGAAAAGACCGTATGGCGGATTTGATTTTCCATTACCATCAGGAACTTCCTAAATATTTACGTGGTACGTAATGCATCAGAAATCATATCGCCCCTAATCTTCCAAACTTTTTTCTAACAATATTCATTGTGAAAGAATTATCAATTAAAATCCAATGCAATTTTTTGTAGGTTATCATAAATGCACTAAAGAAGAGGCGGCAAAACTAGCTGCATTAATTTATCGCGTTCGTTTTGATGAGAGTAAACAGGAGCTGCAGCAAATCCCGTGAGTGTAATATGATATATCTATGGGATTATTGTAAAATGCATATAAACATACAGCTACATATCCGTATTGTAAGAAAACTAAAGGTGTGCTTAAAATGAAAGAATGAATGACTACTTTTATAATTTCTAGTCAACTTTTACGTGAGCTAATCCCCTCGGATTTGGCAAAGCTCCAGAGTCCCAATGATTGGAAACGGGCCATTGTCGCAGCTTACAATCAAGACGCTGGTAAAGAATCATAAATATTCGCATACTTGTCCTCTTAGCCTTGCGTGTCGCGTGGTGTGTGAGAGAGATTAGTTGTGTTTTTTTATTTGTTTGTTTATGTGTGTCTGCCTATGATTTCAAGATGGAAACATAGGTAGGGAGAAAATGTGGCGCACATTACACGTTTAATCAATTAATGCATTCTTTGTGGTTGGTCAATTGTAATTTAGGAATGAGCCCTGAAGATGCCAAGCAGAACTTCTTGAAAATAATTTACCGATGGCCTACATTCGGTTCAGCTTTCTTCGAAGTGAAGCAGACGACGGACCCAAGCTATCCAGAGTTGTTACTTATAGCTATCAACAAGCAGGGCGTTAGCTTGATTCATCCGCAGACAAAAGTATGTTATATTCTTATCTATATACATGACGCGATGGGTGCGTAATATTTTGCGAGTTGCTTTAATTTGAGTTCCTCTACTTTCCCACAGGAAATACTTGTCACACATCCATTCACAAAAATTTCCAATTGGTCATCTGGGAACACCTACTTCCACATGACAATAGGTAATCTTGTGCGTGGGTCTAAACTTTTATGTGAAACCTCTTTGGGATACAAAATGGACGACCTATTAACATCCTACATTTCGCTTATGCTCACCAATATGAACAAGCAACGGTCACTACGAGTCAAATAATTATTATTAGATTCTTAATTGAAATATTTTTAGTTAGGATACGTTACATTTTAGCGTTTTAATTTTATACAAGTTTGTTAATATATTCGTTTTCTTTCAAAAAGATATTTTCATTTTAGTACATATAATCATATTGCAGTGCACTTAATTAAGATTTATGTATTTTGAGACCAGTAGGATAAGTATAAAAATAAATACGTACATATGCCCTTATAGCTATAAATCTAAAATAGGTATAGCTTTTTTGATGAACGCATGCATTCTATAATTTTTCAACAATCCAATTCTTTTATTGTTTAACCGCCCGTTAGACATGTTTTTGTTATGTATAATAATGGCCCATCTTCATTATATTCCAGATTTTCATAAGATATGAACTGCGAAGTATATAAAATGTGCTAATAAAATATATATAGTTGTAGAGATAATAGTGTTAGCGAAGACAAACGTATATATTTTTGTCTATAGCTGTAATGTGACACTGACAATAATCAATAAATTATTTCTACTGTGAATGTGTCAAAATATAAGATTCCGTTCCTCATTTTGGTGGTTGTAAAATATGTGCTCCTTCCCCAAACCCAACTGTTGTCCTCGTGCTATGGTATATCATATATGTACCTACCCATTTGTTACGTTTGGGATGTATTTCATACGATTTAATATTAAAAAGCATATATTATTATATTCTCTTGCAAACATGCAAACGCTGTGTACGGTGGCGGTGGTAGTGATTTGGAATTTATTGCTTGTTGCTTGGCTTGTTCTACTAGCATCATGGTGGGTTGCTCGTAAAAAGTAAAAGTAGTAATAATAAGCAGCACATTCAAATTTTACCATCTACTAAAGATTTTCCGAGTAAACATCTAACGTTCCCTTTCTTTCAAGAATTTACTCAAGGAATGTTAGCACCACCGGCAATACTTTAAATTAATTTTGGTATGAAAACTATTCTAATGAGTTTCGCTTCGCAAGTTTTCAACCTCTGTGAAACGAATATGATTCTGCTCTGTGTGTCTAGTTATTAGACAAATAGCAGTAATTCGTGGACGCAAAATGCACGCCGATGTACTACGTACAATGTATGTAGTAGGCAGAAAAGAAAAAAATACAGAAACTCTGCGCCACTGCTCAAACGCTATTTAATTGTACATGAAACAAGCTACAGAGACTACAGATTCAATAATTCTCTCTCCGCTGATTGTGTTGCCTTCTAAATGCTTCAACGAAATCACAACCGATGCGACAGTAATTATTATAACACGTATATTTTATGAGTTTTATTTCCCGTTATATACGTGCTATTAGTGGAAAATGAACTGACAGAAATGAGAGGATATAAAAAAACACTGTGTGGTTTCGGTTTGCAATACCGCTGATTGCATTTGTGTTGTAAAAAATATAAATAAAATCACTTTAAAAAGTACTAGAATCCAGTCACCCATGTTCTAATAATATTTACATTTTAGCTGTACCAACAAAAAATCTCACTGGTTTAGGTTCTCTGAGTTTTCGGATGTAATTTAATCAGTTCACCTGCCTCGTGCTTGAGCTGTCACTGGCAGACTCAGCGTACATGTGCATAAAAATAAAATAACATGGTACCAGTAAGAGCAGTACATTTTTATGAAATGTAATATCCACTTCTAAGGCTCTTGCATCTTGTTTGTCTTTTTCAAATCTAGACTAGACACATCGACTTCATCATAATGTACAGCATTTGAGCACTGCACGCACATACATATATTTTATATTAATTTCTTCTTTGTGGAAGGGGGAGACTATTAGACTCACTTCATTGAAATATGAAAGCTACTTATGAAAAGTTATCCCTTTAAGTACAAGTACATCATGTAGGAATATATCAATGCATCTACGTCAACGTTGTTGCTTTTGAAAGTGAATGCGCTTTCTTTCTCACCACATGAAGCTTATCAGTAGGCATTATTGTACTTCAAAATTCCAAACTGAAAAGTTTTCCGGCTTCCCTTCATTGGACAACAGGACGAATTAAAATGCATCTACACCTTATCTTGTGTGAACAGGAAAGTCACGACAATGGACTAGACTAGAATAGGTATAGACTCTCTTTCTCTCGTAGACTACTTGCATGATAAAAAAATAGCTCGTAAAAATATTAAATTTATTCTTGTCTACCTTTCTTTCAAAAATTTCTTGGGAAGATCAAGATGAACTACCCAAACTTCCGAGAAGCGACACATGCACAGCACGACAGCGTTTGTTTGGTTGGTCTAATGTCATGTAAAAGCTGCAGACAAATTCAGTCAGACTCGACTCAAATAGCATGACGACGATGATGACGACGACGCTTTGCTACAAACATAAGTACATCAACCAACAACTGAAAGAAGAAGCTATTTCCTTTTCCACCACTACTACTTGTTCTGGCAACTCACACGAGACAGGAAAAAAAGCGGAAGATGAGGATAAGATGAAGATTCCCTTCAGTTGGCGTGCCTTTCCTCTCACTTTTCTTGTGACTTGTAGTGGTTTATGGTTCGACATGAAGTCAAGAAAAGATAGATGTTTGAGATTTGAGCTGAAACTCACAGCATCAGGATTTAACGCAGGAAAACATCAAAATCCCGTATCTCTTTTCACAGTGCTTTGTATCATTTAAAAACGACATGTTATCTCTCTTGTCCTACAGTCCATATGTACTTTTTCACAACCACTTATAATAATAAGCAACTTTCGAAAGAAGTGTGTGGTGCTGAGTGTTGAATAAAGGGAGATTAGTTTGTAGTTTTTCAAGAGGGCACAAATAGAATTCCTTCTAAACTCTCTTCTTCCTCGTCTCCACGCACGTGCGGATGTGGAAGACGTGTCTTCATCATCATTAAATTTTTCTATATACCAAAACCCATTTAGAATTTTAAACCGTATCTCACAATTCAGAACAATATTCGGGTTAAGTCAAGTCTACAAATTGTAGACTTTACATCACTAAAATAATAAAGCTGAATGCAATATATAAAAGCATATAACTCACCAGTCACTCCTCTTCAGCGCTTTAATCACTTTTCACGATGCTTTCTATAATGCAATAACGCATAACATTTTGATTCAAATTTGTGATAAGTTGAACATGATGAAACGCTAAATGGTCTAATAAAATTTTAATTCCACTTTAACGGAACATTTTTATTGTGGAATGCGATACGAGCTGACCTTTATTCATTGGATAGCTTTTCTGTCTGCAAAACATGTATGCAAAACATTTGCTATTAAATAAATACACCATACCTTTCTCATAAACCAAAGAGATATAATTGTCGCTTCTTGCCAACAGATTATTTTTTTGTGCTGTCACCATTTCAATGCGATCTTATCTGGAAAAACATCCCTCAGAAATTTCACAAGACAAGAAGGAGCACACAAACTGACTGTTGATGCATTCATTATAAGATTTCCGTTCTGCGTTGAATGACTAGCGCCATCCTGTCTCCAGTCCTGCATAGCATTTTTCGAATCACAAAAGAAAGTTTTAATTGTTTCGAAAAGCCCCGCAATTAGAACAAAAAGAGCTAGAAGCAGGAAAGAATGCATGTTGATAAAATTGTCAACTGCCATACTTTTTTTCTCACTCATTTACATCAGCAAGAGAATTTTACGAATGCTATTTATCTGACATTACGTTAATTTAATTAGCTTTCACTGAGAAAGTATTGAAAGCTTCCATTCTCTTTGTAGGAATATCATCACTATCACTAGCCAAGTACTAATCTTGCATTTGAACAGAATAAAAATGTAATAACATCAACCATGTAATCCGTAGAATTTGCCATTTATTTTCTATTTAAAAAAATACATAACATCACCAATAAGATGCGTATATGTTTAAGCACGTTATTCAGTGTCTTCAGTAAATTTAACTGAAAAATGGGGAAGGCGGACGAGCTAGTAGACTGGATTTATTAGAGAACTCCTCCTTCTATTCAATAAAATATTATGGTAGAAAATTACAAAAAATTCTATTGCTCTAAACTGAATCTATACGTGATGTAAGAAAAACTAATTCTGTGAATATTGCCACTCATTTATAAAAAATAAAAAAGATTTCATCTTCCGTAGTAATTTCTTCATCTACCCTACCGCCTACCGCATATTTATCTGTACAACATTTACTTTCTCATCCCATGCCATCGATATGAAAATGCCTACGAATTGAATAATCGCTCAGGTTGTGCAGTTCTACATTATTTGTATTGGTACATTTACTTGGATTCAAACCGTCCCTCTAACTAGCTGCAAGAATAGCAAGAGCGCTTCTAAATTGCTTTCTAAAACTACAATAACACTTTTTGCAACCGCATCGTACAGCACTGATGAAATAATAGATGATCCAATTGACAAAATTATATGTATCATATATTTGCTTACATCCCAAACTGACGTTCCTCCACACTAGATTTCGGAACAGGGAGAGTGTTTCTGTGAAATCGTCTAGCAAAAGACTTCAACCGTTCAACCTCCAAAAAATTGGTATCAGCCATCAGCATGTCTATGCGTGAAATATAATATAGCCAAGTTACCAAACCATGTACATGCTATTGATAAACGCATGACTTTGCTTTATAATATTACTCGACGATGAATACTTTGTTTGAGGATACATCTATTCTTGCAGAATTCGAGAAGATACCTAGAAGCAAAATGTATAGACTCTCATCTTGTACACGAGAAGGGCATTGGTCCACTTGAGTTTTTGCCAGAAAGGCTCCATATATTCTATATCCTCTGTAAAGTGTACAAAAGTTACAGCATAATAATGTACATCAGTTAGTACACATACACCACAAAATTTCAGTGTAAGTTTCTCCTTAGTACTACTACACCTATGTATGCTCTTGTTTCTAACAAAAAAGTAATATAGAGAAGCTTATCTTCTTCGCACCGTACAATGTACAATATTGTGTAAAAACAGGACTACTGGCAAAGAGGAAGATAAGATAAACTTGGCTTGTCTTTGTCTCCGTTAACGTGACGGAGAAGTCAGAGTCTCGTCTTTTGTGTCACAGTCTCAGCCACCACAAACTGATGTATGTATGCTTCTCGTGCCATAACTATATGCAATGTTGGATATGTGAGATCTCGGTATTCCTTCACGAGGCGAGAGAGAGAGGAGCTTTTCGAACTCAGCTCCATCATCATCAATATTATGAAGACACACTTGCGCACGTTGTAACGTAAAACTTGTCATGCAGGAGCATATTTCAGAAGGAACCAAAATACTAATAATATGTATAGCAAGCATTTGTTCGAGAAGTAAATATTGTGAAGCTTTGGAAAGGAAGAGATGTGATGTGTGTGATGTAGCGCTATTCCGAGGAAGATCGCTAGAATTTTTTGTAGGCAAGCGAGTATGGATTGGTAAGTGGAGGATGGAGGGTCTTGCAATATTTGCTCTCCTTCAGAACAACTGGCGACATGGCAGTAATAATAGAATATTGCAGATGAATCAGTCGAGTGTTTTTTAGCGTGGATTGCTTTCGGTGTTGCCACCACTTTTGAAGAAGAAGAAGCGTTGTTACTTTAGAGGTTTTTTGCATTTTTGAAAGGGGAAGGAAGCCGGTGCTGTTGTGCAGACGAACTAGAAATGTGTATTTTTACAGCATGCGTATGTACATAAGACCTCGAAATTGTTAATGAGGAACTCGCCGGGCATCAAGTAAGAAGGAGAGAGCTGTGGAGTGAAAATAGCCCACTTCGGATTAATTGTAGTCATCATGAACGTAATTTGAATATCTGTCTGGCCGTGGCCGTTTTTTTGCAGTGGTGATGGTGTTGATGCTAACAAGACAATGGAGAAACCGAAATGTGTTCTTTTGCCAATTATATTTTCAGGTGTGCATTTCTATCATTATTTGCGTGAGCAAGATTTATGAAGAAATTTTGCAAGAGAAAATTCGACAGAATTTATGTGTGATTGCGGTACTAACTCGAATGCAAAGAAAGGTGATTCAGTGCAAGAGGATTTCATCATTAAGTGTGGTAGTGAATAAGTGAGCAGTTTCATAAAATGGGGTTAGGACCCTGGTATCGACTCGGATTGTCCCTGGGTAATTGCTTAATTCTTGTGGCAATCATTGAAACGGTACGGGCCTTACTTGCCGAATGGTGAATATTACACCTCCCTTCTAGCTCCACACTATCTACATGCATTTTTATCTTTGAATTTTGTATGATGACCCTTCCAGGGACTTACGTTCAATTCAGTATTCCATGGACTCGCATATGGAATGTCCGAATATATGTACGGAATACATGGACAACCTCCCGAGCATTTGGCGACTGATTTGAAGGGTTAGCAAAGCGAAAGCATGTTATCGAAATATGATCTTAAGCAAATTTAGACGAAACGGTTAGTCGAATGCTAAATGCTCATTACGTTTTTCAGAGTATCCCCAGTATACTTTCCTTATAGCACTTTTCGTTCTTCAAGTGCTGTTTGATGCCCTTTTATGGCTTGTAATCCTTTGTAAGGTATGAGAGAATCAGTGGTCATGTTTTAAAATTACATACATTTACATACACGATTTCAAGTTCGTTTAAAAATGATGACAAGTTTTAACACAACCGTTTACAGGTAAATAAGCACATACTGCTAGTGTGGATTTTAGTGACAATTTCAAGAACGCTATTGTCAGCGTATCTAGACATTAGGGTAAGTTTTCATTCACACATGACGTATGCGACTTTTTATGCGTATATATTTAAACCTTTAAAGTAGCAAATTGGTTTGTTACTGTACGGTACTAAACTCAGAGTGTTGAATGCACGTGTATTTTTTATTGTTTAATCCAGGAAGAATGGACGGTAACATTTGACGGGGGAACAGCTATTAACTTGATCTTGTCATTCCTGTGGGGATCGGTGCTATTCATATTTAAAATTGTTACAGGAATTCAGGTATTGGTTCGTGTCGTAACTGATGATGATCCCAGTGTAAAGATTCATCCTGTCGGTGAAGGCATCGGCGCAATACGCGCCTTTTATATGGAACACTTGAAACAACTTTCCGTTGTCCTCCTTATCTCAGAAATAGTGGGTTATAGTTAAAAGTAGATGCTTATCACGAATTGAAGAATTTTTAAAATGCCATATTATAATATTATTACTTTAATTTTAATTTTAGGCTATAAATGTTCACCGAAGTTTCAACTATCCATCCACAGCCTTTTTAATGGAAGCTGAAAATCTTTTAGATTATAAGGCACCCCCTGAATATGGAAAAGACATTTCCTTTATCTCTGTTACCATTAATGCCATAGGTCTTATTTTAATAACAGTTGTAAGGACTTGCATTTACTTCCTAATAATTAATTCAATTCAATTCATTCAATGTGCTGCATGTAAAAATGCATGTGGGAAAATGTTTATAATGGGCATATTTTGTGTACATCTGTAGAGCTCACTGACATTGAGGCGATCATGGATTGCAGCGTATGTGATAACTATTCTCATACATTTTTGCCTCTTCATTTACGTTGTGATAGACTGGACATCAGCCACTGCTCATCCTCAGGTAATTTACGTGAATCATAAAATAGAGGTTTATGACATAATCTAAAATTTTCTACATTATTATTATTATTTTAGATGTTCAATGGATTTGTCTTTGTCAGCTTAATGCATCTCATATACAAAGTTTTCATTTTGTACATTTATCTTAAGTCAGTTTTATAACTTCAAATAAATATGTTTATGTATACAAAATATTATTAAAGGCTGAGATTTTAGTATATTTTTATGGCTTTTTGGCATACGTTTTAGAGTAATTCTTCATCATACTGCCGTTACTAGACATAGGTATATACATATGTCAATAGTATTATGTCTGCTCCAGAATCGCATGAAATATAAAGTCGCCAATGGATAATGACCACTTCCGGTTGAATACAAAAAGAGTACAATGCATGCTTCAAAATATTTCATAGCAAGTGACGTATACATTGAAATGTTTGCACATAACCTTTAATTCCATGCTCATTTCTCAATTCTATAAAATCCTTCTATTAATACCATAAAATGCGAGCGGATATAAAACATTTTCAGTGTTAATGCCCACAAGCCAACCTGGACAATGAATACATTGGAAAGTTGTCGATACAATGATAGTACTCAATATTATCCTCTTACCATCTATCACAATCCTCATTCTCATTACTAGTACAACACACACAAAACTTTTTGTCCAATTTGTAGCAACACCATGTCGGTGTACGCAAGGACTAGATATACATAATTATCTCTTTTATATTGCATGTCTTCCACCTTATCACGCTATCAATAATATTGAAAAAAAACATTGATTTTAGTCCGATTAACAGAATTAGATTTTTTCAGCAGAGGTAACGCCAACAAGCAATCTTACATTTTTTTACTAACTTTGTAACTTTAGTTTGCAGTTTTCTTTTGTATTCGCCAGCCAGTAGTATTCTTTATTTGTGAGCGTCTTGACAAAAGGTATCTCAATATTTATTTTTCTAGTGAATGCGTTGCCAAAAACTGACTTTCTCCATTCCACCATTCTGATATTGACAACTCAAACACATATTAGTTAGAAAATTATTATTATTACCTACTAGAAATCTTTAAATAGCTATATACATTGTGAAATGAAAATCTGGTAGGGGCTAGTTAACACTTTGTGACCTGTAAAATATTTGCACTTATAATACCTGATAGTTGTAGTATTCCAACATATATACAGATACCCCGCCATTGGCACACCTTCCGTATACTTTGTCCAGACCGTGACCCTGAAATTATTGGAACACGAGTAGTAGAATAGCAATATGTACTCAAAGCAAGAAGACAAAACCAACTTTAAGCAACATTACCCGTATCCGTTTTACACCACATGCAACCCAACCACGTTAAAGTTTCCGGAAACAATAATGAGCAGTAGCAACTCGTCAACAGTGTCGAAACGAACAAGTTCAATTGTTATTCCCGTTAGGTCTGCGCAGGACGACGATGACGAGTTGTACTATGAAATCCCAGACAAGACATTTACCAAGATGACCAGACCGGCGCCATCATCATCGTACTGGTCACGGACGTTCGGAATCGTCACATTTCCCTTCATTTTCTGGGGTTGTCCGTTTTACCTTGTGCTGACTGAGCGATTTCCGATAAGAACCACAAGGAAATGGCTAAAATGTCTGTTTGATTTCTCAACATACCCCTTCCTGACTGTACTAACATTCTTGTTACTAATTATGACTGTGATAGTAAACATCTACTTTATGTACCTGTTCGGGAGTTTGTTCAATAGTCTGTTCATTGCAGGCGCTTATGAAGAGTCCTTTTTCATCGATCTAATGGATTTTCTATGTGACATCCCCATCATCATTCCTTTAAACTACATTTGGTTAAGTGGTTTCAAAATCAATAACATTATATCGCTACTTAATCAAAAGTACCGGATGTACAGCCAAATTGCTTGCGCTGGCTACCGAGTTCGCTTAGTAGGAATGCTGATAGTGATAACTTGTGTTCATGTGATTAGATACTTTAGCTATAGAAAGTATAGTTTTCAGAAAACGAATTTCTTGGCCGTAGTGCATACACTATGGGAATGCTCCGTGGACATTTTCGTAACACTCACATTTCCGGTCTATTGCGCATTTTGCTACGCAATCCGTTTCGAACTATCCACCATCAAAACCCTTGTTTACGAACTTATAAATAAGAGGGTGCCTCCAAATGTCTCGCATCTGAGCACATTTAAAATGCTGTACACACACGCGGCAGATCACATCAACGCTGTAAATCTCCTCTTCTCAAAGTACCTGTCGATAACCATTCTACTTACCATGGCTGGAACCTTTATCGACGCTGAGAATCTGGTTTCAAAAGCTACCAATATGATAATAAGTCCTATTGCGAAGATGCTTGAAGGTTTAATGGGCGGAGGTGCAGTGGAAGAAAAAATCGGGAACATTGTCAATGCAACATTGCCCCTTATGAATGGTTCCCTGTCAAACATGTTCCCTCACCATCCAGGGTCATCAAACACTCGCGGCAATAATCAGCAACAATCAGCAAACAATGGGACAACAGAAGACCCTTTCAACCCTGTGGTTGTGCGACAAATTAACGCTGACATTGCCTGCATCCTGTTGGTATACGCCCTGATATTCTTCACGATATGGCAAGCCGTGGGGACAAATGACTGGGCAAGGGAAGTCCATGTGTGGTTGAATGACTTTGTGGCGGGGGCCGGAGGTACTGATGTCAAAGGGACGCTAATGGATTTGGGAGTGGTGGATGAGGACGCTCACATCAACAATCTAACAAGCGGGCTGGAGTTTGATGATTCTACTCAACACGAATGGAGTGTTGATCCGCCGTTGATATGGGCTCGCAATAAAATACAACCGGAAGGTCAAACTGACCAATTCATTGAAAAGGTAAAAGAAAGCTGGGGGACAGAACATATTGGGGAAAGTATTGAGTATGTACAATGTACGATTTACTAATTATTGTTGAAATACTTTTGGGATTCCAGTTTCAAATGCTCAAAGCGTACATTCATGTTCGAATGCAACTGGAAAATCCGGCCTTGCTCTATGTATCCCTGGTTGGAGTCTTTGTCCCTTCACTCACCGGAAGACTCAAGAATTACCGCGTCATGGCATAATTACATATCATATCATTATAAAATTTAAAAAAGACAGCTTTCATATCTTTTTATGCCTTTGTATTTACGCTCCTACAATGTACCTAAGTTTTCTTGGTTGTATACCATCGTTATATTCATTATTACACTTATTATCATAAATACGTATTCAATTTTACTTGCGATAGGTAATAAATAATATTTATTCTACAGAAAATGTATTTATTAACAGCAGACGTTTATAATAATAGAAAATGAGCTTAAAATAAAATTACAAGCGCTTTAAACGGACTTTATACCATTTTTCATTGTATATTCTTATGAAACAATCCCTTCGTACATTTCTGCAGAAGTAGCTTTCACACCTCCGTATCAAGCAACGTGTCAAAATGGTACGCAGAGAAAAACAGGCGAGATATACAAAAAAATGAAGAAAAATCAAGTCAATTCGAATTCGGGTTGCATTTTTGCTCTCATTTGATTTATGCTTGCATCACTCAAGTCAGTGGGTTGGGAATAATGGAAAGGAAAGAAGACGAATCGAACGGTCTGACGGGAAGAAAAAGAAACGAATTTCAAATTTAAAAGTTGCGCGCTGGAAATATTCATTGGAAACTGTTTGTGTACGCCGGAGTTGATGAAATGCAACTTGTCCGTCAGTCTTTTCCGCTTGTGCTCAGCTTTCGCATTCATTCGCATCAGAACAGTTGGCCACTACTCACCTTTTTGCGAGTAGGTGCGTTTGTTTTGTTGATTGACAGACTGACAGAGAGACAACTATTTTTTTGCCATTTTCTTGTCATTCATTCGTTCTTGCTATTCGCAATTTGTGAGAACGAGGAAAAACGGCTTGAGTGAATGAAAATCTAACTTTCACGTTGATTAAGTAGTTAGCAGGCGTTATTGTTAGTTTGATACGCGAATAAAGTTTCTTTGTAGTAAAAAATTGGTCAGTGTGTGATGTTATTCGTTGAAAAGAGTTGCAAGTTGTTATCACGCTATTTTGGTGTTTGTTTGCTGATTTTTGAACCGGAAGTCGGGATCAGTTAGTTGGGAATCAAGGGGTATTAGTGTTTGATAATCAGTTTGTCTTGACTGTACGTACGGCGATAGTTTGTGCAAAATGGAGTTGATGGATTCTCAACAGTCACAATCACTGTTGCTGTTGGGTGAGGGGGCACCGCCTGAGTCACAATTGCAGCAACAACAACTGTCATGCTCCAACGTATCCTCATCTTCCTCCGTCCCCACAGCGCCTTCATCAGCATCCTCGCTTGAGTCCCAGTCCGAGTCACAACGCGTGAATGGCTACGCTCAAGCGTTGCAAAAGGAGCTTCAAATCCAGAAAAGAAAGGCTAAGGAGACGATTGAGTCGTTGGTGCTTGCTATTATTGATGCCATGGTTGATAATCGTGCTCCAATTTTGGAACGGCCACGCCTGATCAACAACAGCCGTGATATCCGAAAAGTGCAGAAGAATCCTGGCCTAACTACGAAAATCATGTTCGGGAAACGAAGCTACCGGACGTTTACCATGCAAGTTTATGTCATGTCTCTGGTCTACCGAATGATACAGCAAAATCAGACATCCACCATTCGGGATCTGTACTACGAGAGCATGAACTTTTATGGAAACCAAGGTCGTCTCACCAACGCCATTAAGGAACTCTCATTACTTTTGAAGGTATATAGGCATGACATGAATAAGCCTTATAAAGTTGATCAGTAATCTTTGTCATGATATTTCAAAGCCGCTATTCTCATTCGCCACCGTAAATGCTTTCTTTTAAATGTGTGGCTTGTGTAATTTCATTTTCAGGTACCCAGAGAGGCTTTATGTGTCGAAGCATCTGCCAAGGGACTTGTGGCCGGTTCCATTTGTTTCAGCAGCCAGGATGGTCAAATCATAAGGGCACTGGATTCACGTCACGGAGTTGTTGTTCCAAATAAGCTTCACGGTACAAATACATAGATATTTCCGAAATTGAAAGGCAATAAAATTTTATATGCACGATTTTGTATAACACGCACTTAATCATTTCCAACGTCTTTAATTTGAATATTACAGAGCTGACTATTACTACTGATGCGAAGTACATACTTTTTGTGGAGAAGGACGCTACTTTTCAAAGACTTTTGGATGAAAGTATTTTTGATTCGCTGGGACCGGTTATATTAATTACAGGTAGCCAGTTTGCTATTACTAAACATAAGCATTCATAACCTTCAAGTGAAGATGCTTATGTTTATCTACGACTTTTGAATTGTTTGGTTTATAGGAAAGGGATATCCAGATATGCAGACAAGGCGGCTTATGTGCATCTTGAATCGACTTCATAAACTGAAGGTATATGCACTTGTGGACTGTGATCCTTACGGAATAGAAATTGCAGCCGTAGTCAAATGGGGGTCATACAGAAATAGTAACGAGTCCACCTCTAACGAAAATTATTACTTGACTGCCGATTTGTCTGTTCCTGATTTGGTGTGGCTTGGATTACTGCCATCTGAACAGGCGTCGTTGTCCCTTACGTTGAACGCGTCCGCTGAACTTACTGACAGGGACAAAAAGAAATTGGACTCTGTTGCTGAGCGCATTCAACTTCAGGTATGTCATTGATTGTTATTGCTTACCTATGTATATGTTTTTAATTACTAACAACTTTTAAATATCATCGTATGAAAAACTATGTTTCGTTATAGGACCACGAACCTTGGCTGAATGAAGTTCGGATTTTGCAACAAATTGGACGAAAGACCGAGTTAGAAGCCCTATTCTCATCACCAATGTTTACTTCTACAGTGTATTTGCCATCGAAATTATTTTCCGTTCATCCATCAACCAGTCAGGATCAGAGCAGCAGCAATGTGTTCCAAAGCTCTGATAGTGCTAACCTCTGAATGATTTTTGTTTGACCGTTTAGCTTTTTGCGTTCTAGAACTGTTTCAATTTGCAAGGGGAATATACGTACACGTACATAATTAGTTATTTATTATTAGTTGTAGGGATATACTAACTAATATAGAAAACTTACAGATTCCTACTATTGTAGTTATTCCGACTTATTCCATGCGTCTATTGCGTTTGGTAGTGAAATAAGGATTCGACAATGCTATTTTCTTCTATATGCTTTATTTTTAGTTTTAATTTATATTCATCTGATTTATGTCATATGTAAATTGTATTAAAGACTAATCCTGTTTTATAGAATTAAAAAAATAAACATACTTATTTGGGAGGTATGACTTTAAAGCTGTTTACCATTGACTTTTACTGTGCCTATGTATTTTACATATGCATATAATATAATTATAGTTAGTTTGGAGGTAGGACAACCTGACAAGTAAAAAAACTTTCAATTCCTACTATCTGTCAGCAACTTGGATTGTGTAAATGTAGAGTGAAAGCTTGTAATTTTTGCTGAAAGAAGCAGCATGTCTACCAATGCGACATCAGACATCATCTACAATGTACTTGGTTCTTTGGCTTAATAAATGATCACACTTTCTCTACAAACATGCATAATTTGGAATATATAGTTGTATGTCAATGGATTTCTATTCAAATTGACTTGGCTAGCTTTCAAAAATATCCTATTTCCGATATACATACATAACCCTTAACTTGATAAACATTCAGTATTTTGATAATGTATTGAAACTGGAACGTATGTAATTCGAATAAATGCTGCAAGACAATTTTCTCCTTCAGACTCCTTTCTACAAGGAAAGAATAAGCAAAGCGCAAAGAAAGCATGCCTAAACAAAAATGCAGCAAACTGCAGCATTCCAAAATTGCGAGCGAAAGTCTGTCGCATGCTTTCCTACAAATGATATTCCTTACAAAAATGGTATACCACACCATGTCAATGGTATCAACATAATAGGCCATTCCCTTCTCATGTTTGCTTTCCCTGCCAAAAATCGATACCTACTTGGGTTATGTAGTAGTCTCTTGCGCTCAATTTACTTTCACCAGTTTTCCAAACTACTTATCGGAATAATTATGCATAATATGAAATGTTAAGTTAATTAGTTAAGGTTGCCTGAAAGTGACTTACACACACACCAAAGCAATAAACATGACGGAGACAGTCTCTAGTACGGAAGTACACCCTTTATTTAATCCCATCGTAAGTATATTTAATAGAAATCCGTTAAAGCTTATAAATCAGCATACTCATTAAGTGAAGACTTCCTAAATTTTCTTTTAAAAATCTTGCAGATTCTGGGGAAAATATTCTCATTTCTTCCGATACACTCACTGAAAAGCTCTAGATTAGTTTGCAAAACATGGGATAAAACGTCATTACCATTCTTACAGAAAGCAAGTAAAATTGTTCTCGTTCGCGGGGGGAAAGCTGATCATGATCACTTTTCCTTCAGAAACTTTCTCGACCTGGTGTCTACATATTCGGCCGACAACCCTGCTCCTTATGAAAATTATTACCTGGATCACTGGGCTTTGAATGAGAAACGGGAGAAAAGCTTGAAACAATTCTGGGATATTTGCGGGCCTTCAATGAAATCACTCTATCTTTCAAATGTGATATTTTACGAAGTTGAAACTATTAGGAATTTACTCTACTATTGGGCACCACATTTGGGATCTCTTACACTGGAGGATTGCTTGTTTTACACAATAACGAATGAAAATGAATTCACTAGCGTAGATGACGCCTTAAAATCTGAGGACTTTGACGAGCCAAATTTAAGCTATGATTATTACGATCATGTCACTGTAGAGCAGTTAAAAAACATTGAACGTTGCAACGAAATTTCGTGCACTAACAGCAGCCTCACCGAGTTTACTTATGATCAGTTAGAGGGCGAGGAGTTTCCATTGGCGTGGGAAGAAGTTCTTCATGCTTTTCCGAATATTCAGGTGACTGATTTGTTCACAGATTGATAAGATTCATCACGAAACTCTATGAATGACTGACTTGAGGAATCAATCATGTATGATTTATAGCGATTAAACATTGCCTGCACTACACAAGCCGATCAAATTTCAAAGATTTTGGATGCCCTGCATACTGTACGAGAGGATTCAAATGTGCTGGGAAGTATTATGGAACTAAAATTCTATCAAAATGAGTTAGTCGTTTATTACATCAATTAAGACTAGCTTTGTCTAATACCATAAAGGATTATACATATAATGCAATACTCTTGGTTATTTTTTCAGGAAACCCAACTGCGCAATAAATATTAATGATACTCATCTCTACAAAATTTCGGACATCATCTGCCTCCCTCTGACATCGTTAACGTTTGTCATTAGTGACTCAATTCAACTCGAGTCCATTGCCAATTTAGTGAGGCAGTACAGTCCAGTTCTGAAGAAACTGTGTATCCATTCGGAGAAGGATGGAGGCTCTCCTTTGGAATTGTTCAAATTTCAAAAATTCCCATGCCTTTCAAAACTGTGCGTGTCCAAAGATATTCTCGGCGAGAATTTTAACTTTATTGAGATTATGCCCAAACTAAGACAACTGTACCTGTGGCTGACAGAGGAGGAGTTTAACTGGGAAACGTCTATTGATGATGTTATTTCCAAAAGTGCAGCCCTTAAAAATTATTCTGGGAAAGAATTGAATGAAATCAGTTTTGGATACACCCTGACATCACCAACAGCCATTACGCTGCTGTGTGCCTGGTTCAAAAATTTGAGAGTATTGATGATGGCGTTAACTGACGAGATTATTAGGGTCGTTTTTAGGGAACTGAAAAACCTTGAAGAGATTACAGTCTTTGATAGACATTTAAGTGATGTAGGTATCACTGGGAATCCACGCTGGCTCACTGACAATTCCCCTTGGCAAGTCGAGTCACAACGGGAATATCCATATATTGGAGATTTAAAAAGTAATTAAAAATTTTGATCTCATAAAGTATCTCTTTAAATCCATACTTTGCTGTAAATTACTGAAATATGGCATTCATTGAGCTTTGTTTTTCGTTCAAAGAATTATGGAAATTCACATTAACTTTCCGGAGATATGAAAACATCACGGACTCCTCGGTGTATCAAGGCTTGATGGACGTACCTACTTTAAGTAGCTTATTACTGACCAGAACAAAGGTAACATCACATTTTGGGCAGCTAAAATTTTGGGCATAAACTTTACTTTTAAAGTACAAAACTGATTAATATACTCTGACTTTCCTTTAATTCAGATTAGTGATAAGGCCTTGCGGGATCTCAGCATGAAGTCCAACCTGATTACAATGGTCACGCCCACCGTTTGCAAAGGGATTGACTTAGAGTACACTGAATAATAGTAATAAACATAATTGCCATCCAGTCCAGTTTCTTGTTGAATGTAGTGCCTTTCATTTCCATTCAATGCTAATTGTAATTGCAACTAATCGTTAAAAAAGCAATTTCAAGCAATAATGCTAAATAGTTTAAAGCACAGATAAAACAATGTTGTTGTACCTTGAAAGTGTTGTATTTTACGTAGTGTTAGATTGTTGATATATACTTAGATTGCTTGTGATATGAAGTGTTCTTGTTAAAGCTGAATAAATATTAGTACATGCCATAATAATTCAATTTGTTAAAATGTCCTTCTATTCATACTGGAATGGAGTCAGCGAAGTACACACAGTTAGTTAGTGTACAATGACAATGAGTACTATGTTAAGTTGTTTGTTTTCTGAGAAGACCACAAATCAAAAGCATATAATCACATGAAATTAATCGAAGAAATCAATGGGAAAGCATTTTTGGTTGCTTCATGTCAGAAGTCAGATCGTAAAATCGTATTCGTCAGTAAAGTGATCAGAAATCAAGTTTAAACCGTAGCAAACACTCGTGGCCTGTCCATTTCAAGATCAACTGCATGGTCCAGGCACAGAAATATCAATTAAAATATATAGAGCATCTTTGACATGTATCGATATATACTGGAAATATACAATGTAATTAAATATTTACACTTCCCTTTTTAAACATGAACTGGTTTAATGAGTCATTAAATATATGATTTTATGAGAGAAATTCGTCAGTAAGCACACAAGGTTTTCACAAGGTCGAGGCATTATAATTTGTCCATTCTGAAAAATCAACAGCTCATGATATATTTTTCTTTTGGCTACGTCCAATGCAAGATCATTCTTCCACAATCCATACGTAGAAATAAAACTTGTCTGTAATACTGAACACTGATCTGAAATAATCACTTTTGTGGAAACAACCAAAGTATTTGTACATTATTGAAATTTGAAAATCTTGTGCAAATACATGCACAAACTTATCATGGCTCTCAAACTGCTAGCCTTCATATTCTTTTGTCAACTTCTGGCACTCTCAAAGGGGGACGTGTAAGAAAAATTAACTCTAAAATTAGAAATTGTATATTGTGTTGTAATTATTTGAACATTTTTGGTTATATTGTATAAATCAAAATTCGCAGGGAAATAAGGATCGAAGATCTAGCAGAGCAGATGAAGGAATTGCGTGAAGAAGTGACTGAATTAGCAAAGACAGTTGACACTCTTGAAACTTCAGTGGTATGCCAAACAAATACACTAATTTGTTATATCCCTTTAGAATATGAAATATTATGGGAAATAACATTATTTGAAATAGAATGTTTTTATGTTTCACAGGTTAAGCGTAACATTGCTGACCAAAAGTTGGATAAAGCCATCGCAAATGTTCTACTGAACAAACAGGAGAAAGCTAAAATGTATTGGGCAGAAGTTGTCAGCTATGTGGATTCCTCACTGCTAAACGGATACTTGAAAACGTTAATTGAAAATACGTACTTGGGAAATTCTGACAATTTTTATTACGTTTTAGACTTCCTTATTAGCAATGGACTGTATATGGGCTTCCCCATGCTTTATAAAGAATTGGAGCAGCACAGGGAACTCCACAGTGGTCAAGAAATTTTTGCCTTGGCACACCAGGTCAAGCTCCTTTGTGGCATGAACAATGAGCTGTATAAAATGATACCAAAGGTTGTCCGAGATGTTTTAGCTGGCCCGGTTATCTTGAAAAATGTTGACAACAATGGCTACTTAATTGCTGCTGAAAGCCACTTTGCATGTAGCGAGCGTTCCGCTTCCGCTTGCTACCAGGATAAAAAGGACCAAATATTTATTGAATATATACGGTCTAACTCGGTTGATCAACTGAAGAATAATTCCAGAGCGCAGTGGCAATTCATGGGTCCTGACAATGTCACCGAGTTATCCTTGGGCTTTTATATTAAAAACATGGATAAGGATTTCTACTTCATTTTCAATCAGAGACCTGCAACAGCTTATTTTAATGGAAATACCACATTTGATCCATACTGGGCTGGGGACATATTTGCCCAATTCCTGCCTGCGTTAATTCCAAACGCCAGCCCCGACGATGATCTGATAAGAATTGGAATTCGAGAAAGGATCTTCAGGAAGATAGATTATTTCTACGGAGCTGAGTTTAAAAAGAAAGTAGATAAATTGAGTTTAGGTCGAAGACCAATTTATCGGGGGGATGTGAAAGGGTTTGTTTGGCAAGTTATCCCAACAAATGGAGATAATATTGATAATACAATCGACGGTGGAGAGATAAATGAAAAATGCAACTTTACAATGTAAGTCAATCATGTGTAAATACTTGCAACGTTACAACGAATGGTTTTATTCAAGAAATAATTTTTTTCCCAGATTGGTCAATTTACATTAAATTGTTTCGAATCAAATATACATATTCAATATTATACATTTTGTAAAGCAACTGTAAAATATTTTTTGTTCATTTTTTGCGTTATAATTAATTAATAAATACTCTTTCGTTTACTGATAATAATAATTCAATTTGAATGCAAACATCAGAAAGGTGATGAGGGCGATGGCTCATTATTAGGAGAATCAATTTCCATTTCCATCATTGTGCTACTTTCCTTTGAATGACATTTGAGATGCTGCTTGCAATTCCATTTAGTCGTAAAGCTTTTCTGGCAAACCTGGCATTTAACAGGCTTCTTGTTGTGGCTAAACTTTGTTCCTTGGAATTGATCGCCGCTCGCAGACTTGGTTGGCGAGTCTGATATTTGCAGCGCACTGCTAAATGGCAAATCGCTCAGACTTTTGGTTGACGTGAGAGGTCTCATCTGTATGTAATTGAGAAAATACTGAAAATGTGAATCTCGCAGGTGCTTCCGGAGGTGCTCCTCGTTTTCGAACAACCCTTCATCACAAAAACTACATTGACTCATTAGTACGGGCACGCAGAGATCAGTTCGAAGGTACCGTGATCCGTCTGGCGGTGGTGGTGCATGAGTGCTATCATTTAAGTCTAAACTTTTGTGCTTTGAGAGACATCTCTTGTTACCCTGTTGGGAAGCTTCATCTGTTACCGCTGCAATAAAAAGAGGAGCAATTCTTTCCCTTTAATCAAAGCTGAAGGAGACGAATGACATTTTTTATTCCAGTCTTCCTTTTATAATTTCGATACCTGCAGGCCTTTGTACAAGTGAACAGTACAGCTTGGACCCATCTGCCTCAGCGACTGATATAACCTTGCCCGGTGTGCACTCAAGTTCCTTGTCGCCAGAGCTCTCTGTGTGGTGTATTAAGACAAAGCAGATAATCATAAGAAACAGGCATTGCTTGTGTGTGTTCAATCTTGTTGCAACAATAAGGGTGAAAAGTATAATATGCATATATACTCGATTATTTTGCGACTTTCTCTTACCTTCACTTGACATTTTTCGCAGTAAATACTTTCTAAGTGCTTTCACTGCCTCCGTGTGCGAGGTGACAGCTGATGGTCGTAAATCAATGTCATCTGGTTTCTTCTCTTCTTCGTCCGGTGGTCCCAATGAGCTTTCCATGTTGCCGAGTGAAAGGTCCATCGTTTTAGATGATTTTACGAGAAATTGTTAACTATTCCAACATCTCTGCTGAAATGCTCCATTTCAGACAAACTGGTGATTTCACCTGAACTTGTTAGTTGCTATAATGCATCCACATCTGAATTATGCACTGGTCAGAGTCGATACTTGTGGATGCAACCTATGTAAGCCATTCTTCTATGTTTTTTATGTATCTCTGCCAGAAATAGAACATTATTGTAATGTAGTGCATTGCATATAGCATGCACAAATCTACTTCATTTCATTACGACCATTGCATATTATACACTTTCTCTCCACTTTCACCCACTACACATCATCATATACACGTTAAAACTATACCGGAGACCGACCTCCGGGATACTCCGGAGTAGGAGATAATATGGAGAAAGGAGGCGGTGAGATAGAGAGAGAGACTGCGCCTGTTGAGCCTACAGCCAACACTTATTAATCAACGACATGCAACTATCTTTTGAGAGAAAGCCACTGCACATATTATTTCAACACCCCCGATAATATTCACTCAGGCAAATTAAACAGGACAGGAGCAAATAAAGACGGCCTTTGGAAGAGTCCCACACAAAACGTGCATGTTGGCTGGATTATTATTACCTATGCACCTTGTTCCACTCTCAAGGTGGCATTGGTGACATCTGATCGATGTGATTGTCTGAAGCATTTTTTTACTCGATATTGATTGACATAGAATGAAAGTGTGAAAACGATGAACTATGTACCTGAATTGAATGAATTGCTTTAGTATAATGAATGTAAAACACGTACACGATATAGAAAACTCAGGTAAAACGCCACCAGTTTATTAATTCAAATACATACTCATAACATACTTTATTACGGTACAATATTTAATTGATTGTGGATTTAGTACATTGATTGATATAGCTATATTTGTTAATTAAGAGTAGTTTTTGCGGTTATGCATTAAAAGTATACCTATATATTAATTATAATATGTTCTGAATTGCATTGTAACATTTATGTGACGAGTCAAGTCAACGATATAGCATCCTGTGTGTATATATTTGCTTATCGTGCAATCTAGGTTTTGACACAAAATGTACGTTTTCAGGAAATGCATCTCTGTGATATTACATGACTTACACACTAGTATGATTCCACTAATTGCAGCTTTGGGCTACCATTTCTACCAAAATAGTAATAGGTTTAAAGTAAACTGTATTCGCAGTCATAAACGTACACAGAGCATAAAATTGGATTAAACGTAATTTACTTAAACCGTATTCAGTTCTAGAGTATTTTTCTCTTTTATATTTCCTATCATCACTCTAGTACTCTCAGTTTTCATTTTAATTCGATACCTTATGCGACTCATGGTGCATACGATAGCTCTGTTCATCAGGTAAAATACAGCTACAAAGCTCACACCGGAAACAATTTTGGCCTGCATGAGAAAGGTAATGCCTTGTTCTCCACATCTTTCTCAGAAATCCCTTTCCACACAGTTGGCAAATGTACGGACATTTGGCGTTCGCATCATTGCCATCTACAACGGCACCCACACCCTCTTCCCCGCCCTGGTAATTGTGTTCCCTTTGCATATGGGTTCTGAGACAATCCACCGTTTTGAATCTCTTTTCACACAACCCACACTTTTGGAGGGGTGTGATCCCACCCTTGTGAGTACTCATGTGATGCTTGTACGTGTTCCATACAGCAAATCGTTTCCCACAAAAACTACAACTGTATGGCTTATCCCCAGTATGCTTTCCCCGTGTGTGTTCCTCGTGGGCAATCCTGGAGGAGAGAAATTTGTTGCAGACAACACATTTAAAGCGACGCTTCCCATTGTCCATTACGATAAGAGGCTCATAGATCCCAGGAGACGTTTTTGAGCTTGGAGCAGGTGGGGAGATTTCCTGGTGGTACGAAGATGACGAGTATTCCGTAGAGTAGGCGTTTGGTCCCTGATTTGCAATATAATTTTCATCAGCCTTGGCTTCAAAATGATGCGGAATGTGTTGATGATGATGAGTAATGTGACGAGACGAATTTTCAGTGCTGCACTCAGAGTTGACGTTATGATGCTCTGGATATCCACTTTGCTGCTGGTGGTAGTGATGCTGCGAGTAGAACCCCTCCGACGAGTTTGTGGCAGTGCTGTCGCTTTCACCGCACGTCGACTCTGAACAAACGTGTTCGTACAAATGAGCATTTGCGTGATCCGTAAGACTTTCCCTTGAAAGAAAAAGGTAAATCTTAAGGTTACTTTAGGTCTGACGTCGTAAATTTTTGTATAGATTTTTGGTAATACGAATAAGTGCCATCCATCAAAATGTCCCATGTTATAAGCAAGGATGTGTGGTTGTATGTATTTGACTAGAATTACTAAATAAAATGTACAAATTACCTTGACATGAAATTGGCACCACAAATTTCGCAAGTGTAGCTGAGAGATAACAAGTGAGAATTTGACATGGGGTAATGCGGCTGGACGTTTGGTAGCACGTGCTCATGCTGGTGAACCCTGAAGGATAGTAAGCAATGGAACCTTAGCTGACATTTGTCACAGAACATTTCTTGGCTGGTGTTTCGAGGAACTCTGTTGGAGGGGAGGTTACCGCTTGCACTGCTCGTACTACTGGCGCTACTCCCACCTCCATTTTGGCCATATCCGTGATCTTGAGAGTAGTGAATGTGGAGGTCTGATTCTTGTGAGAAGATTAATCCGCACTTTAAACATTGATACTCCTTCACATCTTCATTTGTGCCTCCTTCGTAGCTAAAGGTAAATCTGTGATGATCGCCGGTGTTGTAGGGAGGCGGCGGGGGAGGAGACGAGTAGTAGGATGCCGGACTGTGCTCATGCTCATTGTGGGAAATTGTTGAATACTGGACCGTCGTGTATGATTCGTCCATTTTGATATAATCTGTAGATGCGACTCTTGGAGGTGGTGAATTGGGAATTTGATTCGAATTTCCAGACCCAAATTGATCCTCTGGATATGCTTTTCTCATTCCTTTGGTAGGTACACGGTAACAGGATGACGAGGAACAAGAAATTGGCATTCGACCTAAAAAGTAAAAAGGTATTTTATTTTGTTAGCTCAATACTTGTTAATAAAATATATTTATTCATCAATATATAATGTGTTCCATATATATTGAAAATAGTGTGCTTTTCGGGTTTTTTGTATTTTATTTAATATCGATTGATTAATACGTTTTGCCGAGTATGCATAGTCCTATCTTTGTTCTAACCTTCAGGCATCATCCTGCTGGACGACTTGCTATAATCGATCGCAACCTCACAATTATTGGAAACGGTGGAGTCGGATGAGTTTAAACGTGAAAATCTGGGACTCGTCACTGAAATGTCCATTGGTGAAGCGCTCGACTAAATTGATACAACCAATTTAAATTACCGTTTACAATTTGCTCACACACCCTCTACACTATATACTGCCCTTAATATAAATATACATCTAAGTAGCGTTAAGTTGTTGGAGGTGACAAGTGATAAAAATGCCACTTTGCAGGTACAGTTGAATATATTAATGATATTGTCAAGATGTAAGATATGCTGTTGCTTACCGTAAGTGCAGTAAATATGCTGCAGCACTAATTAATTTTACCAGGAAGAGAATGGTTTCCAGTAAATCTGAATCCTATATTTACGAGGTCACGTGCTTCCAACAAAATGGTAATGGATTTTAAGCAGATTTATCTTGGATTTAGTAACAATCGAGCGTTTATCTTAATTGCCATCATTACGTTTGCTTTTGTTCAAATCCGTCTTTACTACACACATGCGAATAATTGCTATATACTAAGGGTTTAAGGTGGAGAAAGTATTTGAGAAATGTAATATGCGTGTGGTTCAGGTACAGAAAGCTCACAGAATGGATTAAATAGGAAAATTTTAAAATTTGGCAAATGGTAAGAAGTAAATTGTTCAATCAGTTCTCCTCTCTTTCTATTTCTTATCGCGTTTCTATTATCTCTTTGCTCCCTAACTTATAGTATGTTATGTTTATAATATCTACACAAATATATATTTATGCTTATATATTCTCGCTACAATATTTCATAAAAATGAACAACAACGGGATTCTCTACAAATTCCCAGAATACTCGATTCCGGTATTTGACGAGAAAGAGTGTTTATAGCTCTGCATGTATGAGAGGGGAATAAAGAGAAAGTTGCTTTCTCCCTTGACACTTTAAACCTTTCCAGCATGAAAATATAGCATCTTGGCGTATATCTCTACAGATATAAAAATATATCCTGAAGCCTGGAAATGTACAGACTATTTTTATATTATTATTCAACGTTACATGTTACATTCGTATCATTCGTGTAGATCCATTATAGCAGCATAGTCCCATCCTTTTCCGTAAGTTTGCAAAGGCAAAGCAATACGCTTGTTGCTTTTCCAAGGAATATGTAAGCCTGTGGTAAGAGGTGAAAGCAAACCATGCAATGGAGTATATAAAAGTCTTATTATTAAATATATTCAACTTTTCAATTTATATTAAAAAAGAATAACATACTTTTTATGGAAAAGCTCAATTTATGCGCATATATGAAATGTGATGTGTGTGTGCTTTGATAAAATATAATCAAAAAGTTTTGTTATCGTCGAGAGCATTTATTTAACTAGATTTAAAGGACAAAGACCTTGAGAAAGTCTTAACAAACATTAGCATGCGAATGCCCTATTTTAATAGGATTCACAAATTCTTCATAAGTAGGATTTTGTAGATAATTTTATTGATTATGTTTTTATGGTACGTTCATATCCGTTGTATTAGGTAGAATAAGCACGTCCCCAGTGAAACGCAAATGGTCTGGTTTGTTTTTACTTTCAAACAAAGAACCTCTGAAACCTGTTAAGTTTATTAAAATTCTAATAATGCTTCAAAACTTGGGCATATAGCGAGCGCGTATCGTTGCATGGCCCACAACACCATGTATAAATGACTAGGTCATATAATTATAAATAATAAAATAGAAGGCTTTGTCAATACACCGCAATACCAACTTCGCAGGCCACATTGATATGTAATAGATGACCCAGAAACTTGGTGGTAATATGAACAATACATGTGCTTGTACTCAACTCAATGCATGACATATAATTGCCGTTTTGCTTGAGAGATACAATCGATTTTTCACAATTAAAATTTAAAATGTTTATACCCATTTCCGTGTGCATAACAATTACAACATTTATTATGCGTGGTGGTGGAAGAAAGCGGTTTATGTTATGCTGAAAGAGTACGATAAATCCCGAAATGAATTGGATTTTGCTGACGCTATCTTTTTACGCTTATCATCAGAATATAATAATATATTATAGAATTCCAAACTCCACGTACACAAGGTACTGGGAATATAAGACTGATCGCAGCGGCATGGTTTTCCAGCCGATTCATTCGAGTACCTCGCTATTGCGTTAGAACTGTACAATTGGCATAAATGTATATGTGGGAGAATACTTAGCATGTGGAAGATGTGTCCGTTCCGATCCAGAGACTGTAATGCAGTTTAAAAAAGTTGTTGTCTTCAATATTCAGTGCACGACATTCCCAAATGCTACGGTTGTATGTAACCAGTCACATATCTGTATGTGCAAGTTAGGAGAGAGAAACCCATGAGGAAGCTGCTCTACAGATGAAGTCATATTTATACTCCCCTGTATACGAATAATTTTTCAGGGAAACTTCCGTGTAAATCCATCGATCCGCGAGCTTATTTTTAGACTAGGACATCCATAAGCCTAGTCTTTGAAGCGAGCTCATTTTCTGTCATTCTCATCTGTCCGGCTCCTAGTCCTACGCTTTCCTTGCTTGTAGTGTGCAGTATACATACAAACACACGGGCTGCAAAAAGATGGGGTGAGCAGGAAAGGAAATACGTGAAAATTTGCAACAAAGGAAGAGGTGTATTATATGTGCTTGTATTGACCTATTGAATACGAGAGATGACGCGTTTGTACCGTACATCAGTGGAAATTTATGACGGATACGTTGATACCGCAGTAGGCTTTAGTGAAAGTCAATCGTAAGAAAAATCTTTCCAGTTTCTGAGAGAGAGAGAGAGAGAAATGCGCTCATTAAAAAGTACACATGCAGATTGCACGTGACATGTAAGTAAAGTTTAACCATTCTGATCAGGTAGTCATGCACATGAGATTTGAGACTGAATTATGAGTAGCCCACACTGCAGTATGAGAACTGATTTGATGATTTCATAGAAAAGTTTGGGGTTGACTCATGGTAGGCACGTAATGTTTGTGACAGGAAGGACATGTTAACAAAGTAAGTAAACTTGAGACACGAAGGTGGTCGGCTTGTGCACTAAAAGGATTTTTATTTTCTCGAAAAAGATACACCGAGCGAGCGTAGTAGCTGTTCCACATGAAAGCTTTTAGTGAACAATTCTCCGTTCTATAATCCATACAGCCGTAGTAATGAATGGAAAAGTTTTAATTTAATACAAAAAGGACAATATACCTAATATAGAATATGCATAGCAAATGACACTAATCTTATCGTTCAGTTAGCATAATAAGACTACTTTTAATGTTGTGATTAAATTGTTTGATTCACGAAGGAGTTGTATTACAAATATAATCAAAGTAGAGAAAAATGTACAAATTGGGGATACCTATATAATATTAATGACAATAATAATAATAATAAATCCAAATTAATAGCCGTATATAATGTACATTACAAGTTTAGCCTAGTAATATAGAGTAATAGTTAACAACAGATATTCTAGAATAATATAATAAGGATAATTTATCATAATATTTTATCGCTTAGATTTTATTTTGCGAAATCTGACAAATGCAGTAGCACACAAACTAGCTCTTAAAAATAAGAATAATAATAATTCATATTTCAACTATTTTATATCCCGCAAAATTCGTAGAAACGCAGCGTTATCGGAAAGATAACCTATAATTCACTTTTCACGAGACAGGAACGACAAAAACGTACTTTACATTACAACTATGGATGATGATCGAATACACATGAAAATTTACTTCATTAAACAACAGGAAACCCGACCTTTGTTGAGTTCACAGTGTTCGAATTCGAATGAACTCTGCGGAGTAACCATAATTGTAATAATAAGAGATTACTATATTACGGTACATAATGTAACTTGAAACCAAAAGGTGGAAGAATCGCCTGTCAAAAAGCCAACCTTTGTATATTCGCAACTATTTAACACGTGTATGCCTATTTTCCAATTTTTACATCATCAAATACACTAATATGTAATTCCTTATTGGTTTATAATCACTTCATTGACAATTTTCTGTTGTGAGTCACAATTAAAATGCAAGTAGACTGTCTGCTGTAACCGTTTGCAGCTCTTTATTGCAAATACCCCAGGCCCACTGAAGACAAGACAAGGACGCAAAGACTGATTATCTACAAGCCCAATCACCTTTGCAAACAATACTAGACTCTGAGCTTCTAATAATATATACCATTAATTTCATACCTATAGGTACAATGCATAGTTATTTTTTAATTTGTTCCAATCTACATCGAAACAATATTCTGCAAGGCATTTTAATAACTGACTACTATATTGTACGCCTACTATAACTATTTTTTTTAGCCTGGGCATTATCACTACATAATTTTGTGATTTACGCAGTATTAAACGATATAAATGTTCAACATGTTGTACACAATCAAATGGGTTATTTTAAATTGTTGCCATTAAACCAAACAAGCTTATATTGAGAACAGCGAGCCTAACAATCACTTAAGATATTATAGTAGTTGGAAAGATTAGTTGCTTCGAAGACCCCTGTATAATGAATAGATAGGTATAGACATACATAACCATTGTTCCACTTTTTGCTACCTGGGGCTTTGGCTACATATAACCTTCGCTATTTCTTGTAGTAGTAAAAGCATGTACTTGTAAGCAATAATTACCGCATTAGTGAAAAGAAAGATACGTATTTTCCTAATTCAAATACTTAATCGATGGAAATGTCACAGGATAAATACTTTGTCCTATTTATTATGCTCGTAGAGATTTTGGCTGAGGCTAAATATAGTAAATTTATTACCACAATATGATTTTTATAATAGCTAAGTAATAATGCTTTTTTGCACAACAATTTGTGTTTTACCTATCATGGCTTATAGTAACTACATGGATGTTACATGGCATCCGCAAAATTAATTTGAATTTAAAACTACAACATGGCATGCATTTTTAATTAGTTTCCTCGTGATGTAACAAGAAAAAAACAATTACAAAACATAAATACCATGTTGTTTCTCTTATCTCCAAATCAAACTTGCGGACCCATATTAAACTACCGTGTACTGTGGTTATAAAATTTTGTTTAGTTTTCTTTGTAACATATCTCTAGGGTCTGTTAAATTTGCATTCAATAGTTTTACTTTTGGTTTTAATTACTTCGTATCCTCTGTTCGGTTTATATTCACAGGAAGACTACCAATTAGCGAGCCCCGGTTTATTCAAGGTCATGAAATATATTTGTGAAGCACCCGCTCCCTTTGCCGATGAGAAGAACACTTTATCGTTTCTTTCACAAAGAAATTTTAGACGTTGACTTTTCTTGTGCATAAAAACTCCATCCAAATGACCCGTCTCCACATTTCTTATTTCAATTGCCTTTTGTCCCCACCCCATGACTTGTCCTGTACCAATAAATGCTACAGAAGAGGGTAGTTCACCCCATTGCAGAACAACGGATTTTGAAATCTAAATAGATAAAATGTTACAAATATTAAAATATGCTACCTTTGGGGGTCACGTGCAATGTATATTATTTTGAGTAATGCTATACAATAATACCTTTCCGCTGGTAGACACATACACTCCTTCGTTATCATAACACAGCAGTAACTGAAGTCCATGAGAATTTGGCAGTGTTACGATGCAATGTGGAGTTATAGGTCCTTGACTCTATAAAAGACAACAACGAGTTAATTTAGTACATTTGATTGGGCAATGCCAGAATAATATTTAATATGCATTCCATGACATAAAATAAATTGTTTCGATTAGCTTACATGTTTAGGTGTATAGAGATCGTATACAGTGGCCGAATCAAGATCCACTGCATGAAATCCCTGAGCTGAACCGTAAATAACTTTAAGTCTTGACCCTTCCTCAATAGTCAGGTCCACTAGTAATTTCAAAACAAAATTTCAAAATTATATTTACTGGAACATGATTTAGGAATTTTGATAGCAATTGTTGATTATAATATATATATATATGAATAGTTTTGTTGTGGATTACTTACCTAGTAATGGTTTGAAGAGCAGGTCTGAAAATGCCTTAAAAGCCATGAACTTATGGTATGGTTTTGGAGCCCAAGCGTATATCTCAATAGCATCCCGTAAGGCTATCACCAAAAATTTGATCCGTTCATATTTGACGATTTTAAAGTGTGTCGCTCCCTGTGGATAACAAAGTAAATAATTACATGACAGACAATGACAACGCGCATCAAAGGCAGCAATTCATGTATTGCTGACTAATGAAATTTCATACCTGAAGTTCTCCAACGTTTATATAACCGTTCCTTCGTTCACCCTCAGCGCCTTCCGTTCGTAAGATTTTTCCCTTCAGCCAGGAAAGATAATATACACGAACTCGATTTTTCTTTCCACTGATTGTCACCAAAATGTTCTGACCTTCCAAAACCTACAAACATAATTACCGCATTATTAATGACATTTCGATTGCATATACATGTGAGAATCTATCAGGATCATATTTTGTACCAGAACAATTCTTTATGCATAATGAACTGCAATTACCTCCATTTGTTGGAATCGTCGACGATTAATCAGTTGATAAACCTTTCCCTGTCCAGATCTATCCAGAAGCATCAGTCCATTTTCAGTGCCTATCAATAAATTAACTCCCCACAAAGCCGCACAAAGAATCTCACTATTGAACCTGTGAAGAATATTTTAAAAGTGAACATATTTTAACACATTGATCATTCACAATGAGAAGCATCCATAACGTTAGACATTACATAAAAATCTCATTTCCGTTCCCATCTCTATTATTACCTTTTCTTGTACTTCCTAATTTCCGGTGTGTCACCACCTTGAGCAGGAGCAACTCCTTCAACGTTTACGTTAACTGATGGTCGGGAAGGTGAGGAGGATGCGGATGCCGATGACGCCATCTGATTACCAAAACCAAAAGTAATGAAAGATCTTTGTTTTGGACCTTGACCGATTTGACCTGGTTGAGGAATGGCCGGATGAGAAGTTGGTCGACTCGGTTCTCTGTCTCGGCTCATCTACACAGAAACATTAAAATGGAAATGATTAAAATCCAAATATAGATGCTTATAGTTTGTATAAAAGAATTGCAATCAATTTGTACCAAGCAGTATAAAAAGCCATTAATATATTAAAATAATTTTCAAACAATATTATATGAAATTACGGAGCTGATGCTCAAACTAAAAACCAAAAAATTGTAAAAAAATAATAATCTTTTAATAAATTGCAACAAAGAGATAATTTTGCTTCGAGTTATTGTTGCATACAATTACTATCTTTGCTTACCCCTCAGCCAGCCAACAGTTACGATGTGAAAGTACGGTCAAAGCCAGGTGAAACGAATAAAATCTTAGGAGTTTATTAGCTTTCAATATTATTATTATTGTAGTAATCTACCAATACTATGTGTAGTAAACGCCGCTTTGAATTATGATATAGCGTTACGAGTGACACTTTTATGTGAGCTCATTGCACTTTCTAAAGTACTGACTTACAATGAGTACGTATTTAGTACGGACAAAGGTACATTGTTTAAAACTGCCAATTGAACTGCAATATAATAGGGACTTACGTCAGGATCTGGAGATGTTTGAGGTAATAAGTCTGGCAACACAGACGTGCGAGTTCCGGGGATGTCATTTCCAGTTCTGGGCGGTCTTCTTGTGACTAAAGTTCCTTGGCTTTCTTCCTGTGAATAGTTTAACGACATTCAAAGTTTTAATGGTACATACATATTACGTGAATACATGCAATAATCGATCAGCAGTTGTACAAAGTTGTCAGTAGGAAGAGTAGAGTGAACAATAAAACATTTTGTTCTAATTTCTTTTGTGGGAAGTGTTTTGTTTAGGTGAATTATAACCAGTGATTTAAATAGTAAGAGTCATTCGATTAGCGATTTATTATTCTGTTTAAGTACAAATAGTATCAATGGCTGATCAAAGTGAAGTAAAAAATACTGCCCGTGCTACAAAGTGTCCAGAATGCTCAGTGGAAGTACCGAAGTTCGGTAACCGAACTTACGAAAACACTAACGTGATTGTCATTCCTGTTCCAATGCTTGTATAATATGTGGAATAGTTTTGGGTAGCCGTCAACCAATGTTATATTGCAATCAACTGTATGAAATATAAACTATTTGTGATATATCCTTACCGGCGTAGGAGGAAGGGGGCGGGAAGGTCCTACCGCAGGAAGTGGACGCGGAGCTTCTGAAGCTAGCAAAGTCCCATCATTTCTTTTCTTGGGAACAAATTCCACTTCTTCTTCGTCGTCATCTTCTACATCATCTGCCTCCAAAGCACCACCCGGTGTTGGAGGAAGTGGTCGACTAGGTGGTGGAGGTAGTGCATCAGGAACAACAATTAGTCTGGAAGGTAAAGGAGGTCTTGCGGGTGGCCCGGGCTCCTCAACCTGCAATGCCTAGATAAACAGAACAAATAGTTTTGATTTGGATGTTTCCAGATACTCCAATAGTAAAGTTGCTTTCACTTTTTATATCACAGACTTACTTGAAAATTGCGTCGGAGAGTATTTTCTTTTGGTTTGATTTCTTCACCCCTTTCTCCGGGTTTATCATCCCCCTCCTCATCCTCGTCTTCTTCGTCAGAAAACCTTTTAATCATAAACACGGTTCAATGTAAAAATTCAGTTCGTATTTGCATATAACTAGGTAATATTCAAAAGTATTTAACGCATTACCTCCCCTTATCAGCTTTTGACTGTTGATTAAGTCGCTTCTTACAACGATCAATATGATCTTTTAGTTGAATTCTCACTTGACGTTCTGTTGGCTGGTCGCGAATGAAAGGATGCTTCAGGAGCTGATCAGTCGGAGGTCTTTGGGTGTAATCCTAGGCGAAACAATAAATACATTTTTAATTACGGCTGCATTTATTTACGATCTAGTTTTGACATTAATGTAATTTTAATGCTCACTTTCACAAGAACGGTTTCTATAAAAGAATGAAACCGTTTTGACCAGCGTTTTGACTTGAGCCTAGGTGGAGGATTTCTGGGAATTAAAAACAACGCCCTCATCGGATGCATTTCACCTGAAAACCCATTCGAAATATAGCGACATTAATTAAGCTGAAAAAAAAAGAACGCGTGGGAGTAAAAAATCGGAATATTTCTTTCTCATCTATCCTTCTTACATAATGGGGGCTGAGACTCGGCCATTTCAATAGCAGTAATTCCTAATGACCAGAGGTCACTTCTGTTATCATAAGTTGCCTCAGGATTTTCATCGCAAGCAATAACCTACGGCACATCAAAAAAATCATTTCATAGTAAACGATCCTCATATGTACATACATAGATGAAAGTGCAGTGTATAAAACTGACACTGATTCATGACACAAGTCATATCAGTAGATTAACTCTGGAGCTAAAGGAGGCTAACCTCAGGGGCCATCCAGTATGGCGTTCCAATGAATGTGTTTCTCCGACCAATGGTCCTATCTAGCTGTGCAGACACACCAAAGTCAACCAACTTGACTTCCGCATTTTCCGTCAGCAAAACGTTTTGGCCCTTAATATCTCTGTGTATGACTTTATTGGCATGCAAGTGAGAAAGTCCACGAAGAATTTCTCTGCAAACATATGCAATCCATTCTTCCTTAAGTGACTGGCCCCGAGTTGACTTAACCAAGTCCGTGATGCTTCCAGCTCCACAGTATTCCATGACGAGCTTGAGAAAGGAGAATACATAAATCGTGTTTTACATTTAGAGAAGATAGATGATGGGGTGGCCACGCTGAAAGAATTTTAAGAAGGATAGCGTGGCCATTTTTTTAGGAAAACGAACATGCGAACATCCTCCGTATAAGGAAAGTAGGAAAGATTTAACATTTTGTAGAAAAAGAAAACTTTTTTTTGTGGCAAAAATCTACAAACATTGTGGCCAGTTTTTTTAGACAAACATCAGTTTAGTTTGCTCACTACTTTACACTAGCTTTTTGCTTACCCATAACTGGTCGTCCCTTCCTGGAGGTGACTTTTTGATGAATGCGCCATAGTATGTGGCAATATTTCTGAAAATGAGGAAATAACATGGAATATAAGCGTAATCCTTATTGTTGCCTGAGTTTACATCAAGGTATGTATATTCTCATCGTTTATCGTAGTGGAATTTGAAAAAAGAATGGCTTACCTATGATGCGAAAATTTCTTCAATACATTTATCTCCAGTTTGATTTCCTCTTCTTCATCTTCCGTAACATCCATGACCTTAATGGCAGCCAATTGACCAGTTTTTGTGTGTCGTCCTTTGTACACTTGGCCGTAGGTTCCATTACCAACGACCTCGATAAGCTCGAAGATCCCGGCCGGGTCCTGTAAAGGTACAATTAAATATAGGCATGTCATTAATTATTCAAAATCCAAGGATGCTGAGAGCCGTTCCTCAACGGCATCTACAGAGAAATGCATATAGGTACACATGTTTTGAGGTTATCTAGAGTCTTTAGAGTTCGGTCATGGTCATTTATCAAAGTCACAGTCTATTTTAAGCTGCACTCAAAATATCATCTAGTCCTCAGCAAGAGATGCAGTTCAGTGCATAGATTGTGCATGGTGCATCAAATTAGAAAGACACATTTCCTCTCTTTGTCACTGACCTACTTGCTTCGCTATGCGCTTGCTCTAGGTTTTAAAACGAGCAAAAACCAGAAGTCTATCTCATTTCATATTTTACAATGCAAGCTGGCAAGACGGTATACGGAAGGTGAACACATTGTAGTAGGTATTTACCATAAAACATTCATCAAAAAGTCAAAAATAACCACTGAAAACGACGAAAAGCTACACACACCTTTCTGGCCGTGTCTTAGAGGAAATGTTATTTACAGATGCTTGCTTCGTATATATGCAACCTACGCCGTGGATAAATTCATTCATTCTTTCATTCTTTGTAGTAACAGATGAAATATAACTTGCAACTTAGTATTTTATGTACAATGGATGATAAATTGTTAATTAGACAATGCAAGAAAGTTAGTAAGTATTTGTTTTTACTCATTAAACAAAATACCTTCTTGTACTTAATTATTAGACATTATTAAACCTACTGGGTTTAAAAATGATGGAAAACTAGGATGCACAATAATACTACTCATTCATTGTCAAATTTAAGCGGAGTAGTCAGTTTATAAATAAATTCGTTTCAAACGTCAGCGTTAACATTTCAGAATTCATCGCATACCTGTGCTGTGCAGCGTTGAAGATTGCTTTAATGGACAATTAAATATTATTTTGCAGAAACGAAAATAGCAAAAAAATGGCTTAACAAAATGCACGTAAAGGGAAAGAAGAACAGAGGCACAAGCATGACTAATGATAAGTGACAAGAACTGTACTTTCATGCTTTCGTGTATTCATTATTTTCATTCAATTTTAAAAAGTTCTCTATCCTTTCCGCTGCTCATCACAGTGCTTCACGCAATCACCAGAGTACTTCTTTCTTCATTATTCTGCTTGAACGACTGTGTTTGGTTGGTGTCTACTTTTGTAACGAAATTCGGAATGCCGCTATTTTTATGTAAAAGAAACTACCTATCCATATTGCATATTTTAGTTCTTGTTGGCAGCTTGAAAGGCATCGCAATTTTAGTTTATGCCTCGCTAATAAATTCACAAACACTCATGCAAGTGCTGGTAGTACAAAGATTTAAACTTTGTACGTGTACCGGCATCATCGGCATGTTTGAATGAATGAAGAAGGTGGGTGCGTTTACCATTTTCTGTGGTAAAATCCCTTATCTCTGTTTACCAAGTCACTGCGCGTAAACACGGTTCTTACTTTTGCGTAGTGCGCTTGGAATTGTGTCATTCCCAGTAAAGTATATTATTTGTGCCAGGTGGAAGAACCTGAGCAGTTTAAAGACAAATTTTTCGCAATTTTACATGCAGATGTATTCGGATGATTCGACAGAAAATCTATTCAACAAAACCCGTATGACAAAGTGACAATCTGTCACTCAAGGGATTACTGTGAATTTTATTTCATGATGATGCTGTGTGCCAAGCTTTCCATCAATGGGATTGTCGAGGCTGTCATTGTCAACATTTTTATTTCTACCGCGTGTCTCCAGAATTGCCTGTTGGTAGATGCTAAAAGAACGACAATGTGCATACCTGTGTAGCTAATTCACGTCTTCCATTCGCAACACCGTTACAAGTCTATGACTTTGATATTGTTTATAGATAACTTGACACAATGTGATTTGCAAAATTACGCTAGAAATTCATTCAACAGTGGTGATGATTTTTTGTTTATTCGAAAAAATACAACAATATAAAAATATGCTTCAAGTACCAACTTCACATCACTAACAAGCAAAGCAAGGAATCTGCAAGTTATTCATTTAAAAAGCTTTCATGAAAATAACAACTTCAATCTATATTTTGAAAGCATTGCTTGATTGAGCAACGTTAATTGTACTATCATTTTATGTATTTGAAACAGGCGAATGGGATGAACTTTAATTTGAAGATGTATAGTACAACAATGGAAAGGAAAACACGGATGAAAAATATTGTATATTTGATACGCTTAAATGAACACATTCTAAAATCACAATTGATCAAGTAAGTAATCAAGTAAAAATGCATACGTCCACGCTATATATGAATTGAATGTTAAACATGCGCTCATACATAAAGCTTTAGGAGTATTTTTTTGGCAATGAAAAACTGCATCTGCTCGGAACGAAGGTTTTTGACAAGTGCATCAGCGGCAGTATTCAGATGCATTCTATTGTGATTGTACAAATTGAGAACTTAGATTCACGATGCAAGAAGCTAACCAACAGTAACTGTAACCAAAACACTGGCTCGTAACTTTCATGAGTGTGCTTCGCAGTCTTTTTGCTTGATTCAACGAATAACAAAAGTAGACAAGAAATAGCAAAGTTTATGCATGCCGTTGTTTTGCTAAGCACAAAAACATGTAATCTAATAAGTAAAAACCAAAAATGTAATATCAAATACCGCTGCCCAATCAATCGCACCTTCAATAAGGGTAGGGGTGTCCCTTTGGAGAAGTACAAAGTAATTGATTGGACAGTCTAATCCGAACAATGCAGCCATTTTGTATATATTTTTTGTATGTTTGCGTGTCTGCCTAAAAGGCACCTAATGTAATTACCCACACAAAGCATTTGTTGTACAATACACCTTAATTGTCTCGCTTATGCTGACATGACAAAAACATTTTGGTAAATACGGTTAATCTTATAGGAATGAAATGCATGATTAAAATATAAATAGACCATTGCGTATACAATGAAGGAAACAAGGAAACCTCGTTTTCATTTCGAAAAGTCGCCATATAGCGTGTTACATTAGTAGAGGAAAGCCGATAAGAGTTAGAACAGTTGTGTAGATATGTTTAGCAAGAATGGAAAAGTATAACAGTAATACGTATCGTTGTTTCATTTCATTTGAAGTGAAGCATTGGAATTTGGAATTGCGTAAAAATAAACAAGTGATATGTCCTTCGGTTAACTAATACAATTTAAGCGGACCGAGTGATCTGTTTTATAGTTTACTGTATATTACATATTATGCTGCATACGAATATATACTATGTATACCATACTTGTCAACTACAAAGACATTTTTGAAGGATTTTTTATAGATGTAAGTAATTTAATAGACCTTTATTCATAAGTATGTATGGAATCAAGACATGCAATCATAAGAATAATATTTATTTAGAGTTCCGACCGATAACTTTTGCCGAGATTTATAAAAACAACAGGATATGTAGTTTATGCCATTTGACAGTTTCCTTAATTCTCAATTTGTTACAGTAAAATCCACAATATTTTACACTAAGCTTACAAAATTGTCCATTAAATTTTAGACATGGACAATGGATGGATGACAATACTGATATTTTACCTGTACTTCATAAGAAATATAGAAAAAGATAACTCCACGTCAATTCAAGACAGAATATTAATGGTTCTAGAAATCAAAGTAGAAACTTCAAGGACAAAGTCATCAAGTGTCTATGTGTGCATCAAGTGTGCCGAAGAGTACACGCTGATATGGATTATGGAAATCATCAAATAACTAGCAGTATCATGAATGCAAAGTATATTTCCATAATTGAATCGAATGTGAGGATAGCATCATTACTGGCAGAATATTATTGTCTCACTCTGTGCGTGGGTACCGGGTATAAGAATCATTCAAACGCTAGACTTCATTAACATGATAGGTACTCCTTATACTCATTTTACCGGTATCAAACAGCTTGATTAGCATTTTCTAAATATGGTCATCTGAACAAACAACAAGTTCCCAAATTTTAATAAGTGCAATAAACAGAGACAAAATAATTAATGATCAAAGAGTTAAAGCACCATAATTAAAAGTTTTATGTCGTGGATCTGCTTTTTTAGAGAAGGTGAATATTATGAAGTAATGCAAGTCTGCAAAAGACATAAGTAAAATTCACAAACATAATAAACTTAATTTAATTTATACATAATGCATGTAAAAGGATATACCAAGGGTGATTTAACTAAAATGTCCAGGGGTGGCATCATCATTACATTTGCAATCAGCGATAAAAATGTAGTAGGAATTGTAATTTGTCGGTTTATTTTAAAGTAATCAGGGGATTTATCATAACAATGTATTGTGAATCACAATTTGTGATATTAGTAGTAGAAATATCACTGGCATATAAATATTTTGAAGCTAGTATTGGCTATAAATCGCATAAAGATGGTTTATTTGATTGTATATTTGATTCATGAATTTAATTATGGTTGAATACTGAAGAACTTTGCTTTGCTTGCAATTATATTAATTATTCTGGTTGCGATGATAAGAACACAAGTTTTTACTTTTAAATGCTTGAATTGCAACGGGATCTACAAAACGATTCACCTACAAAACCCCCATTTTCAGGTAGATACTGGGTGCTTTATGATGCAATCATCGTTTATCGTTTAAACCAGCACAACGTGCGCTGACATGCATACATTGACGTAAAAATATGAGATCTAACTTTAAGCTTATTTTTTCGAGTTTGGAATGTAGGTACGCAGACGAGAGGCAAAATGACCAAGTAGAAAACATTTACTTTGACATTCACTTAGAATAGGGAATAAGATAGCATTTACTTCGTCATACAACCAGACGTTTGCATATTAGCACCATGACTAGCGACGATTGACTGAAGCGTAAACATTTTCATGTTTGAAAGTATAACTCTTAGTGTACAAGTTGAGTCATATGTAGCAACAAAAATACTAATTAAAATTTGAGCAAGGATTATAAATACTTGAATATTGGTTTCTACTACTGAACATGCACGGATGAATCACAAAGTGTTCACAATTATGTTTGTACAAGATTCTGATAACCGCTGTACGCTAACCTTACGATACACTTGTTAGTTTACACGATCCTTCATACGCATTCTTGACCACGATATTTATAATGTGATTACAATCAATTTCAAAAGCTAACTAGCAGTGTTATGTACAATGTAATTTATCCACATTTTTAAAGAAAATATAGTACCGTGTTATATTTTTATTTGAACAGATTTCATTTGCGTTTATTTGCATTGCCAAATATCTTTTTGAAGTTGTTAATTGCTATAAGCTCAAGACAAATTATTTAATTATTATAGTTATCTCGTTGAAGACTAGTATTAAGTTATCATTTTGCTTTCTATTCTATTGCCTATTAACAGTTCGAAGCTTTATTTTTTATTTGACACGTAGTGTATTACACATCTCTAAAAACTGAATGAATGTAGTAGCACAAAACTACTTTAATACTCTTTTGACATGCACAAATGAATGCGTACATTATTAGTCATAATAACTGCTTTCGTAAGAATTTGTGTACGTTATAAAAAAATAAAAAATCGATGAGAGATGAAAAATGCTGGAAGTTACATAAAAACTCTCTTTATCTCTCTCGTTGACTTAACAAATTTGTGATTGTACATTTTCCATATTATTGGAGTTCATCACTCTTTTACTCTTCCCCGTGAGCAAGCTATTATTATCATTCAACGATGATAAATACTCTTCAACATGCCATCATCCCCTGCTTCAAGAGCTTAACTGCTTTCGCTACGGATGTTATCAAGTTTGCTCAGCAAAGCTGAACGGTTAACTTAAATACTTTTTTATGTATGGACTCTGAATACGTATGATGAAATGATGTGTAATGCTAAAAGTAAATAAATATATCAAAAACAATTAGTCTCTTTTTGTGCTCTACTAAGGTCAACCAGTCAACATAAATTTGAAAAAAGTTGTACTGCATTACGCTGTGTACTACGTTTCACAGTCGACTACACCACTGCCCTACCACTGACCATCATCCAACGTCTTCCGTCGTCCACCACATCATCACCAAAATTATAAATTATTATTATCATTTTTTATTGTAGTCTAGTTATGCGATGGTGGTGGCCCACTCATATTAAAATCTCAGAGAGGTTAACGTTTAATTTTATACTAAAAATACATTTTTGAAATGTTCATCATAAAAAATTCATGTAAAATGCAAGAGAAAAAAAATAAACATAACTTTTCATAGAAATGCAGAGTGGAAAAAAATCAGATACACAATTTACTCACTTGGTGTTTATAGACACATGGCACAGTGCAATGTACAAGAAAGTGGAATAAAATTTTGAGGGGAACAAATGCATGCACACGTCGATGGGGAGGGCGATCATGAGAATCATTACCTCTACCTGCTACGAAGAAGAGATTTATGTGAAAGTATAGATTACTGCACTACTCGCCAGCGTATTTGCTGCATTCATAGAAATTAAAAAGTAAAATGAACACTGCGATTATTCAATAACTATTGTCAGATTTGTAATCAATTCTTTCTTCTTTTCTTAAATTGTGCATGCAATTAAGCGAACACGCGCAATTTGTTATAAGGCTATTGGATTGTATGTTTGATTTGGCAAACATGATCATATCATAAGACAGTAAAAGTGCAAATTGCATAAAATACTTGATCTTCATGATTTTGTATAAAATTTTGAACTTTCCGTACCAAGATGAAAGATAGGTGATAAGTAGGTAGATAAACGTCGTTAAATACGCCACATTCATACAAATTTCTACATTCATCAACGCACATTAAGACTTATTAAACCAAGTTTTAGTCATGTGTATTATTATTAAGTCATCATCAACTCTGCGCACGGTCAATAAAACCTATTCATTACCATTCTTAACATTATCAGCAATAATTTTATTTATTACAGACTGGTAGACTACGTCGTAAAAAGAAAAAAAACTTATATCAAACCAGTGTGAATTACCGATGACTTGATATTTGCAGCGTACCATGATAATATTATGGATAAAAGTTTACAGTTTACGCTGACATCATCATAACGGACGGAAAACACGAGAGCGAGTCTCAATTTCCATCGTGCATTTTTTACTATGCGAGATACCTAATCTGTTTGGTTTACGTATCATTAACCGATGATCATTACAAAATTGGAAACATGTATATAGATTATCCTTTGCATATCGATCATCATCATTATAGCTATTGTAATTTGCGATGATACCAACACGATGTACATATGTACCAAATGAGCCATTAAGATGACGGAAGTACACGCTCATGTATGCCACAAGAACCACGCAAAGGACGGACGTTCCACTTTTCTCCTCACACAATGCACACACCACACGATTGTGTACCGTACTAGATATATAGATTGCCATCAAAAAATAATCAGAAATTGAAATCACAAGTAATCATATCTCCTCCTCGGTGTTTCGTGGAATGATCGAGCATATACTGACACAACGGAAAGTAAAATTCATGCTATCGTTTCGGAGAATTGGATGAATCAGAGAGCTAATTATGCATATAGTCAACTGCTATCTCACACAATTATCCTTCATTTAGTAACCGACAGAAAAAAGTCACATTTTAGTTTAAATTGTCCGGTAAGGTTTTTTACCATGAATTTAAAAAAATCATTATTACAAAGCAGACTCTTTAACATTGATTAGCTACTGAGTGGAAATATGATATTTCTTACGATTACAACTCACCTTCAACGAGGCCAAATCAATGTCATCCAAGGAACAATTGATGTTTCCTGCCATTTTGACTTTTATAGCTGGAAAGGTTAGGACCTCTTCAATTAAAAATTTCTACTCGTCACACGAAATCACAGAACACTAAAATACAACTAATGTTGGAGACAATATGAGCTCCTAGCGAGAACACTCAAATAATAAATTATCAGAAATAATTTATGCACACAACTTCCGAGGTAGATATTCCTTTCTTGCTGTTATACGACTTTAACCCCATCATAATAACAGAGAGGAACATTCAAACCGGCCTATTAAACAATTAGTCATTGTGATGCAAATCATCGTTTCATATACACACAGGTTTTTTTTCACTAAACTTGGAATAAATCAGTGCACATTGAGCTCATATTACACTGTTTGCTATGATGATGACACTGATACAGCTCCAACACCACACCCTGGGAGATCCAAATGGCTTGTCATTCCACGAAAAAAACACTATTCAAACGCAATGATGAGCCTCAAAGCTTCGACTCGCTGAACTGTTAAAAAATCCAGGAACACAAAATACAACAGTTAAAATGCATGAAATTGCTTATAGATACATAATATGTACACCTAGCATATACATATCTACTACACAACAACAGAATGAATAATATGCATACGTACGTTTAAAGCAAGATATATATAAAATGTTTGTCGTTTTGAATACTGCTTTTTAGACACTTCCGTTCCACATTCCAATACCGCACAATGTCAAAATAATGACAATGCCAATAATCTCTACGCACCTTTTTTCACGTCGCTGTAATGGGCAGAACAGTGCTATCTTTTTGACGACCATCAAATAGTATCATGCTACACAGAGTCGTTCCTACAAAAGACTGTAGACTCGCCCACTATTTGAACTTGTAGTCGAAGTGGCGGTGGTGGAAATATTTGAAACACACTTAATTAAACTCCTATGACGGCCCGTTTGACAAAAGCAACACAAAACTATAACGGGACCGTATATTATTTTGTCACAGTATCCCCAAATTAGAATCCTTCTAAGATCATGTTCCCATACAAAATCAAGAAAAGATTTTTTAAGTTTATTCCGGGTAGTTTTCTCCCCTATTTCTGCTACACTCACTGTAAGTCTTAAACCAAATATTTTTTTAATCAGTCAGGAGCAGCAACAGAAGAGTAACCAGAAACTGAAATCAGTGTAATAGGAGCAATGAAATGTATCATTTTGAAAGGTACGAGCCGTATCCTGCTGGAAAGGTATTTATTTAATGGATCTCCTTTTCTCTTTCTATCATGATGATGTTTCTGTACTTGTAGAACAATTATCTCCTGTCCAATTATCTCTAAATATTTCAAAAATATGGGCTAGGTTTTCCCTTGCTCCTGCTTTGCCTGTCTTGTCTTTTGTTAATAAAAAGGGAAATAATACTCCTCTTCTTCTTCTTCTGCCTCTGTCTGTATTATTCCTTCAGTTGTGTGCATACGGTCGTTCCTTCTTTTCTTGTTAGGTTGACTGCTGGGAGTGTGGTGATGATGAGCCCTAAACTTAGGCAAGCAAAAGGAAGCAGAGAGAGGCTGCTAAAGCTCTCTGACGAGTGTATCTTCTTATGTGTACTACTCCTTTACCACCAGGCTTTTGTATTTTGTCAGTAAAAAAGTGTACCAACCAATATAAACATTATACCCAACATATTACGATATTATGATGATAGATTCACACACACAACCAGATGCCTACATACATAACGCAAAAGGAGGAAGAGAAGAGCCAGCAAAGGAGTAAACTAGATACATTTTAATATTGCATATTATGACTGTCATATATATTTATAGAATATATGCCTATAAAATGCTTATCGCCTTAAATATAAGATCATCATCATGAAAGCGCTTGCTATTTCTATACTCTCCGGTGGTACAACTTACATATACAGCCAGTGCGTGTGATGGGTGAACACAGGGGATTTTTTCGTAAAGCAGTATAAAGAACAAGTCAAGTGAACTAGCTTCTCTCTAGCTAGCTGGTCGAAATTGTCAGTGTATTATTATAGGCTTGCAGAGAGAGGTAGTGTATACGTTATCGTTATGTGTTGGGCTCTTACTACTACGTGCTCTCAACTTTCTGTTACTATTTTACTACTCTTTTACTACACAACACACTGCTTCTCTCTTTCTTCTCTGCACTCTGCATTATTATGAGCAAACTCTCGTCTCTCTGATTTGCTCTCCTCTCGTGCTTGATTCACAGAAGAACAGGACCGTATATTATATCTAATATCTGTATATGCCTAGTTGGATGAGTTGAGTTTTTATCAGAATAATTCTGGTCATAAGGATGTAAACAATACGCCATATTATAATGTGCTTATTTACTCTGAGAGGAATGTGAATCCTTGCAGTAATAGTTGCACACAGACACCAACAACACTACGAGTTGTGGGAGTAGTGGTGGCGATGGTATAAGGCAATGCATGCATACATTATGCTTGTCAGTCGTAATAATCCAATATAGGTGTTTGTGGAAGAGGGTAAGGGTAAATGAAAATGTTATATTCTCTTCAGCAGTTGAACGAACCAACACAGACATAATACAGTACCAAAACTTATAAGTGCCGACAAGCAAAAACTGATGCTTTGCTGCTGGTGGTAGGGAAGATGATGACAATGATTCAATGATCGTGTGTGCATAATATTTAGGTATGTTTGTGTTTTATAATAACACATGTTGGAGAGATTTGTAAGTTGTGTAAGCAATACAAGCAATTCAATCTTGTTCTGTAGTAGATTTAACGAAAACGCACAAGTTCCAATGTGTACGCTAGAGACAGACGGAACAATGTTCAAGTTTTTTTTTGAGAAATGCAACATACATTCATCAGAGTAGGTAGTATTACAAAAAGGTACAACCGAAGTAGTGCATGTACAGGACAGGCTTTATGGAAGTGGTGTGTGGGGATAAGAGCTGTCTAATGATTGATTTGCTCTGGTCTTTGAACTTGTTTTTTACTTGCATTTATATAAAGCAAAGCATTGCAAAGGGAAAACGTAGTAGGGTCAAGCCAAGTAGTAGTAAATGCACTGTACCTGCACCCCGTATTCTGTTTACTGTAGTGTGCGGTTGGCTATGAATGAGTTTTAGCTTGTGATATGAATTCTCTAGTGCCTTTGTTGTTTTCTTTGAATGCATAATAATATCTGTGACAAATGTAGGGGGTTTTCAAAAAACTAAAATTCAAGAAGTTCCTGTTGGGCTTTCAATATTATCCATGTTTACCAAGAAAAGAAAAAATTGAGCTTACTCATGCTGCAGGCAGCTCATTCTTGTTGGTAATGGGATGAAGATGATGATGATGATGAAGATAACAGTACCCAGAAAGAATAGAAAGCATATTATACGTCAAGCCTTAAGCAAACTTCAATACACAGTGTATGAATGCAAAAACGAAGTGAGCCAAGTTAACACTATGGTGTAATCTCAACTCAACATTTTCCCTCAGTATTTTTAACAGTCATCACCCACCCCAAGAACAGCAAACATATATAATATTAGCTTTTTCTTAGTGCACACACACACTAGAATCATGAGCGCAATATGTTGTCTGGCATGAAGCAAACTTTTGACGTTTCTGCATGACTCCTGTCTGTTTTATCAAGCAATTTTTATATTTACGCGAGAATAAGACCGTTTATGGCAATGGTAGAGGTAGCACATTGCACAAGTTCACTCACTGGTCGACCAAATAAACGGTTTGATGAAACAGATCAACATAACATATCATGACAGTAGTTTAGCATCTTATACTCATATAAACATGTCATAAATGTTGGGAATTTGAGCTTTGACATACATACTTTGACAATTTTATTGTAACGTTAGAGCGAATGAGAAAATGAACACAAACGGGGAGCCACAGTGTACTCGCATGTTTTTCTGATAATTCCTTTTATTTCAATTAAGATCAGAAATGAGTATTTTGAGCAACCGTGTATGTGCATTGACTAACTAAATGAAACGAAGGTATGCATTTTATATTTTGGCTACGGCAGCCACATCTTGTCGATCTTTAAGACATCATCTATGGCTATCATTCTACAAATGAACAAAGTTGGTTTCTCCAACACGATGCTTGACGGATTATTCAATAATATTTCTCAAAAGAATGAAAGAAAAGTTTTATATAGAAACTTTTATATTCTGAAGAAGGAGTGATTGAACTGGAATTCCATGAATATTAGAACGTTAACAGTTAACAGAGAATTCGTTCCAAGTTTGACGATGCACAACATCTTATACCTACTTTCATATAAAGTAATTTGTAATATATAATAATGATAAGTGAGACGATGGTAAACACTTATCAGCAATACCTACATTCATACAGTCCCACAAGGAAATTTAAACATTTTGTTATGGAAGGGTCCTAGACTTTCATCATTCGGGACTTTTATTTCAAATTTCAGCATAGTTCAAATTTGTCTGCCATCATACCAATTAAATTGTTTTTATTATTTTAATTTATATTTCTCCTATACATGAATTTATTGAGAATTTCAATCTCGTCAAACACACTTATATCATCGGTTGATAATCTAATTTAAGAACATACTCCGATATAATACGATGGATGCATGTGTAATGAAGTATAAGTAATGAATTACAAACTTGAATAGACAATTGTACGAAAATATGTTTAAAGTTGACACATGAACTAACAAACTAATATACATTACATACTTTGAATAGAGAACCAGTTCGGTACTATTTTAACAGATAGTTATTGCACCGTTTCCCATGATGAAAGTTAGATACCTAACCTAAGGCTCACTCCAAAAATATGTCGCTGATTACCGTAAAGAATATTCCAGGTAGGCGAGAATACGGTTGTGACCGTTAAATTCATAGAATAACTCCAGCTCGAATTAAGAACAGGCAACGATTAGCGATGAGGTAACGATTATACACGAATATTGGGTTATAGGAATTCGTCAAAAGTTAAACTTTGGAAATGTGAAAATTGATACATTACCTACCTAATTATTTGTTTGTAGGTACATGTAATAGTTAAATAAATCTAGGTATCATACATGTCACGAACTCTTACTCGATATATGTATCACCTCATTATCGGCATATTATTATCATCAATTAATGAGTTTTTACAGAACCGTTGCTTATGTGAATTATGTACTCATTTGTGCACTTCGATCAATCATGATTACTTAAAATTCTTCTTATTTTCATATTAATCGTTTTTCAAGATTTCTCTGCTTAGGGTTGAACTGTTTCACGGAAGTTATGTAATGAAGTATTTCCACACGGCACGAGTTTTCCAACAAGAAAATGGTGCAACTGGATGATAACAATGAATGGAACGTAAGAGCGAATATGGGCACAAATAAAGGTATAGGTAAGGTATGATAATAACTATGATTTGTTCATTCCTCATTATGTATCCTCATTGTTCTGAGTAGCAATTAATTACCTGTGTGATGAATGATGCGAACAAAGTGTGTTGAGTCACAATACAAGGGTAGTAATTTGAGTATGTAAGTATGAGTAAAATCAAATGAGTAGGTAATACCTTCTATTCAAGTTTGTTAATGTAAAACCAAATACCCTTATGAATACGAGATCGATTAGTACTATTCGTTTAGTCATATTTTATATAAAAATCTAGATTCACGGAATGCATTCCATTTAGAAAATTAAAAATGCTTAAATAGTTTGTATTAAGACTTTATTTTTTCGCACAAATATTATAAAAATTATTAAATTAACGTTGAACGCAAATATTAATTTCACTCATCAATTCTTGCATTTCTCCCTCTTCTGGGATTTATTACAATAATGAAAACTCAATGTTGGTACCTAAAACGACTGGAATTTTCCAGGCATTATTTTTGTTCATCTGTATTTTTAATTCCATTCTCGTCAGAATAAAATATATTCATTTACTGAATTTTTTACTTAATTTTTTTGTGGTTTTTCCAAGGACGGAGCACAAAGAGGTACAATTTAGAGTGGTTGTAAATTATTAACCGAAAATAAATAGTATAGTTTTTTGCAATTTTAGTACCTTGCTGAATACTTTGTACAAAAATTCCATTTCCAGAAATAATAAATTTCCTACTGCAGTAAAAGTCTACAAGATGGAGCCAATGACATTATTGTTGTCAACCGTATTTCCAAGCTGTTCATCTGTCTGCTTGCTCTGCATTTAGCACCCAAATCACCGATCCATAGTCTTCACGTCCACATCTAATTAAATGCAAACTATTCATAGTAGCTCATAGGTAAACTTTGAATTCATAACGAAGTAAAAACCTACAAACGTCTTATTAACGTGTAAAACGTGATATTTTCTACTAGTTGACATAACCTATGACTTGACCTTGACATCCCACTTTAAAAAATCCTTTTCGTTAGCAATGCGATGCAAAAATGACAACAAATAAGCAATTTATTACGTCAACCGCTGCCTCGGAATCATGGAATTGTCCATCCACCAACTACCTACGTTCTACTCCTACGTCCTTCCACTTCTCACCAGTTCAATAGACCAGCGAGCTTTCGTGTCTGGTTGGACTTGGATTTACAAATTTCTATTAGAATTTGCATAAGAATTTATACACTTTTCACAGGTAACTTGTGAGCTTACACAGATAAAATATACGCTTCTGTCACGACGTTCTAAAGCTGCCAAAACGTCGAGCACGAGAATCCCAGAAAGCACATAATTTTCTTTTTCATTCAATTAAGACAATTACATGTTATGCATACATTCGGAGTCAGTAGAAGTCTGGAAGCCAGAATTGCGCAATGTTCTTCCTACCCGTGTGGTTGTTGTCAAATGTGACCTATATCATATCAAAGTCATGGGAAATGTCTAACGAGTTCACTCTGGCATTATCCTGTTTTGAATGTTGTTCCTTGTTTGGAATTTATAGATGTGATATTAGTCAATAAAAATTCAACCACCCGTTGACAGATAAAATTAAAATACAATTTGGTTCACATATCGTTTTCATGTTTGCAAACTTGGTATATAGGAACCGTACTCTCTTTCTCTCAATTGCACTGATTTATGATTTATCTCAGTTATCTCAAGAATAGAGACTACAGGCTGGAAGTTATATGAGTCATGATTACACGCAAGAAGAAAGATAATGTAGGAATTTCAATTTTGTTGGTTGCGTCACGCCAAATCTACAAATGGGAGTCCCATTATGGGACCTGAAACAAAGAAACTGACAATTTGCAAGATATATATAAATGTTACGTACATGTACAAGTAGGTGTCTCATTCAGTCTCATGCACAAGCTACGTAGGCCTCTTCTGTAGTTCCGGAGTCGTTTTTATGCGTTAGTTATGTATATGTAATGCAAAAATGTGATGAATGTAAAGCAGGCTTGTATTTTAAGAAGTAAAAAATGATACGTTCATTCACAGGTTTTTTATCTGGCGAACTTCCAGAGAAAACCTTTTCACCCTTTCCCGTCAGTGAGGCGTCACGTGCAAGCAATAGATTAAATCGACTTTTATGCTTGCAGACAAAGAAATAATGGCCACTCTAATGCAAAATGGGAAGTTTAATTAGTCGACACAAACATAGGACGTATTACTAGTAAGCATAACCCTGTTTCACAACAAACATTAAACCGTATGAAGGTGATTTTGAGAAGCGAATCAGTGTTTTGGCATTACTTGTTCGAGTTCCATTGCTAGTGAAAAGATATTTGTGTCGATTAGAAAAAAATAGTGACACGGTTGACGGTGTGTGCAAAAGTCTCCATTCCACTAAAAATTCCACAAATTGAATCCTAGAAGCAAAGAAACCTTAAAATGACAACAGTTAACGAGCGAACTGTGACAAATCCGAATAAAATTTGTATAACCGTTGAAACATTATTGGAGAATCTAGGTAAAGGTTCATTTTGCTACATTCCAATTGACAGCAAAAAATAATTTATAATAAAAAACGGCAAAACACCGACCCGTTAACTTGAAATCCAAGTTAACAGATTATCATTAGAAGCAATAAATTTATTCTTTGAAGGTGGCTTTTCTTGGTTTCAATTGTGGGCTACTTTTATTATCGTCTCTCCGGAACTATCAGCGTCTATGATATCACTTTCTCCGGTGCTCACTGGCTCTGACCAACTTTGTCATAAAACATGCGAAAACAGCTCCAGCTCCAATTACCCTGGAACGCTGAAAACGGTTGTTCAAGAGGTGAGATAAAGTGGAGTTAATAATTATTGATAAATTTTAAGTAACATTACCTATACATCCATCATTCTGATAATGATATGCAATATATTATTGTCGTATGCGATTACAACGATATACAAAATGACAGCGTTAACAATTATTGTGAAAATATAATTGATTTTGTTCATAATATAGTGGAATTTAATCGGAAGGAAAGCATGGATTTCGGATTTTTTCATAAGTCTACAAATGCTAGGAGCCCTCTTTGGCGCATTACTGGCAGGCCAGTTTGCCGAACGGTTCGTCACCTTTTCTGAGGACAAGTTGCTACAAGAATTTCTCCATACATTGAAAATTTACTCTGCATGGAGATTCTCAGTTCCATAATTAGATGTACAAAACCTTTTTTCTAATCTTTAGGTACGGGCGCAAAATTGTACACTTTAGCTTATGTTTATCAATGGCGATATTTGGATTCGCATCTGGATGGGCCCCTGATCCGTACACGTTTTCCATCTTGAGATTTTTATCTGGATTCACTGTTGGAGGTACGAAATTTGACGCAGCACTATTAGTTTAAAATATCATTTCAGCATGCACTATTTAAAGTTAATTAAAACGCTGTATTAATTTAAATTGTAGGATGCTATGTGGTTTACCTGAATTATTTGATGGAGTTTCTAACGCCAAGTTATAGAACCTTGTGTGGTTGTGTCAGTTTATGGGCAGTAGGTGAAATGCTACTTGCTCTCGTTGGATATTTGTTGCAAAGCTGGCGACAGATTCTCTGGGTTAGCTCTGCTCCTGCATTCCTAGTTTTGTTCGCGTATCCGTAAGTGTGATTTCACATTCAAAGATTAAGTGCTTCGAAGACATCACTGTAGTAGTATGTCGTTTTCATGGCATGAATTTTCTTATGCAAGGTGGATGCCTGAAAGCCCACGCTGGTTGCTTTGTCATGGGAGAACGGAAGAGGCGTTGGAAGTGTTTGACCAAATAGCTAGATGGAACAACAAACCAAGCGTGAATCCGTCGGATCTAAAAGTTTTGCAGAGAGAGATCCTTTCAGGGAGTGAAAGTGCTGATGATGAAAATAGTGAAGAAATGTCTAGCAGAAGAACTTCTGCTACAACGAGTATCAATAACAATGACAATAAAAGATGCTTTTCATCAATGTTTAGTTCATTCAAAGTACTCAGTTATCGAGAGTATCGATTTCAATTGCTGGTTTTAATGTTTTCCTGGTTTTCTTCCCAGCTAATTTATTATGGTATTAGCTTCAATATGAAGACACTAGCCGGAGATGCCTATCTAAACGTTTTCTACATGGGAATCGTGAGTTTGCCTGGGTCCTTCACTGGTCTTTTATTTAACAACAGGTAATGCGTTGATGGAGAAAGCAAACAGTTGACATAACTTTCACTTGAGTAAAGCGCTGTTTCCAGTTATTTGCGCTATAAAAATATCTGCCGTTACGATATACTATATATTATGTGAGTAGATGCATTACGTGCTTTCAGTGAACCTTGGATGAAAACAAAGTCATTAATTTTGTACCACAGTCACGTTGATATATCCAGACGGGACGGATGCATTATACTCCCGTTGACGTTTTAATACGAGTTTTGTTTGCTTTTTTTGTTGTTGATTGACGTTATTGCAGGCTGGGACGGCGGACAACAATCATAGGCTTTTCAACCGTCTCCTTTTGTATCTTAATAACATTGATCACGATCGATGAAACAAATCTCTCGCAACAACCCAGCTTAATACTCTTTTTGTGCTTATCGGTGAGACTATTTGTGGCAGCTGGATTTGCCGTCCTGTCATGTTTTACTGCAGAGTCCTTTCCAACAATTGTCAGGGTTAGCTGTATGGGGATATGCGCACTTTTCGGCAATATCGGCGGAATCTTAGCTCCTCAATTTGTTTTTATGTCAACAAGTAATTATCCCTTATATTAAACACATTTATAATACACAACATAGTGAACGAATCATTATATTTATTATCCTATTTACATCCCTGTCATTGCAATCTTTAGTCGATTAACATTTTATGAAGAAAGATTGGTAGATAAACATAGATACATTATATACATACAAGTTTTAATAATCTGCTTGCACTTTTATAATTTCCAGTGGTACACTCGGCTCAATATATAACCTTTGGGTTTCTCAGCCTTCTCACAATTGTTGGTGCGGTTAACTTGAAAGAAATGACCGGAGAACCACTGGAAGACTGTTTGAAACAAAATAAACGTTACTCAAAATCACACCCCACAGTTCAAATTTGACATTTTGCACACATAAATGTTCATTTTCGTTTTATTCCACGGTCTGAATGTGATACATATATGATTTATTGTAAATTAATTTACTTGCTACGCGAAGGAAATAAAAATATCGTTATTAGTGCCTTTGATTCATTATTTTTATTTTTCATAATGAAATTTTTGTTTACCAGCATCCTCTTCCCGAACCCGAACTCCCTGTTCATGCCTATTTGTATCTGTCCAGGTAAATACCGATTCTTATAATTACTAAACTGTACTATAGTACTATAAAATACTGTCCATGTCCGTTCAGATGCCAATGGCATCGCCCATGGCCGTTTGGATATATTGTGCTCTTTACATTTTACACCTTTTGCACGTAATATTATTAGTTCATGTGCTAATGCAAACACAAAGTAAAGCATTCAACGGAGAAAATCCTTCACGACACATCATCATTATCATTCATTATGAATGGACTCGTGCAACAATTCTTGCACTCCGCTATAACCAAATCCGTTTATGGAATATTTTTACAGTATGTATTTTTATATCAAAAAAATTCTTTGTACTTCCTACTTAAAATTGTATAAACAGTAAATTAAGCACACGTAATATATTATTGTGAATAATATATCCATGTTGTTAGCTCAACTTTATTAGGAATGTGATTCCACTTACCTTTATTCATCTAACTTAAGTATATCCTATGAAGCCACGTCAAGAAACGTACTCAGGGCAATGACAACACTCTTTTATCAACACGTACATTTACATATCCGTACGTGACCAGGTGAAAGCACTCGGGTTTACGCATTTCCCATATGTAAAACGGAAAATATCCCGTATAAAATTATACACTTGAAAATGTACAATTCGTGCCTACGCTCAATTTGTTACAAAGGGTAAGGAGCCATATGGGAATTAATGGACATATACATCCTGTTTCAAAACTAGGAATCTTTTTTCTTACTAAAAATGCTAATGGTTCAGACAATTTTTTATCCATTCATATACTTTTGAAACGAACAAATGCATTTTCGCTTCATGTTTATAATATTCTTATGATATTATTTGTAGGCATGTATACCTACGAAGCTGTATCATAGAGTTTTTCAGCAACAGGGACAGAACAGGAAGTGAAAAAAGGAAAACATAATACGATCCATATCGTTATTTCTGCCATGTATGATGCGCGTAGTGTCTGGAGACCACAGGCTTTTGATGGAAGCTTGTTCCTCAGCGCGAATAAAAGATGAGGCGGTAGGTAGGATTGTGGGGCAGCCCGTCGTACATGCACTTTGGGTATGATCTGCTTTCTTTTCCCCGAAGAAGAATGAGAAGTCATACCTTCGCCTTTATACTACATATGCAAATTTTCTCATATAATATGCAGGTCGTAATGGTGTAGTTGAATCAAAGTGATCTTAAAATGGTCGTCACTTGTCATGTTTTGAAGTATGTTGGCATAACACAGATCTGGTACAAGAATACTTTTCACAAGAAGAGACGTGACGTCGAAAAAGAGCTCTTATCTATACACTTACATGAATTGTGATGAACGAAATCAAGTGCCACTTGTGAATTAAATAAAAGGGAGGAAGTAAGTGGATATTGATATGAGTAACTCTTTCTCTCTCTTCAGTACATTTCTTATGGTTAGCGGAGGGCGGAGACTGACATTTCAGACTATCAGACTACCTAACTGGCACAATAAATTTGCCCTGCAATCAATTTCACCAATGCCTATTGAAAGTAAAATCGCATTTTCCTAGGAGCACTTATATTTAGCATTTTCCAATTTTACATGGAAAAGCATTATCATATCATGCGATTTTACTATGTGAAATTGTTATATAAGAATGAGCATAAAGTAATTCTGGAAGCGAAGCGTTGAATTTTTACCTTTAACTATTTATTACGCAGAAAGGTATTTTATGCAAACGCTGATGGTGTCTGTCCGTCTAATTCCAAATATCTTTGAAATGGTTTCCGCGTTTTTACTAATAAATGCCATGTGGTGATTTGTTGATGTAAAAGCTATCAAAAGAATTTATTTGCAACTTCAGATGGGCTATGAACAACATGTAAGGGTAATGTTTTAATTGAATGATCTACATCCATTGCAACTGATGATAGATTCTTTGATGAATTGTCCGATCGGGCCTTCGAATGTTCAAATGTTTGATCGATTTGTGGCCAGCAATTGAATATTTGTCAACTTATCTCAGATTTGCAGTCTTTTATCATTCTATTGACTAACAGTAGACCTATGTGTAAAACAATTGTTACTTTAACGTATTAGCATAAGAAGTTGGCCTAGTCTTCGCATATCTCGTTTCGCTACATTTCGATATTTGGTCTGTTAAATTGTTATTTGGAATGTAAAAAATGTGACAAGCTGCAAGCATATTTCGAGCACGAATCCATCAAACGCTTTCCAATCTAACATGATTTTCAAATAACTTCTGCTGTAAAATAGGTCAACGTTTCACTAAAGTAGATATAATAATTCCCAAAGGAGCCGACCAAATAAAAAACCGATTTTCCACAAACCAAGTGCCAAAATCTTTTCTGACAGGAACACATATGCATAATATTTCGTAATGTTTAACGTTGTTCCGAACTGTACTACTTTAAGTCAAACTACCATACGTGATTTCTTTATGTATTGTACGAAGAACGAAGCAGAATCTCTTTTCTTGACTGCTTACCTGCTTTTCCGTTTCCCAATCCTATCAAACGAATCATCTAAAAGGAAGTAAAAAGCGAGCATTCAACAGAGAATACAATGGCAGAAATCCTTTGAGGTCGATACTTTCTTTCAATTTATTTACAGTTGAGAGACTTTGTTCATTTTTTACTACTGTATCGTTGTGTAAAGGCCTTGTGTGCAGCTTTTACAGAGAGAAACTGTTGACTTGACTAGCAGACTGTCGTCTCCTACCCACCATAAAAGGGGCAACATCATGGTGGTGTGGGTGGTAGGCCTACACTGCTTGTTGTGGTGGTATAAGCGGTACAGATGAGAACATGTACAAAATGGTATTAAATTGTTGTGAAAGATGTTTCCAATGACGCATCATATCTTCCATTCCACGGTGAAAAGCTATTTGCAATTTTGCGTCCTTTCCCATTCCGTGCGTGAAAACAGGCGGAATGAATTCCATTATTGAATAGTTTAACAAAATACCATGAGCAGCAGAGGAATACATATTTAGCTCACTATTGTATTATCCTACAACGTTCGGCAAATTATAGCTTCTTTATTCCCATTCAGCCAACTTATACCATGGTGTGCATTTGTGAAGGTAATCTACACCGACTTCAACCCGAAAAACCAGATCCGTGGATACTTGAGAATTATATAGTAATAATAAAATGTTAAAGATCGGGACAATTATTTGCTAATCTTCAATCTTGGTAGTCTTTTGACTTTGCCCTTATTACAAGGAAAGTCTTACTCAAAAACAGATTTCAAAAACCACTATTTCAGGGTTTTAGGCTGCATTTATTATGGACAAAAGGTTATGTTAAAGCAATTTGTTTTACCAATTAGAGCAATTAACAAACGAGTACACAAAGAGTAGTTTATAACAACTTACTCCATGAATTCGAGATAATTTGTACATAAGTGAATACGCATTCTTTCTTGTGCTCAGTCTGCATTCGAAGGTCAGTCTCTTCAACAATTTATGGGATAACATTTGTCTAAATATTGGTTTCCGATTTTGAAATTCTGGCTTCTACTGGAAACATCCCTTGTCAGTAGTATTTTTCTGAATTATGTATATCTCGTCGTGAGAATATCCTGTTATATTTATGAGTTATCCGACAGTGAAGGATTTAGCAACAACAACGTTTCATACATTAAAAAGACGCATAAAGAACCTATTCACCCTATATGCTTCATTGTATGAAAACTGGAACTCCAACACCCAACTTAATATTTATATCCAGAAGAACAATACTAAGTCGAGCTTAAAATCGTGACACTCGCAACTTCGCCAACAGCAGAGTCTATACATTTCGCAACATTCCGAGCCGTCCCTACAAAAATGAAAACAGCATTGTTATACTCACAGCATAATGGTAACATGGAATAAATGCATATATCACATATACTGCTCACAACTGCAAAAGATTCAGGATTGAGCAAGTTCCAATTTAAATCCTATTATCATGATTTCCTGCTAGTGCGTGCGTATCCCACAGGAAGAAGAGAAAAACGAAAAATAAGACAACTTTACCGAGCTGAAATCCAACCAAGCCGACAAATATACATGCATTTTAAAAATATTCTACTCTGTGAGAGATAAAAGAATTTCTGCTCAAGATAGCTGTGAAAGTGCGAGTGCAAACCATATTACTAAAACATTAGCACACTCTACTCCAATATATGCATACTGAACTGATACGCGTTCTGTGGTGCAATTCGATATAGCATATTTTGTTGGATCATTGCTTCTTGTTGCCAGAACTAGTGCAAAAGGACAGAGATCCATTTCCCTACGGATTACGATTTTACTCCATTATTTCCATATAATGTAAAATTAGGCTGTACGCTTCCGCTCTAGTCCTGGAAAAGTTGTCCATTTCTAGTTTCTACTTAACCTTTCTACATTCACTTTCTTTTTGGCAGCAGTGCACCGGCTGTGGCCGTACAACACAAATTAGTGTGATTATTATACAGTTCATATTCAAAACAGAACGATTCCTGATGTACAAAGTTCACTATTTCAGCAATTGATAGCCAGTTTCAGTGTGGTTTAGAATAGCTGTTTTTAAATAAAAGAAAGCAATGGAAATCTCAATTTCAGCAGTACGGACTTATTCATGTCTGTGTGTTCTAAATGATTTCAGTTTTGGAACTTTGAACGCTATATAAACGCGATATAGATGTAATAAAACATGCAGTTTTCTCATTAGCTTATTCTTTATATCTGCTATTCAATTATAATTTACCAGACTATAATTTCCAATTTTGAATTCTCTTATACTATTACCCTGTTTACATCAAGTTGATGGTAGATGTTTCTGTTCTTACTCCATACTGTTATTGCAAAATAATCAATGATAAATAGTTAAAGGAATAAAATCGGGCGATCGTAAACAATTTTTCAATGAAAATCAGTCCTCGTTTGAACCAATCAACATTTGGCCTGATGCTTGAATCAACATTTCGTCAACAAGACTGACGAAGGTGTGGTGAATGCGGTAAAGTGAATGACACAGGTATTTAGGAAGGATTATGTATGTATAAAACAATGCTAGGAAATCAGTGCATTATATGGTTAGAGTCGTGGTGTTTGTTTGAGCAGAACTCTAGTGTTGCCTGTGGGTCCCGAATGAGTGGTCTAAGCAATTCTCCATCCCAATTGTGATAGCATTTTGCACACAACTCCCCAAGCTCATACAATAATTCATATATCACTAGAGAACTCATTCATGAATGACAGTTATTGCAACAGAAATGCTACTTGCTTGATCTCTTACGTTCAGTTTTTCTCCAGTTTCAAGTTTATGTCTCGTTTATGTGGGCAATAATAATGAAGAAAAGAAACGGCGAAACTCTACAATGGATCACGTTGTGTGCCACTTACTCTGTAACTTGACACTCTCTTTTTATCCTGAACTTGAAAGTAAACACGTATTTCAATAATATCTTTCATGAGGAGTGTAAGAATATTTCAAAGCCGGGGAAAAGGTAGAAATGCATCACACAGTGTAAAAAGAAAGGAATCAAATCAAGCGTATCTTGTGTGGGAATGGGCCCATGGAGAAAGATTTCTGAGAAATTATATCACACATTTTGTGGCTGTACAAGTCTCTCATCTGCCCCATTTCCGATATTCTCAGTCCCATTTAAACAAGTGATTCATGATGCCTCCTTTTCGTGACAAAAGGGTAAAAACTAGCAGAAAATTCAACAAGAGAACTCTCAATCTCACTTTCACCCTATTATTTGGTGCAAGGGCAATAATATAATGCTACATTTTTGAATGGCCTTATGTTTCTCAAAGAGGAAATAATGGTTTTTGAAGATATGCGCGATGAAACTGAATAAAGACGGTAGTGTGCATGGAATGAAAGGAGGGAAAGGAAATGAGAGTGTGCGAGGTACATAAAATGTTGGTTACTGTTTTCGAGGTAGTAGTGGTGAATGCTATGCAATGAACGCCATTCCATTTTTAGCTTGCAAAGAATTTACTACAATAAATTTTGAATGAATAAAAGGCTTATTCAAAATGTATAAAGCGTATGAAACCAGGAGCAACGAAATTGAAAAAAATAAGAAGTAAAAGATACTAACAATATCCTTAAGAGTCCTTCAACAAGGATTTGGTTCTTTAACAAAATTGGGTTCTTTCTTACTTCTCACTTGACCAGACAGGCACCTACATACATACTACATACATATATTATATGTACATATTATATAACATATAGTTAAGAATGTAAAAATGATAAAATTCAAGAAAGTATCACAACAACAAATTTATTATGAAAAGCTATTTTCTAGCACCTGAAAATATAAACTACATCATATAGCCATAGCCAATTAGTTTCCAAGAAATTACAATCCCTTTTATGATAACTTGCTTGGCTTGGCTTTTAGAAGAAAATGAAATAATATTTTGTGCATGAATGGTAAATACTTTAACAAACTAGTTTCGTGGCAGTTTTTTGTGGTTATCTCCAGCTTAAGAAATTCGACGAGTTTCTCATTATAGTGTATCGATCGGGACAGGACAGTTAGTTGTGTGTTATAGCAATTATAAGTCCATTTTGTAATGATATTGGCAACCAATCAACTGATTTCTTGCTGGTAACAAGTCATATTTCTAATAGTAAGATATAATGTGGTCACATCAAATATGTATAAAATACTTATATATTTGAAGATGTATGAAAAATTATGTAAATCATTATATAAATTTTTATTGTTAACGAAAAATTTTCAGAGCAGTTGCAGGGTGACAATGCTTCTAAATTAAATCAATCATAATGGAAAATGAGTACAGTAGCGAGTTGTAGCTCCGTATAGACTTGTTGTCATAGCTTTTGAATCAATCTTACAAACAGAAAATTTTAAGATTGGATTGGCTTTACAACGAATTACAATGATAATAACAGTGTGTACTAACAAAAATAACGTATCAATATAGACTTAGAGACAATCAATTTCGATTTCGACCTAGCAGCTGAAGAAGTTCTCCAAATATAACATAAATACTAGTGTCACAGTGACACTGATACATACCTATTATGGATACGTACACTTGTTCAGAATTTAAATTGTTCGAGATTGCGATGGCTTTTCGTTAAATATATTATTTCTGAACTTTCACTAATTTTTAATTTAATCCTACACAGAGAGCGACTTTTATGAAATCTTCACAGTCATCTGTACATTCCAAGAATTGTACCAGTTTATGTTTCATTTGAGTATCTTTCATTAATGCAGATATCTTTATTCAATATCTGACCAAACCTCATTTTTCAATTTTAAATCATTGGAACAAATTTTCGTGTCGCAGTCAAAAAATAGCATGCATATATTTTATTTTCACTATGAAACGACAAAAATCCACAACCATTTGACTTCTTATGAATGAGACATGAAACTTTGTCAACTTAGGATATGATTCTCAAATGGATTTCTCAATGAATTATTTTTTAATTATAGGAGCACTCATTTCATGTATACCTCTCCTACTTGGCTATTTTACAACTTATATATGAGCCGACAACTGAGTTTCAAAATAAATAAGCTTCTAAACAACGTAGGTTCATTTTTTGAGACCTCGATCTGCTAACGTTCAGGCGGGGAACATGTGGACGGACATAAAGGCCATGTGAAGCAATTAAAGTCGTTTAATTGACTATTCCCTAACTTTCTCACTTCCAGTAAAGAAAATGACGTCTTCGCAGAAACTTTTGATGACCTTCGAAGTATCATGGTAGGGAAAATCTATGGAACCAACGTTTGCTTACAAATCATTGATAAATGATAGGTATATTTTAGCTGTTTGACTATTTTTGAGTTTGCTATAATTGTTACCTAACTTGTTCCAATTTAACACGGTGTATGACACGTACAAATGTCTTTTAGAGTACAGGGGATTAAAGGAAGAAAGTAGAGCAAAAATATTTCGCTTTCACTCAGCATCAATTCAAAGTGAAAGTTAAAAATCTGGTTTGAATGAAACATACGCATACTTAAAATGTTAAAATATATCATAAGCATAACGTTAACCACCAAAATCGTGATAATAATCAGTTTAACATGCTCATCTGAGCTCAATTTTTATTCTAAATTTGTTGCGGAGCACGTACACGTGTCTACTACAATTACAATTCCATTCGTCTGTGATTTTTCACAAGATCTTTACCCCGTATTGCACACAAGATATATGGATAGAAGAAAGTCACTTTAACTGTGCAGGGAAGTGTAGCAATAATAGAATAAAATCTTTTTTTGAGTAATACTGTATATGTATGCAACATTATATTACAACATCCAATAGCTGAATATACTTTTACTTTACTTACCTATTCAAAGTAACATTTTGTTTAGCATATTTAAAGATATGCCTCTTCATAAAGATTGAAAGTAAGTCGCATAAAAGTGTAGTTCCCTGAAGGAGTCAATTTTTGAAATGCTGAAATATTCTTCTACAAAATAAGTTTGCGTAACGATCTCACACTTCTTTCGGCAAGTTCCTAAAAAATGGAAAAAAGTCTGCATGAACTCAACATCAACTCCTTACCTACCAAGCCCACTTGACTCAATTCTCACATTTTGCTTTCCATCAATGGAATGATGGCAATGTAGAAAGTGTAGAGGGAGCAATATAATATACAAAAATGGCGTGGTTTACAGTTTTACACCGTTCTCCAGTATCGGAGCAGGGCAACCTTAATATACATAGTCTAGCTGCGTACACACAGCACAACACAACAACATAACTATCATCACATACTTCTTTTTCACAGCAAAGTTAAAGTTGTGTAGTGTGAAGGAGAGCAAACGAGCGTGAGTAATATCTATTTTTAACAACAACTATAACTTCTCTCCCTGTTTTTACATACTCACAAGTGGTACCCAGCTAAAGGAGGAATAAAAGATGAGATGACATTAGCAAGTGAATTTTTTTATAAGTAGTTGAGAAAAGCAGCAAAATGGAAAGTCTAAAAGTGAAGCAACACTACTACACAGCACACTGTGTATGCTGCCGAAAGAGAGTGTGCGAAAGGATGAACGAGCAAATCTCCGTTTGAAAGTTGAGGCGTGAGAAAAAGAAGATGCAACCAAAGAAGGAAACAAGTTTAGTATGTATATAAATATGAGATTGTATTATGGGATAAGGACGAAATGCACATTATTATGATATTTTCTCTATTTCCCTTTCTCCCCGGCTTTCTCCTGAAAACGCAACATCTTTTTCTTATGCTTCATATTTATACATATAGCAAAGGGACGCTCCCAGGTTTGCAAAATGTTTATACGTGCTTATACCGCAACAGCTACTCAGCGGATATGAGATAAGCATGAAAGCGCGTTATACGTTGACTACACAAGTTGCGTGTGAGACCCTGTCTCTTTTCCCTGTTGTGAGAGGATGGAAGTGGCTATTATGGAGTGGATAATGGGGAAAGGAAGACGCGAGACAGCAGAAAATTAGGTTACTCTGCTTCTTCTGAATTATTTATGAGACAGAGTCAGTGAGTGAATGCTTGCGTACAGTAGTGGAAGCCTTTCGTCCGAATAGGTATATACTCTCGAGTCAGGGACAAACCATTTTATACGAATTCCTACAATTACTCACACACATTACGTATACATCACATACTACACAGTTACACAGCACAACACATCCTTATATATCATTTTGTTTCGTTGGTATTAACTGGGGAACTTTATCCATTAGATCTCGTTTCAGTCGAAAGAGAAGGATAGATAAAGATGGCACAAAACGCCACACATTTTTATTTATATACATATAATGGGGCGCGCACGTTTTTGAGCTGCCTGTTTTTCTGTCCTGCCAATGTGCCTTTTAAAGCCACTGGACAGACACTATTTTTGCAGCGCAATGTTTACAATGCAATTACTCATATTATGTACGTGGGATATAAAGTAAGTTGTTTATACGTATATTAACTACAGGGGCAAAATCTGCAAAGCTACCTTGGTCTGAAAATTCCATTTCTATTTATGTACTCACAGATAAGAGCATAAACAATAAATAAAAACTCGGGAAACTGTTGAAATCACAATGTGGTGAGTGGCGATCATTGCACAAGTTAAAATTCTCAAACTTGAGACCGCCTATTATGTTAAATAAATGTCCGCGATTAACAATACTTAAAAATATTAGCTTTAAGGTTATTAATATTAATTAATTAGCCGTATCAGGTATCAAGCATCTGAAAATTATTATGCCTTTGTTACGAAGTCTCCACTATTACCATGTAGACAAGTTTTCATTAAATTTCAGTATATAGTAACGAACACAAAAACATCGAATACGATATGTACATTACTGACACCTTAAAATGTCACGTGAAACATTGTAGAAACCAACCCTTCTTTTCGTGTCATCTTCTAAAGGTAGGATACCAGTAAGATCAAGGCCACTTCCCTTAGTATCAATCAATAAATCCTCTCCTATCATTAGTTTTATGCCATTTTTCAGAAATTCTATTCAGGAAAACTGAAAAATAATAATTGTCAAATGTGACATTTTCCCGGCCAACTGCTTTAGTACACATCTGTTTCGGTGTTAAAAACTTTCACTCTGTGGTTACATAAAAGTGAAAGTCGTTTTCTGTACAGTCATTACGGCACTAGCAGCCGTCATTAACATGCCCAACAAAGTGTTACATTTTAGTTGTAGGTACATATCAATGACATGGCAGTCAATTTAAACAAGAATCCCGTTCGTTATGCTATACTTGGATAATATTATATACCCATGTAATATTTTGGCTGGAAAGCGTGTCGTTCAGGCTGTGCTGAATCTTATAGAAAAGCAACACACAGCTTTCCATGTCATATACGAACTAACGAACATTAACATGTGTCGGTGTGGTGAAGGGAAGAAATGAGCTCCTACACTCAGTTTTTCATGAACTCATCTCCAAGGAAATCTTATGATTAAAAATTGAAACTAGATTCATCTACTACTTATTTAGGATTTAGGATCATATTTGCTCGAGTCGTATTGATACCAATATCATTCACAATCTTTTAAATACACATACAAGTCTACCACAACAAACTTAAAATGAGTATCGCAACATGCGAAGTGAAAATCATGCCATTTCAAAACGGTATTTGATTCGGCAACATTTAAACTGAGGATACAAGTAAAGCGTACAGTTAATATAATTTTATATTTATTTCAATTCCGTGTACATATGCCTAAAGTTTATGCTATCTAAAACTAACGTTATACAATGAAGTAGTAGACTCGGGAAAACATAAAATGCAGTAGTTTCTATGTGTTACCAGAATAGCTAAACATGGCATCGGTTTCATTCAACCAGAGAGAAACAGTGCGTAACTCTATCAGTGCGTTACTTTCTTGCACTCTCCAAACTCACTACGAACATCTGGTTATAATGTACTTCCTTCCATTCCAGAACTGTCGTAATTTGTAATTAAGCTTAATTAGATGAAACGACACATTGCATCCAACATTTTCTGCTGTTTGCTGTACCATATTATGCATATTCATCTCGATAGGTATAATATCTACCTACATATCACAGATACTGCAATGAGAAACTAAAGATATCCTGTCACCAGAAGAGTATTTTGTTTGCAAAAACTCTTAGAATTCCAGTGGAGTACTAACTAGCGGAGCAGTACGACATACAAACTGTAGATAATATATATACATCTACTATACACACTCATTTAATTCCTTCTCATTTCGGTCATGTGAAACGAACTTAGGGACAGGGATGCTGATTCACAGCTCACATCGTCACATCCTCATAGTCTTGTTTGCATTCTGTATTAACGCTGAGTGTGCGACTATATAATCGGATATCTGATATCAGCGAATTCCTATTCCTCATTCTTGTCTTGATGTCTTGTTACCTTGCGAATTTATCTGTATTCACACATTCGTCGGTAACTTTTAGGTACTGAATATGCGTGATGTTTTCTATTCTGGAGTAAATCACACACACGACTTGACATAAGTAATTCCGAATCATTATTTTCTATATTCAGTTAGAATTTAGTTATTAAAATTAGTCCTAAAGTTCTGTGAATTCCATCATCCTTAATTCAATGAAATGACTGATTTCATAAACAAAATCAATTGTTGAAAAATATATACTTAATTAATAGACAGGTTGTTTTTTGTAACAAATTTAATTAAGAGTTGGAGATTCAGTAATGTTTTCGGGTAGTAAACAAGCAAACATGACTTGTTTATAAAGTATGTTAAATCGGGTAAGAAGTGGTGAGCAGAGGAACCTTAAAAGTTATAAGATAGTAGACTGATGTGAATTGAAACTTAGTTAATGTATTTCCGGAAAAAAATCTGGATGATACAGTCCTACTATGTATTGCGTTTAGTACTTGAAACAGTTGATGCCAATTCCGTGCAACAAAACAATAAGGTAGATCGAATGGAAATGGCTTCAAATAACCATTAAACAAACTCTATCCCGTACCTCTTCATGCATGCTAACATTTGCTGATGTGATCATCCAGACTCGTGGTGTCGACTCTTACACCATGTACATATGGCCGTAAAACTGTGAGGATGCATAAAAAACGACGGAGGATTGCAAATCGAAGGAAAGTTTGAATGTAAGATATATTGATATACGCATATAAGGGTGAAAGGTTTAAGTCGATACTAAGCAGTAGTTACTTACCATTTCCTCACGCATTTCGACAATTCTCGGAATTCAACAATAAGATGTATTACAATAAAACAATAATTGTATTTATCTATCAATCCATTGTGTGATCAGAAATTATGCGAGGACAATTTTTCTCCCCAACACAATGCTTGTGTACCGACCGACTCTGTTGGAGCATATCTCACTGGATTCATTTCAAGTATATAACAGGACTCTTAGTTAGGATAGCGAGAATTAAATATTAGCTCTAGTGAAAACGGTCACATGAAACGAGAAAGCAAGAGTAACATAGCAAAAAAGCTACATATTACGTAATACGTGTGTTAGAGAAATGTGAAAATATATATACACATATATATCATGGTGGATAGTATATCCATCGTACATTTTTATGTATCGTACTTTTGTTTTCCAATTCCCGTCTCCTCATCTCTAGAATAGGGAGCTGCTGCTCAGTGTGTATTTTCTTTTTCTCTTTTTGCAGCATTCTCTCCTTGACAAAATCCGACAACGCTTATTGTTCATGCATTATTCTAAGCTACTCTATTTATTCATGAATCCGTTAGGGTAAAGATAATTTTAATTCAAATCATGTCTGCAAAAGGGTAAAAATGAAAGTAGACGGCATATATATTACCTTTTGTTGTACCTTGTTCTGAAGTGTTGATGAGGTGTTTAGGAAGGGCGAGAGAAAAGTCGAATAGGCAAATGTAGTCGAATTGAGCGACAGGAGTGGAGGAATGGAGTATGAAAGCGAAGTGGAGTGAAGTGCTGTTTACAGAGGCAGCAGACGTGTCTCACTGATGACTCGATGAAATCCATGTATTCTCTTTCTGTGACTTGTGACAGGACGCTTTCAATGGAACCATTCGGGGAGCAAGGGCGGGTGAAAATAAATGAATAAAATTCCATGTTGCGATCCTTTTTGCTTTCTTATTGTGATTTTTTGTCGAGTGTACTGATAATCGTGGATATTTTTTGGGCAACGACAGTTTTTATATACCGATTCAGTTGCCAATAAACTATTGAAATGCTGGGAAACTGTGACCGCTCCAATTCATGCAACATTTGATTTATTTAAGGTAGTGTAGAGCAAAAAAGTATATTATCATATATGTTTATATTACATTAGTTGGAACTCCGTTCTATACAACGGGAAATATAGTATAAGCCATGATTCGACCAGCAAGCATATTCCGTGAATTTCCACTAATTTTAAGCTTGATGTTTATATTGAGACAATTCTAACAAAACTACTTTGAAAATACAACCATGAATAGAATTGAAATTATAAGTTCTACCTTTAAGGATGAAACTTTGGTGGAAAAAATCATTAAACACGCATTAATTTTTGATGACCATTCAGGACTAGATAAAACCAAAATGAGAAACATTCGTTCCCATGATGACCAGTTTAAATCATATAAGGTATAAGAGGGTATATACAGAAATTCCCAATTAGTTCATTGGCGAAAAGCTTTGGTAAGCCCCATGCATCGCCAAATGCGAGACGAGAAGTAAACTATAACATGCATAACGTCGAGACGCCAATAATGTACTAACGCTATTTTTGTGCTTTCCAATAGCACTACGTATTGTCTGTATATTAATTTCACGTTTAGGAAATTGTTCACATAATTAAAATGCATCGATAAACTTTGTTGATGAGATGCATAAGAGATTTTTTTTAATTCATCATCCAGAAATTTAAATTTGGATACTTTTTATTTGATTAGTGACAGTAGCGCCAAATGTAGTATTATCATTATCCATCATTGGCTGAAGAGAGGTACTTTTACCATCGTCACTTCGAATTCGAAATTTCTTATGGCGTCTACGATCGCGATTAAGCTATTTCACTGGTATCATGACAGACCGTAACAATAAGCAAGACGGGACTGGTTGGCTGAAACTCCAAGAAACGTCGTGAATAAACGTGTGTTAATTTAACCACAAGTGAAAGCTTTACGTCTAACAGGGTGAATAATTCAACTTTGAGCTTTTCACTAGTAAATCCAATGATTCTCAAAGAAGAGTAAACAAAAACGACAGGACCAAGAGGGCCATTAATCAACTTCCCATTCCGAGATTCACAAAAGTCTCGGTGTGCGCACTTTTATATCTACAGAATCGGAATTTCTGTCATCCATCATTGAGCGACCTGAAAAGAGGAAAGTAGAAAGAAAGGAAGACTATATTATTTCTATCGCCGTTGCGTACAATAATAATGGTATGCAGAGGACCAATGAATGGAAAGGATGTAATAATGGGAAAGGGGCGAATGGAAAAAAGGGAAGAGAGCTGTAATCCCTGTATCATTATAAGAAATACCCTTTGAGTCGGACAATAAAGTAGACATATTTTTGAATAAATGGATTCATATACATACGTCTTAAAACCGGAGATCACCATTACGGCGATCCCCGCAGGACGATTTACAAGGAAATCAAATCCCCTATCCTTTTTCCTCTGTTACGCAAGTACTACACTAAGGCCACCAACTATCACACGTTTACTAACATAAATGTTATGATTGCATATTGTTGTAGTCTGTAGTATTGAAGGAAAAATACGCAAGAGTTGCCATTTAACATTCTATTGTGTAGTATGATGATAATAACTGTTATAACAAATGAGATTTCGTACACCATTCATAACATAAAATACAAAAATGAGGCAGGCGAGGCCAAGAAAATAATGATACTTTGCGGATTATCTGCCATAAAACACCATTTTATATGCCAGCTTACGACCACTCGTACCAAAAATGATAATGATTACTATACTACGTAGGGTAATGCACATAAACGTTGCCCGCACATTATGATAAACTGCGTTGCGTAGAAGAGTATGTGAGAGAGCGTCTTTAGTAAACGCTCCTTGGGTAGGAATATTCGTGAATATTAATAAGATGATACGAATTAAGGTGGTATAAGCAGTTTCCCTTTAAGCATAGACCATTACTCTTGTTCGTATATCATTCCAACACAAATACCTACACTTATGCACACTATATAGATACTAATGTCCTGGACAAAGAAAATATTATAAAATATAATGGTAGGTATTGCTAACGCTTCACGGAAATTTTGGCTGGAAATATCCGAGTATACCGGAATTTTACACAGATATACATACTTATCTGTTCCTTAAGGTAGAAAACCCTAGTGGTAAGTTTGAACCTATAAGAGACAGATGAACGAACTACACATATTACCACTCCATTATCCATTTGATTGATGGGGTTGTGGTTGTGTTAGTTAGTTAGTGTTTAGATTGTATGTGTTAACATTTTCCTTCCACGCAACATGCCTAGACAGACGACTGACTGGGTTGACAGAAGAAAAGAAAATGGAAAGCATTACTTTAGTATGAGAGCGACGGAGAAAGCATAAAAACTGTGGACTATTTACGCTTACCTGTTCATAGATTCATGAATTAATGTAGTGTTGGGTAGGGAGTATGGAGTGCTCAGCGTTACATGTCTATATAGAATAGACATATTATTATAGTACCAAAGAATTTTCAGAAAATGCATCAGCATCATTTTTCACAATTCGCTATTTTTGGCAGTAAAACATGCATCATTTCTATGATCAAACTAACATACCTATATATCTAACATAAATGTGCAGACTTATCTAGTACATAATGCATACGGTTTCTGCTCTCTAAAGAATATGTCACTAATTATATCCATATCAATGGTATTTTTGAGCTGGGTAGTCAAATACGCACAAACCCAAGACCCCTTATAGAACTTGTATATATGATGGAACACTTTATTCTTGACACAGTAATCCACATTGATACGATGACACCTCAATATGATATGTATTTATACATACATCATTACTAAAAAAATTGAACATAATAATGGGACACTCTTAAAAGTCTATTAAGCTTAAACTGGAACATACTTAAGACCATTTCTTGTTATGCATTTGTCTACTACTACACACTACCATTTGATTTAAAAATTACACAATGCACATGATGTAGTAATGCTATTACAGCTTTAATGATTTCACTACGTAATTACTTAGGCAACAGTAACAAACTGTGCAGTACGGCAAATGTGCGTGCGAAGAAATTATTAATGACATAACGCTTCAATCTTCAATGAAGTAAGCATTCGTAGCTAATTAAATATTCCATGGTACATAATGCATACATAACATACCTATTTAGTAATTACATTATACAAAACAAAAAAACTGTGCACGAGCTCATAATTTATAACTATAACTGGAAACATTAAAATGTACAGAAACTTGTCTTTGTCTTCATCCTCCGAATTGCTTTGCATTGCAATTTTGTGTGCACAAAGTAGAAGCATTTGAAGCATACAAGGGGAATACAAAATGCATAGATGAGAAGCGCCTATCTGACTCATATGAGCTCATAAATGACCAATGCTCAGCTTCACCGCTCACTATAAAAATTGCCGGCAAGAGGAGGCTCATCTGTTTACCTCTTTGTCCATCTTGTTTTGCTTTTATACTTTCATGCAGATACATACAGACCACATGCTTTGTCAGAGTTGCTCCATTATTGACACTTTCAACTTTTAGAACTGCATTGTTGTTTGTGTGAAACAATAACACATTTCACGAAAACCTTTCTTCTCATCTAGCATCTATGATGATTGTTTAGTGTGATAAGTTAGTTAGCAAACTACTGCCGATATTTTGAAACTTTTACGGAAGGAAAAAGGCTAAAGGACACATTTTGATGAACTACATCTTTTCAAGTAATGTGCAAAGTGGTTAGTGGGGTGGCTAATGATTAATTTGATTATAATTATACATCTGTAAACTAAATACGCCAAACATTCACATATCATTCTTCCGATTTTGTGACGGCGTTCGGAGTCTGATTTCCAAAGAAAACTGAGGAAATAGAATAGGAGTTACGGCGGAAGTAAACCTTGGATTGGATGAAGAATCCGGGTTCCAGAATAATTTATCTGTGTACATAATTTATGCACATACGACATAAACCCGTCCCGTGTCACCCATACGTTAGTTGTATGAACGTATCTGACATTTGACTTATTAGAGGGAAAACAAATGTGATGCTTAATTAAACGGAAAAAGTGCTAGTTGAAAACACAAGGTCTCTGGAGATCTGAACTCAAGCTCCACAGGTTCCAAAGGTAAAGGAAACTCTTTTTGCGTACTCATTCATTTTCATACATAATTTCGCTGTTCATGGAATTCGGATTTTTTGTGTATCCGTGTAAAGAGGGAAATCGGAGGCAAGACAAAGGTAGTTCAGACAGAAACGGAGGAATTGATTGAGATAGGGTGATATGACGATGATGTTTTCCGGGTTCAGTTTCGGCTGATTACTTTTTTAAAATATCATGATTACTCAGTAATTAGTATTGTAAGTTTTGAGTATAGTAAAGGGAGCAAGTCCTTTTATATTTCCACAAATGACACATCCATTTTCACCTAATTATCAAATTTACCAAATACAAAGTTTGAAAGTTACGCATTTTACCTACATACCTACATTGTGCAAATATTCTGTTAATGTATTGGGAATCGAAATCGTTGACGAACGTGTGCTGTTGTACATTTGCCATAACCGTTTTTTCAGTGAATCCCACCAACAGAAGCTATAAAAGACGTAGTTTCCGAAATCACAAAAAAGACGATGTGTGATGTGTGTGCGTTATATATTTTTTAACGATTTAGTCTTTTCCGTTTTGATTTGAGATTCGGATTCAGCTCACGCTCACTTGCTTCACTACTATAACTGAAAATCTGAATAAAGAACGCATAAAGCATAGCAATAATTTAGCTAAGGAAAGAACTTTCAAAAAGAAATAATAGTATCTTCTTCATACTCTCGATTTAGAACTTTCAACTCCAATGTTCCATTCAGCAGCCCCACATATATCTGTAATATATGACTTTTCCCAGATTCACTACTAGAAATAGAATACTAGACAGAGGCAGAGAAAAGTTTAGAGTCACTCTGTACTTACTTATTATTGTCATCATCATCAAAGATCGTGAATTCTAATGTTTCAAAAAGGCAAAGTGTGGAGTTTGGAGTAATATTATGATAAAGCTGTACACTGTACATTATTAGCTTTCTGCCATTACTCCGAATTCAATACGCACCTAATGAGTGAATCAAGCGTCAGTGGAGTAAAAGAGTAAGATGCTGTTGAGCTGTCGAGCTCTCGGGAGAGAATTAAATTCATGAATAGAATGCTAATGAAGGGGCACGGGAGCTTCCTGCCTTGCCTGCCTCAAGCGCTATGCAGACAATTTTGATATTTTCACAATTCTCAACTTTCTATCCTTCACCCTTCTTTCACCGAACCTAACGCCACCAACTTTCATGCTATCTTCTCGCTCTGCCACGTCGTCTTAGCACCAGTCACAATTTTATCAATATCTCCATTCTATCGAAAATTATACAAAGCTAAATTCATGAGCTTTTTGTTCGTTTGCCGGAGAAAAGATTTACAGGATTTTACTATCAGTCTGCTGCTCGTCGTCTTCTTTCCCGTGTTTGTTTATTTAAATACTTGTGTGTACTTCTTTGTATAGCTCGGTTAGCTTTTTTTAGTATTTAGTTTAGACCAAGACTACTATATCGTAAGAATTTGTCCATACTGACGGTTTAGCTCCTTTGAAAGTTTTTTTTTTTTAAAATTCACGGTTAGTTCAGGTTTCAGTGCCGAAAAAGAGAAAGTGGGAAAATAATTTGTGCATATCAATTTGTTTTGTACACTTCTGTTGGGCTTATGTAACTTACATAGATATATGGCAAGAAATTGTGAACTTTGAGAACAACAACTTATCTAACAGGATATGCTATTTTATTTATGCAGGTGTGTATCGTAGAATCGTAGTCCTTTGTTTTTCTCTTTGTTGTAGCGTTGCATAACAAACCACGTGTAGCTATGTCTCAGACAGACTGTCTGTGTGTGTACAAAGTACCATGCCTCTGAAAAATGCCTCTGCACACCTAAGCGCACTATACCTAAGTACAAAGTTGAAAGTAGCAGCGTTTACTAAAATAATTCATGGCATTGCATTTTCATAATTCATACCTTCATGCCGACTTTCACCAGTTTATATCACAAAAAGGTATACAAGTTTGGTAGTTGTGGTTGCTGTTCATGGAATTCTCTCCAATGTTCATGTTCTTTCGTTCATTTCATCTTTTTGGGTTACGTTGCGTTATCTATCACTAAAGTCATCATTACACACAACCGCAACTCTGTCTCGTCTCCTTCCTGCTTCTAGAGAATATGTTCATTTACTTACTCTTGGCACTTTGCTGGAATTATTGTAAATAATGCAAATGTTGTAGACTTAACTTCATTAATTCGCATTTGTATTTGTCGGGTTGGTGGGGTTACTTTGGCATGGATAGAAGGATGGTTGTTGGTATTTTAATAACAACAGGCTTTAATGATGACAGTAGTAGCTGTAGAATACAATACAATAGGTCATTATAATTACGTACGTACAACTTTTCTCCAATTGAGGTGAAATCTACGCACTTTACAATCTCAAAATTGATCAGAGGTGTGTAATGTGTGTTTATGTATGAATCGTTTTCGTGGATAAAGTAAATGTACATTAAATAATAATTAGTTAGAGGCGTATTAGTTGTGATATTGGGAACTTTTATACATGTAATATTAAACTGATCAGCGGAATACATAAATACATGGAAGGAAATACTCCTTTAATCTAAGAGTACAGGCGTTCCACTGACAAACAAGATGTTATTTGTGGCAATGCAATGCTAGAATTATTTGGAATGATCATTAAATACTTTGTAATTCGCTACAAAACCGTTGTTATGCTCTATCGAAACTTACTTACCTAGTCTACACGGTATCAAAAATGCAAGAGTGTATAATATGAAAGATAGATACGGCTAAGAAGGGGAAATCATAAAGATGGAAAGCAAATATTGAAAATGAAATATTAAAATGGAAATCAAAGCAAGATTCATATGCCCCTGAACCTGAAATTTGATTCAGCTTCTTTTGGATGATTCTATTCCCTACGGATAAATGCAATTCACTGCTCCTCTCTGGATGATGTAAAACTAGAACTAACAAGTGAAATTGCAGGCAGCGGGAACACTAAAGAAGCATTGTATTGTGTTTTATATAATGTGCCCGTATTGATTTCTTCTATCTTTCTTCAAAGTAAAAGTATTGGAATTGGAGGATTCGATGCATATTCTCGTGAAATGAATGATATCTTTTCTCTTTCAGAAAAGGGAAGCGCAAGTAAAAATGAATATGGGAACACACTTCCGTAGATTGGAGATACACTGCTTCCTGTTCGCTTTATTCGTATTAGAATACAAAATTTTGTTCTTTTCTTTACTTCATTTTTTGATGTCTCCGAAGACTACATAAAGTTTTTATACGTATAATATCTATGCATTTTTTTGTACGAGAAACTTCTTGAGACAAGATGCAATGCAATCGATTCCCCCTTTTTTACTCGCGTGTGAGTTGAGGAGAGTTTACTTTTTACTTTCTTTCCCGGCGTTGCGTTGGTCGTTTGTTTATATTACACGAGCGGTATTGATGGGAAAGCAAAAGTATAGGATCATCTTATTTGGTAAGGAATTTCTCGATGCATGACTTGGTTGTCCATCGTTTCTACTCTTTATACTTCACCTCATGATCTAAATACACTGGTTCCTGTGTTGTCGGCAGCGAAATAGATATGGGAGAAATCTGCGTTCTTTCGTAACGCTACAGTCTCTGATCTGATCGGATACAAAAGTAAGCGAGGCATGAGCGTATAAAAATAGAAGGAAAAAGGGACCACAGCTGTAACGCAATAAATAGACAGCCACATTCTTCAGTTTCTTACCCAACAAAGTTAAGAAAATTGATCTGATCTCTGAAGTGTATGGTATAGCCTGTTGAAAACTTTGTGGTTGTTTACGGTCTTTGCACAGCTTTGCCTAAACTTTCTTCACTTTCCTCTAGCAATGGGACACATCCAGCACAGAAAAAGCAAAGTATAGATTATAGTTTGGCTTTAGTCATGCCTTGTCAATGTATGAATGTCTGAGCTAATAATCTTATTCCCGAAATGATTCACTATTCTGAGGGTGGTCAGTCATTCGAAAAATATGAATACCAATATGGAATATGGTAATAGATAGAAGATTGCTCTTTACGGATCCTGAACCAATAATCATTTCCATTACTTTACGATAGATTTCTTTATGTTCCACTTTATCACATCGAGATAGATTAAATGCATGAATTTAAATACAACTTGTAAATTGTCAGTTTGTTAAAGGCCTACCGCTACCAATCTAATGACTGTAAAGTGTCAAGTGAAGTTTTGCTGTGATTTAAAAGACAGATACACAACGTTAAGATTACATTATTCATCAAACCACATATCAAACTCAACTCGCGCATCGGTAGGGTACAGGTACAATAAAGGCTCGATAATAAAAGAAATCATATGCATAAATCCAGTTTATTGTTAGTATATTGATAAAATGCACACAACAACGAAAAGTAATACTGATTTTATTTCAATGAATATTGATTTGCTGCTAAAATAACGATAAAATGCATACCTGTCAAGTTAAACTCCATACCAAGTAGATACTTCAGCACTCATCAGTAACTTTAAGTACGTAGTCAACAGTCAACTATAGAAGCGGTGCACGGGAAGCAAGTTGTTTGTTGAAGTGTACACCGGCACCGGCAACGATGATGAAATGGGAGGAGCCGTATTGACGGAATCAGTGCGGCAGTAGATTGAAGGTTGTTCATTCCTAATCTGGAAGTGTTCTTTGCATCACTTACAGGAAAAAGTAACTCGTTTGCTTCATTATTACAACTACTGGAGCCGTAGCCTCCGGTAAGAGGGGCAGATGCTTTCACTTCTCTCTGAGCTTTGTGCAGGCAGTGTGGTGGTGAAGTATTTTCATCGGTGAAACTAAAACTCATTTTCTTTCTGTGATTTCAAAATGATGGTTACAAGCAAGCAGTAAAACAAAAGAAGAAATTCATAGGAGTAACAATCTCGCTTATATTGCTCTCCGGTTTCTTTTCAAGCTCGATACATTATGCAACGTGTAGCATTATAATGAAACTAAAATGTCGGTTGAATGGTTTCTCTCCAGCCCTTCACGAGATAAAATGAAGACTGAGTACGACGGAAACAAAGGGAGGGTACCTGAATGACTCCTTTTATTTCTCATCGTGTAAGCTGAGGGCAAGGGAATTTTCTGCTTTGTATTCTTTCCTTCTTTGCATTGTCTTTGTTTCCAGTGAAGTCAAAGTGCATAAAGTCAGTGAGTGTATGCAAAGAGTGCGATATGAGTCTTGTTTATAATAAGTCACGTCCAAGGTTTAAGCTTCTGCCCTACACAAAATTATTACATCACGCCATGCCTATAAGCACGCATTTTAAAACGTACAAATTCTGAAAAGAACTTCTTCCAGCGTTAAAGCTCATATTTATTGTTCAAAGAAATAGGCTTAAAAACAAAACATACCGTATGCAATATGCATTATGGAAAAGATGTTTTGTCTGTAGATTGCAGACACATAATAGAAGCATTTGCAGTTGTTTGGAGTTTTCAAAGTACTTTGCAAACAATTGATCGCGGAAGATTTATTCAATTGTAACTACTAGTTTGTGATTGTGATATGGTAAAGTAGAGAAGTCTAGAATACAAGCATGCTTTATAATTAAGAGGCTTCTGTTCACCAATCGCAGCGTTTTTGCGGGCCACAGTCCACAGTCAGTATGTTGGAACAAAAAACCCAAACCTTGCTGTTTGCAGAACCCGATTTTAATTTATAATCATTAATTTTCATTTCTCACCACTGCATTGCTTTTGTGGAAGACGAAACAGAAATGAGTGGTTTATAGCTACAGGCAGAGTGCTACACCATTGAATTGTTAAGTTAAGATAACATGGAATGAACTTAACTGTTTAGAGTATGTATAGATGCATTGGGTAATAGAAGCATCCACTTATGTATGCAGCTAAAACTTGAGTCTTCCCCACTCCCCACTTACCTTGAATCGTACTAATAATATTTAAACTAATGTACATAGCCATAAAATACATTTGTATAAAAATACTTAAATACTTATAAACTTATAATACGGTTCTAACAAAGTGATTTGAAATAAACTTTGACAGAAGTGTGGTACATATTGGAAGTTCAAATCCAGTTATACTAGAAAATTAAAAATTCGAATGTGAAATATTTCCTTTCCATTATAAAACTTATGGTTATTAAAAAACAATCGACAAACTTTCACTTGTGGCTAGATTGATTTCATAGTTAATTGTATCCATATCTAATCATCCTTTCAAACCTATAAATCTATAATCTACCCTGGGAATGATTGTGATAATTAAAACGACGAACCCGCGAACGAAAGTTTCTAGACACTTCACATAATATCCGTGTTAGCTACCTCTTTCCCTCTGCTTTGGTTATTTTTATATTTGTAACAGGTATCAATTGATGTAACTTTTAACTTTCACCACATTTGGTATCTCAGTGGCGAGTGTCTCATCCCATTTCTAGATGATATGAATTTTGAGTTGAGCTGAACCACCACATAAGTCTCATATTCGCGCTCTCTTACTAAAGAAAACATACATATTTCGTGCTGAGGTTCGAAAAAAGCGACGAATAATGCAACCTGGTGTGTGTGGTAAGTTTCCTGTAGTAAGTGAGGTTGACAGGAACGAGTGATATACGGATGAGACGAAAGTGCTTTTTTGGCTTTTAAGGTGAATATGAGAAGAGAAGAAGAGACTTCTTGAAAACCTCAAATTTGAAAGTATTCTTGATAGCATCTTATCACGAGAAACATTCTCTGGGAAAAAGTAATTGGTATGGTAAAAAAGAGGGAAGAGAGCATAGGGGAAAGTAAAAAGTTTCATACTAGAGTCTGATCCTACTTTCGTTTACCTTTTCACAAGGCATTTCAAGATGGGTCTTTTCTAGATGGCCTACACACACAATAAGTATATCTATGCCAGCGCACAATGTATTATATAATACACGCAGTTTATACCTACATCTACATCCAAAATAATAACGTGGAATCCATATTTTTGTGGTTGAATTTCCCGAGACTGCAGTTTGTAGTGTCGTCAAATTATGGCTGTGGCTGAAGGTATGATAATGAAATAACAGGTCCCAAAAGAAAGGGAAGGGGAAAGTAGAAATATTAGAGAGAAAAGCGACCATTGCCACAAGTGTAAAACGTATCCTCTCTCTCTACACTATCTAGTTTCATCTTGCGTATAACACAATCAACACAGTTATTTCCTACGCAAGTAATTTTTGTCGATAACTAGTCACTGTTTTTAAACATACTTGAAGGAGAGACAAGAGATGGGAATATTTTTTTTGTATTTTTTTCACTTGGCTTAACTGTTGCAAGTTGTGTCCAATAGAGCAAAAGGGTAAACATTGTTTCCAATAAAGTGTCTTGTCTTGAAGCGCTTTTCATTGTAAATATAAAAATTTCATTTTAACCAGAGGATGCAATACATGTTATCATTTCTCGTACACAATTCTCCCCACTACTGGTTAGAGTGCAGTTTACATACAACATCAACAAAAACTACCCTGACTTATAACAAAGATAATTATACTACCGCAGTGGTGATTGTGCCCTCCTAGTTCTAGTTGTGTACTTGATTAGGCTTATTTGAAATTGAGCATCAATTTGCATACCATTTTTATTCATGGATTCTGGCTGAACGAATCCTTGTTAGGAAAACATGACCGTGTTTAGTACATCAAATGAGAAGAAAAGCCTCACAAATAAGATGCTGTAACTAGCGAAAACATAACTCGGAACAAGGAAAGATAATCATGCTATTCAAAAGAGGAGCAATTAGCGGGGAAGTATACATGCAGAGAAGGATCAAGAGTAATGTGACGAAATAGGACTTTGCTTACAAACACTATTATGTATTTTACTCCAGCAACGACATTGTTCTTTATGAGATATATGGAAAAGCGTCATATTTTCTCGCTTTTCTTTTCACCATACACAACTTAATAGCATCCTTGATAAGATACGAACAAGAGGGGAGAAATATGTATGCATTTTTATGTGAATTATTTGGAGTTGCCTGAATATGTTAGCAATTTATTGAGTCTGTTATTGCTCCATATTTTTCCTATCTGGTTTGTCAGATAAATAGTCAGCTTGGCTGGCAGTCGTGGAAGTGTAGTAATAGGGAGTATGTTTCCTAAACGGTTACACGCATACATATACTGAACCAAAGTACACTATTTGCCTCTCATTGAATGAATCAGTTATGTTCTGCTGTTGTGTGCGTGGATTGCATAAGAAACTTAACTAACTTTTGCCCACTAGTAAGGTACTTTCTGGTGATGTTTATAACTTGCTAACGTACACACTGATATAAAAGGAAAAAGTTGGAACTGGTTCAAAAATAATGTCACAGCAGCATAATTTTTACTGAGAATGTAGATCCGTTGTATAATATATTGTTGTTTTATTACAACCTGTCACTATGTATGCTGATATAATATTTGGTGAAAACCTATATAGGTATATATCATCGTTTGTCGAGTAAAGAAATGGAATGGTGCATTTTAAGCACAAGGCATATTTTTTCTAAGTAAAAACACCCCCAAACACTATGATGACAGATTAGAATACGTTATATTAGATTTTACTTTACGACTTTTTCAAAGGGTGATTTTCAAATCCACAGGATGGACGAGACGAACATGATACTGTTATAGTCACATATTATGTACTTTCGTCTTCGTGTTATTCTAAATACCTACATATTATATTGTGCCTCTTGGCTAACAGGTGTACTATTACGTGAAGACTAGGGGTAAGATACGTGCTCGCTTCAATGGCTTGCGTGTAACAAAAAAAAAACTTTGGCAAAGTGGCAGAAAGAAGGAATAACGAGGAAGAGAGAAAGTTGGTGGTTTAAATTATCATTTGGTCGTACTTTCACCTAATACATGTGCTCTTTCTCTGCCACAGGTTTAATGCTTAAAAAGTAATCAGTTAAGTAACGTATTTAATAAAAGAAGCAAGAATGAGGCATAAAGTAAACTTAATAACTTTTATATGTTTTTAATTCAAGTAGAGAGGTACCGAATTTGTGTAATGGTTTAATTTAATATTCTACGAAAATTAGAATGGAGGGGCAGAGGATTACGATTAATTATGATTCCTCCAAGTCTGCTGAATTAATTAAAAACGGCTAATTTGATATTTCTAAAATATATCTTGGTTGTATTTTAAACTCGCACAATGTAGTACGTAATAGAAAGGAAAGTCGGTTTTACTACACCGCTGTTGTTACATTTTTTGTCTGATAAAGGGTTGAGTATTTGTTGAATGTTTTAATGATTTCAAATAATTTCGGATATAAAAACGTATGAAAATATTTCTTAGTATTGCTTATCGACATTCTTGCTTTTTAACGCACCTTGTTATCTTGACTTTTAAGTCGGTACCACTGTTATTTGCATGGAGAAAGTCTTGTGCTTTGGACACCAATGTGTATTAATAACTTTTTGGATGTCAGAGGAAATTAATTTATCAAAATTAAATGTGAAAGCTTTGATGGTTAAATAATGTAATATTAAGGCGCAGAAATAGGGTTCTGCGTTATCTATTATGACTTTTATTCATTAATACTGCCTTAAAATTCCAGTGAAACTTAGCTTATATTTATTACGCGTATTATTAAAAGAATACTCGCCAAGACTTTTAGAGTGTTTAACTGCTACCGTTTTATAATGTTAATATTACATCAATGAAAGAAGAAAGTACCGCAGATAAAAGGATGAAAGTAGAAGCGAGAGGTCCTACGAAACGTTACGTTCTCTGGTTTCCGTTCCCGTCTTGATATTGTGACGTGCATATGAGAAAGCGCTATTGTAAATCGTTTTGGAATGCAAGGGAGAATTTATTGCAATTAATTAGACAACAAAAGAGCTATAATTTTTCTGGCTCATTTCAAGTAATTTATTGCTAAGACGGAGATAATTTCGAAAGAAAATTTTGGGTGCCCTTTCAAAACTATGTAGCAGCCACGATTGAGTAAGCTTTATGTGACTTTTAAATAGATTATACTCATTTCGTATAAAGCCAGTGGAGCATAATACGTGGATAAAGTTGAAAGTTGATTTTATACGTTTAGCCATCCTACCGGTAGAAGTATTAGTGACCAAGGGTTGGTCGGTCGTATTTACAGTATCATATTTGGCCAGATTCCGTGTAACTGGAATAGGTATTCTTTTCATCCATCCTAATCTAAAGTCAGCAGTTCAAATTACCAACTTGCGAAACAAAATTATTTCTTCCGTTAAACTTGTTGGTACCCGTTTATTCCTCTGCAAATTAAGAGGATGTGATGTGTACTTAACATTTAGCATGAGAGAGAATGGAAATAAAAATGCATACTGAAAGACAATTCTTCCGTCCAGAGACCACAATGGAATATAAAAATAAACACTACAACGGAAACTTTGGCATTATTTCAAAGAGTATGCCACGAACGCTCAGTGAATACCGTGAAGAGATATCGATGCGCTGGTATTAAAAGGAAATGAGGAGAATTTTGGAAGGTTGGAGTTCATGTTGGTAGTACCCATTCAGTGATAGAAATTAGAGAAGGTAGTAACGTAAGGTACATAACACAGCGTGCATTTTGGAAGTATGGCTATATGTTCCATTTAATACCACTAATTTTTGTAAAAAGAAATTCATGTGGATTGTACATTGTGTATCGTTAAAAAAGCCTGGTAAGATCATCCATGCGGACTGCGGACACATTCAAAACGAAGTGTAGTTTCAGACTGCTCACAGTTCACACGAAATATAACGAGGTGCTGTGAGACACTTGTGCCATGCTCGGCCTATCCGTTTATTTTAGGTTGCTGCCGTCAGCCATTTGAAAAAATCGTGTCCTCTCTGGAGATGGTTATTAGGGAATGTTGTTATGAAGTAGCATAAATAGTAATGCACGAAACTATCTGAAATTGGATTTTTGCGGTGAAACCATGCATGAATGTTTCAACTGGGATTTTGAGTAGCTCATTTTGAGCTGCTACAAGTAAGTAGAGGTATGATGATGATGGCGTAGTGGAATTTAAACATTTGTGCTTGTGTCTTATATCGTTTTGTATTTGTGTACGCGTGCCACATGCAGTCAGACTCGTATCTAATTCATACATTTATGGACTGATCCACTAGTCAATGCAATGTAATGTATTATGCAGTCTTCCTCGGAGCGTAGCCTCCCATAAACTATAATATGGGCAAGCCGGCAGCTGTCTATTTATGGGAAAAATCGATGTGATTGCTCATAGACCTGTATATGGAGTAGCGACGGAAGAAGATGAGATGAGTTGGTTGAGAGAAGAGAATGTGTAGCCTGCTTGATAAAGGGAAGGGGAGTTGTGTGTATAAGCTGACTGATGATGATGTTGACTGTGCGTATGACTGAAGATTACAAAGTAATCCGGAAGAGACGCTTAAAGAGAAAGTAATAGGAATTGAAGGATGCTGGGAAAAATGAAACCAGGAACCGTTTTTCGCACTTGTCGCTTTTGCCTCACATTCTCCATTCTCTCCTTTACTTTCATGTTGTGGATTTTCATTTTCCTGTTTGTCTATCCAAGCAGAAACGCTTCCGTCTAAATGCAAATGAGAGTATTGACACCGAGGAAGGCTGACATTATGTTACAAAAATAAATGCGTTTCTGTTTCCATCTTCGCTTTGAAAAGATTTTACTTGCTAATTTGTACACATATTCGTTCACCGAGTTAAAGTGAAGGTTTCATCCTCACACGGGAAGTTGATACATACTACTTATTTTCTCGTATAAACAGCTCTGTATTCTGTATTAGAAAAATCTCAACGAGTTTTTTTATCAAGAAACCGTTGGGGTTTCCCGACAACAGCACAATATACATAAAACTCATAACCTGTGGTTTTATTATTCAACAATACATTACTACCCATAGTACACAATTTATTTCAATCCCACGTTGCCCAAAATTATGAGAAGGTGCCGGTAGCCTTTGCTTTTTTACATAAAGACATTTAATTTAAAACATTTCACCTAACACATCAGTGTGACCGATGGTATCATAATATTTTTATATGGAATAGTTGGAGTTTGTAATTTGTAATTGTTGTTTCCTGATGAAAGTTTTATTCAACGTCCTTCTATCCCTTCCTTATCATTCAGTTGATGAATAATGTACTACATTTGATTTTATGGCTCCGTCATGTTGCCACGTTCTCCTTCCCACCTTCTTCGGTATTTCTATTTTCTTATTCATTTTCCATGCAAAAGGTACTATTTTACATAGGGTCACTGCAGGCTGAAATTTAATAGTTAATTTTGATTTCAAGACCGTAGGGAAAAAAGATAATCTATGGTGGTGTTGACTGCATATACAAAATAATACAATACTGCGTGAGTCAGAAGAAGCAGGGGTAACAGAGTAACCCTCATCTCATCCATCATGTTGTTGTTACAGCCAGTAGGTTTCGGCATATTAAATTCCGCATTCGGTAACGTTTCTAAATGGGGAAATCAAGCCCAGGAAACGATGAGATTTTGGGTACGACGGGTTTGTTATTATTAATATTTAGCCTCGTTTTCCGCTTACTTGCCTTTCATCAAATATAATTAAATAACTTTATTACTCCAGTAGGAGCGAGCAAAGCTACGCTAAAGTTGGCTAAATGTATGTGTCTTTCTGCCTTACATAGTCGCACAGCACACAAATAAGGGTGACTCGTTTGCTGGCCGTATTGTTTCATTCTAAACAATGCTGGGAAGTTGCTTTTCTCTTACCTGACAAATAAACAACAGAGGGGATGTGTGCATCATAGACAAATTACTGTTGCATAAGAATATAATAAGGGTATACATGAGCCGGTTATAATCTTGTGTGTGGGGAAAAAACTTGAAATGGTAGGTTGTCGTGTTTTTGTGAATGAAAACTACAGAATAGTATAGCTATGTGCACTGCTTGATATTGTTACGGCATTGATATTCGAAAGATATTAGTTTATCCTGAACCAATTTATATCTCATGCAACATCTATCTCTTTTTTAGTTAACGATAAGCACCTAGGTATATGTAGGTATTAAAACTTTTATTCTATAAACTGTGCGGATAGGTTAGAAAATATTGGAACGTAATCTGCGTAAAGAAGAACACCGTTGCATTATACAACCTGCATACTACGCTCTTCATGTTTATTGACATATTTAACTCATTTCTTTAATCTATATATGGATTGTTATATTTTTCAGATTATTTAAACCTTGAAGACGGAAGCGATGGACCAAAAATTTGTAGCCGATATCGTAAAAACTTGCGAATCCATTGGATTTGCAGATGGAGACAATAAGTACATTGCGGAACCAGAGTGGGAACGTATGTTAATAATTTTACATATTATTATTAAATAATAATATTATTATTTTCTTATAATAACATTCACTAACATCACATGGTTATCTTAAAAGCACTGCCATAAACTAAACTATTATATTGCAATGTGGTCTGATTTATCAGTGCATTATATAAATTGATACTAATTAGTCAGAGATGCCATACTCGTCTTATTTACACTGTAAAAGTTAGTAAATTGTTGTCGTAAAGCGTTTATGTCCCCCTTCAAAGAAATATGTATTTACGTACGAATTTGATCTTATATTCTGTTATTGTTGGATTGCTGTTGTATCTTTTGAGTACAACATAATGCTATATAAAAGTATTTACATTTAGAAAGTGCTAAATTCCATACTTAGTAAATAAATGATACTTAAATTGAAATTAGTTGAGATTGAGATAATCAGCAGTTTCTCAGAGAATTCTTTTTGAGAAATATGGAGGCGAATGCGATTTTCTACAACGTTGTTATATTTGGCATCTATAAGAACTAGATTGAGTGAATAGAATGGAATACACTATAATACTTTATACAAGTTTTTGGACTAGTCCATGATATAGTCAATGACACGGCGGTGCGCGGTAAGAAAAATTACGTTAATAAGAGACGATATCCGTTTTTGAAGATCCCATTGCTCACTGACCAACATTGATTGAAGACAAGGCTGGTGCATAATGACAGTGATTGTTTTGTTATGTCACAAACTGTTTTTCTTTAATGCTTCACGTGACTTTTGCTTTCTATTTCCCATTTTCAGTTTGTGTAAAGACCTTGAATGTATATTTACGTCGAGATGATGATGACCATTCTGTCCGGCGTTTGTTGGGGCAGACACAAGTTGTTGGAAGAGATTTATTGCCGCTTTTTAAGCACCACCATAAAGAGGCAACGATTTGGGATGTTGCATTGCGGCTACTTGCGAATCTAACCTACCCTACATTACTCTTGTACGATGAGGAAATCCCGAAAAACAAAAAGTACCTCAACTATTACCATGTACTGGAAGGGCAGCTACGTACTTACAAAGACGCATGTGTGGACAAAGCATTTTGGAAGATTCTTGCGGATAAGCTCCGTGAGCTCCTCAATTTGGAGTGGGATAAACGGATGGATACCGATAGATCGACTATTGAAAGAATTTTACTTCTTATCAGAAATATTCTGCATGTTCCTGCTGACCCTGCTGAGGAGAAGAGAGCTGATGATGACACTTCCTTACACGACCGAATTCTCATGGTCATGCATTTATCTGGCATTTTAGATCTGCTATTATACATGACATCTGCGGAAGCTACCCAAGAGTTCTCCGTTCTGCTTTTAGAAATTATGTCCTGGATGCTGCGTGAGCAAACTGGAGAACAATTAGCAAAGACCCAGTTGGCAAGAAATGAAGATGACAAAATAAAGGACGAGCGGGAGCTCATCCGAATGAGAGAGAAGGAAGCTGTGCTGAATAACATTCAGCTACAGAAACTTCCTACTAGACACTCCCGTTTTGGTGGGACGTTTGTTGTACGTGACATGAAAGCACCAAGTGGGAAAGACATTCTTTGTCACAAACCGATTACATCCGTTGCTGATTTGAGTTTGGATTCCTTAAAGAAAAGGAAAAAAGTTGCAAGTAACAGAAAACCTATTAATGCAGAAGACGGGACGCGACGATCTACGATTTCTATTCGGATAATTTTGAAGAACTTTTGTGCTTCGTTCCTTGACGGAAAATACAATAATTTGATGTCCATTGTGAAGAATAATATAAATCGTGGCCGTGTTGAGGACAATGACGAAACATACTATCTATGGGCACTAAAGTTCTTTATGGAATTCAATCGTCATCACCAGTTTCGCCTCACTTATGTGAGAGAGACCATGTCCACTAGTACTTTCCACTACGTTCAAACTCTTTTGGATCGTTATCAAGGAATGATGGTTACCGATAAAGAAAAGATACCATTCTGGTCTCGGAGAGCGCATATGTCTTTGAAAGCATACCAGGAGCTTCTCTTCACTCTGTTGTGGATGGATAAAGATGAAGATGAGTCAGTAAGGGACTCGTCACGGGCCATTAAAAATAATGTGTTCTATTTGCCGGAGTACAGGGAGCTGTGTCTGGAGCTCCTTAATACGTACGACCCTGTCAAGCTGTCCAAGTAGGTGAACTTGAAGAACTATCACTCAACCTCTCATTTCTTTCTATCACTTCTAAATTCGTTTCCGAGCGGCATTATGCCTCGCCCAGAACCATAAATTATGTACCCACTTACATGTTGTAAACAAGATACATGTTCTTTGTTGTTATTAGGTTGTTCCTAACGGACTTGATTGAGACGAACCATTTATTCCTGAAGATGTTGGAGGACTATTCTTCTCAAAGTCGGAGAATCATGATAAAGTGTAAAGGAAGGAAGAGAAAATCTACCAAAGGTAAATAACCCATAATAACAGCTTTACATAATGTCGATCAAAGCTCTGCATTGAAATATTGAAGCATGTTTTTATTGCGTATTATTATGCGTGGTGCATATAAAATTCGATGAAACACATTCATTCATATTATATGTGATGATGAAAGGCATTTTCATAAATGATAACACGTGCCGGTTGCATTCACACTTTTCTATGTGCTACCAAAATAGACCAAGATGCTTCATTCATGATAAGGCTTCCCCTAGAGTCCCATATGAGTTAGAGTAATATAATGTTATAATTCAAGGAATTATTGGTGGGTACATGGCCATGACTTTGTCGTTGCAAGTGTTGTGAGACCAGAATTGCAATGGTGAAAGCAGGAAGGAAATGTCGAATAACGATAACGGTGATACTCACCTTACAACCACCTTCTTAGTGCATTGCGTACGTAAATGAAGAGAAATGTCTAAAAATGTATATAATGCAGTCTAAGAAATGTGAAACTTGGTTTTTTTTGTTACAAGGAAAGCCGACCATTTTCTCCTTACGACTGTTCTATTTGGGATTCCTTAGATATTTCTCTACACTGTAGTTGTGACTTGTGAGTACGGGTTTACACTACATTCTGTGCTTTTTAATTCTACGCTTTTTTACACTTGCTGAACATCTTGTTCCCGTTCGGTTGCCTTTTTCACTGTTTGGCAGCATGTATCTTTGAGCAATCACAAAAAAAGTTTATACTCTCCTTCTTTCTCCAACGCAAGGGAAAGGGGATAGGACAAACGAGGCCATATTATAATCTAGAAACACACGCCTTTTTTATTTTTGTTTTTATGCGTATGCATCCATATTGTTTTGTTTGCACCACTCGTTCTCCCCTTTTGTCTTCAGTTATGTTCCGTGTTATGTTACATTTAGTTGTTTTACCCCTGTTATAGCCGTATTATGGCTGCTGTAGGCAGTTTGTAATGTTTATTGAGTTTTTTATATAAATGTGATGTTAACATTGTGTGCTTTTGGATGCAGAATGCACAAGTATTGCAATACAAAGGGCAGTAATAATACATGCATTATATTGGAAGTGAATGGCGAGGAGAGGAGAAAACGACGACGTTGCCATCGGCATATTTGAGTTTTGGAAGTGCTAGGGCCGGGGTGGTAGTATCCATCCGTATAGGATATATAATGTTGAGCATGATGCGTATACATATCATATTGCAGTAGAGTCGTTGATTTCAGTTGGAGAAAAGTATAAGCATGTTTTGTACCAAAGAAACAGGAAGGAACATTTTCGTCCAGTGATTTCAGTCTTTTTCAAACTCTCGGATGGTCGGTCGTCTCGTTGAAAGAGCAGCAGACTTTGGGTCGGGGAAGTGCAGGAAGGAAGATAGGCCAGAAAGAAAGAGAGACCATTTTTCTGTCAGCCAAATTACATGGAGTGTGAATGTGATGTGCATGAGATGAGAAAGATGTAGTTTTTAGTATAGTCTTCATCCAACAAAGATGTGTTTACTGACAACTAGTATAACTGAACACTGTAACAACGGGAGTCGATGTATGTTTAAGCTCGGAACATGTACATTCTCTATGTACATTGTACATAGGTACTTACAATATGTCTATTTATGCATATGCTTCCTTATGTACTCTTACTTTTAAGTGCTCACAATCGCAATGGTTCAGTGCCAAGTTGAATGGCCAAGGAGGAAAACACACTTACCAAGTCAGAATCAGAAGAATCATAGAATACTAGATGCATACTATCTATGTATGTAAGTTCTTAAAGAATGTAAACCTGTAGACTAGCCAAAGGACACCAGCAGTAGTTACGCTATTTTTTGCTATATGTATTTAGGGACTTTGCTCCATACAGTCGAAGGATATTATGGTAAAATGTAAGTTTGATCAAATCGTATACACTTCTTCAAAGGGAAAGGGAAAAATTTATTAGTCAAGTAGTTTTTTAGGTGGCATGGAACTACATTTTCCACTACAAAAGCTTTTAGCTTGTTTTTGTGCGTGCGTTTGGGATGCAACATATATTGGTTGGTTGGTAAGCTCTGCTTGGAAGGGTCGAACTACTTGAAGAAGAAACATGGAGAAAGTGTTATCCCAAAGAGTTGAAGTGGGAAAAAATTGGCGAAGAGCTACTGCTACTACCACTACACACACACTTGTAGTGGTAGTAGATTGCTTGTGAAGTAGAAAAAAATAGCAGTAATTTTCACATGGAATAATGGGATGGAATAGAGTGACGTACACAATGGAGCAATTTTCGGTCGGGTCAGCATGCTGTACTCTACTTGACTTTTGACTTCTCCGGTTTTTAAAGAACAGAGAAAAAGTGAGATTCTCAAGCAGATGCGTGTGACTGCAGAGAAATGCTAAATGAATGAAGCATAAAAATATGGCACTGCGAATGTACTGGTTTCATAATAGAGTTATATACTGCTGCTGCTGTCATATAATAGAATGTGTGTATAATATGGTCTGACGGATATTCCAAGTTGACACTCTCGGAGCTTTTACCATTTTATGATGGTGGAACTTTGTATTTTTAACGTATTCTTTTCCTGCTTATGTGACTTTTTACGTGGCTCAGGGTCATAAATATTTTTTGCTAGTTTTATGGCAGGATTTCAAAAAAAGAAAGAAGTTGCAGGAGCTATTGCACACATAATATATTACATACATTATGAGCTACGTGTATGGCTTCTTTGACTGCATGCAAAAACAGTTCGTTTCGGATGTATGAGTAATGCGAGCATACACATACTTTTCTGTGTGTACAAGATTATGTACGTTTATGTTGTGCCATGTTCTCGTCATAGTTGGGAAAGTCATGGAGGAGGCTGAGTAGTAAATTATGTCATGAAACTTGCCATTTCGCGCACATTTTTCCTTTCTTTATAGAGTAATGAAATGATTAGAAGTACATAAGGAGCTAGCACTTGTACTTTTGTACCTTTTGCTATAGATTCACTCTCCATCCGGAGTGCATGTTATACTGGGAGTACGTTTAGTCGTGGAAAAAATCTCACATTTCAGCAAAGAATTTTAGCAGACAAACAATGAAGTTGTCCCGATAGGTATTTTTTTAGATATAGACACGGCGGCACGTTTGTAATGCGTAGGTATGTTAAATGTTATTTTATTTGCTTGCGTAGGATTCCTTCCTTTGCGAGCACACGACTTTCTAGAGAAAAGAGAAAGTTGGCTGAAGCGGCTGTAAAATGTGTTCTTGAATAGCTAAATGGCTTTTTTGAAGTGCCCATTCAATTTCAAGGGCGCAGCTGGATGGGAAGGGTTGAAGGAAAGCGCTTTTATTGCTTGCAATAAATTAGCGATTACCTTCTGGTAATCAGTTTCAGAGGCTTAAGCATATTATTAAGTTTCCAATCAATGGGATGCTCTCTTTTTATGCAAGACCTATGAGCACCTATTTGTATCAGCGGCAATGGCAAAGAGGTACATAGGTGGTTAGCGCTGTGTGGTAGAATGTAGTTGTAAATTTAATAACCTGGTAAACTCTACAGCTTGGCACGCCGTATTACTTCTACTTGTTTTTTGCCGTAAAAAAGGACCGTCACCGCCACTACCACATGACAATGTTTTAAAAATCGATCCCGTTTTCAATTTCTTTCCACTATTATTGCATTTTCCATTGAGTCAGGATGCGAGTAGTTGACTGGTGGCGCTGCCTTGTACCTAACTATGTAGTAGTCTGTATGCGGGTAGGGATGTATGTAAAATATCTTTTTCTAATATCCTCATCCTCTGCTCTCTTTGTGATGTGAAATGTCTGGCTGCTGGCAGTAAAAATGGAAAGTGATGTGAGAAGGAACCACGCGAGAAGTTGAAACGATGTTGTAGAAAAGGCGTTCAAGCATTGCCTTTTACAGCATTGGCTTTCAAAGCACATACATGGAATTTTTCATGTGAATTTCTTTCGAGTCGTGATAGTTTGAAGTAAGATTGACAGAACACAAAAAGAGAGTACCTCCACTCGTTTTCAAACATGCCTGTAGCTAACTTGTCTTCTTTTCTTTGCCCACGGAGCGAAGTGAATTCGAGGACAATGTATAGCAGGAGTAAAGAGAATGGAATAACGAGCAGATATATTGGATGGAACACAGCATACATCCATTGTAGATGTTGTATTTAAAATGTATAGCTTTATCGCTCTATCACTTGGTCGAGCTTTATGAAAGAGAGAGTATTAAATAGACATGTATTCAGTTAGTTCACTTTATTGTTTCTTTCTGCAACACTGTCATTTTGCTTTGAGGAAAGAGAAAAGTGAAGGGAAAGCTGTGGCTCTCTCATTTTGCTGATTATAAATGACAGTGAAAATACCGATAATTGCATAACAGCATGGAAAATAATATTGCAAGAACTTTTGATGCAAGATTTTATTTATATTTAGGGTTAAAGTATGTACCTACAACCTAGTTTAGTTACTTATTTACTGGTTTATGAAGTTATAATGGACAGTTATTCATGACGATATTTCGATTTTTATTGTATGCGTAGGCAATGTTGCCTGCCGAGTACCTCAACCGTAGAAAATAATATGGCACATAGTCACTTTAAGTGACTCACTTATGTTGAATTCACAGGAAGTTTTAAGAATAAAATCAGGGTTCTTGGAAAGATTTTCTTGGCAAGTGTAGCTTACCACTAATGAAAAAGTAGAGAGCCTAGTGGTTGGGCTAATCCAAAAAATATAATAACATATTTTAAAAGTTAACTTTATTATACATTTTTCTCAAATATGAGATATTATAGATATCTCAGTTGTGAAAATTATGAAAAAACTAAATATGTGTACCTTATAATTGCCTTTTCAGAGTCAAAAAAGAGGAAGAAGGCTCGAAAAGGCACGTCAGCAGCAGCCACAATGAGCTCGTCTGAGTTGGAAGAAGCATGGGACAAAGCTTCCGGAGAAGTCTCTTTAGCTCTTTTATCAACTGAATTACCGGATGGTGAGACAGGAGAAACGGTTGCCAGCACAAATGCGAATGTGATTCCCTTCGATGCTGCGTCTGATATTCCGATCGATGAACAGAAGTAAGTGCTTGAAAAAGTCTATTAATTTGGTACAAGAAGTAAAATAAATATGTTTGATTTCATCATGTCAGTCTGTTGCGGATCATCATTATTACATTACGACAATGGAGTACATCTCCACGATTATTGAAATCCAAATAATGAACAGTCACATAATTTTTTATATTTATTGGGTAAATGAATTCGCATATAGATAAAAACTATATCCCGTATTATTAAGTTAAGTTATTATGTTTCTTATTAAATTTAACCAAAATTGACATCATTAGCTCCTGAACTCTGTTTTTGCACAGGAAATGTTTGTATGTCACTACAAAACTAAAGCTATTTTTAATAAGTAATAAAATCTGGAGATTATGCTTGGATGAAAGTCTTCTAGAATTACAGTTTAGGTATCTTATTTCTGTCATTAGGAATGAGTTGATTTTACAGGAAAATATATACAGAACGTTCACTATTTCCGAAGAGATCGATAAAATTAGCTTGTATTAAACAAATATATGAGTATTAACGTAAAAAATTCCATGCTTATCATCAGTATAAGAAGGTACATTTCTGCATAAGTACAAAGTATAATATTCCTATCAATGTCATATATCATCTATGGTCGAAACGTACAGATGCAATGTAAATGAAACTTGGGCGTGTTTTGATTTGAGTTGATTTGTTAATTCATCGGGTTTGTGAGTGAACGAATTTCATTATAAGATTCAGTAAAAAAACTTCGATACATACACATCGTGTTCATATTATTATTAAACCAACTTTACTGGAAACCTTTTTTATAGATATTAGATATGCAAACAGACTAAACTCATTTTCATCGCATTTTGCTTTGTGGATACATATTTTGTTTTTGTTTAGCTCATTTTCTGTGTTTCTCCTCTTCTGCGAAAACTCGATTTGTATAAATTCTCCAGATATCTCCTTGTGCAGATATCGCTCTGCCTTGTATCTCACTCTCGTAAGCATTTAATGGAGTTCAAGTTTTGGTATTCAAATTCAATAGAGAACGAGTTATGGGAAAATTGTCTGCTCGCTCTTCGTCGATAGTTTGTTTCATTTCGTTGGAAGTAAAGTTCATAAATCCCTCGGATGATAATAAAATAGTAATATTTGTGTAGTAGTTGTGCGAGTCTTACATCCATCCTCAACATTCGTTACATTTCATTTTCCGTTCTCCAAATGGAAAAAATGAAGAAAATGGAATGAAGCGATTTGCGAAGAAGAACAAGTTTCCTCATATCTCTCTCTGTGTGTATGTGTGTGAGTATGAGAAGTTCTCAATTATTGGAGAAGGAAAGGAAGCAGATTTTGAAAGAAAGTTTCTTTACAACAATCCGCAGGAGAACCAGCATGAGAGCCATCATCAGAGTAGCAGCAACTACGATGGATATATTTTCGTGCTTCGTTCACGAAAAAACTGCATAATGCTGCTATACACTACTCCTTAAAGACGAGTTTGTGTGATAGTTATTCATATACCATTATATACATTTTATGGTACATCGAACGTAATAGGAAAAGCGCGTAGAAGACTGAACTTGTTTGGTGAGGAAAAATCGCTTTTTATAGCATTTCTGTGTATAAGCAGCCACACGATGGAACTTTCATAAGTTAGGAAAGGGAAAAGAGATAAGAAAACTTGAGGAGTTGAGTAAGATAGATGGAACCAGCACAAATGCATCTGCTAAATGGATTACTTACACGTTTCTAGGTCAGTTAAAATAAAGCATGAGAAATATAATACGGGCTCATAAGCCAGCTGCGTTATAGAAAGTACACATGTAGTGATGATAATGTATTTATACCCCGTCTGTTGCGTAGTCGTACGAGTAGATAGGTATGTATTACATTACGTAATTGTTGATGGTTCGTTGACTGTTGTATAGAAAAAACCCACACAGAGCCGAACCGTTTTCTCACGAAATATCGCACCCGACTTTTCGAGCAGTCTCTGACCTCGGACCTTTTCCGACCTATACACTGATCAAAACCATAGTCCTTCGGTGCAGCAATACATGGTGTATAAAAGCATAATAAGTTTGTATTAATATTTAAACAACAATTAACTGGAACTTGGACAATAAAAATTACAATTTCCAAACAAATCCAGGGAGAACGAAAACAGTCAAATACATGCTGATGGATAACGTAAAACACGAATATAATTTTTTTTAGAAATATGTCTTACTATTTAGTGAAAATACGGTATGGTATGCCAAGCTTTCTATATTACATTACAAACATATGTATATCGCTGAATCATGCTCGTAAGCCTGAATATATGCACATACCTATGCCTAAATACTTTCACACCAACCAAGTGAATTGAGGATTAGAAAAAAGAATAGAACAACGAAAACTTTCTTTTGCAGAGCAGAGTGAAGGTTTTTATGAGTCATGTCTGGATGGGCATAAAAGCTTTTCATTAGGGGGCTTTGATTATTTGGTGGAAAAGAAAAGAAAGCATTTCTGTCTATGAGCGTACTAGAAATATGAGTAAATTCTTTCCCAACCGTCATGTTGAATTGTTGTTAGCGCATCGTCGTCAGCGTTGATGATGCAAGAATCAAATGTATGTATGCAACCATTTTGTAGTAAAACACAGCATCTCATTTGTACAATGTAATAATGAAAGTCGTTCTCCGTCTAAACACATTTTAACTACTACAATTACAATCTGATATGTCTATAAACAACAAATTAATGCCTACTATAAAAATATCCTTACTTCTTTTTTTCAAACGAATGGAAAATTCGTTTACCTATTGCGAATTCAAACACTTACGTAGAAAGTTCTCGTTCAGATACACAGACTTCTACAGGCGGATGACTGAAATGACTAAAATTTCATTTTGTATTCATGAACAAATATAATACAAATGGGATCAAGAAAAAATGTTTTGTGTGAATCTCTGTAATATGGTATGAGGCATATCTTGTGCATGTAAGTTCGTGTGTATATTTGGCTCTTGTCCAGCTTCTAATCATTTTGTAGCAAAAATTTTAATAATTTTCCACTCTATTTGACAGGGGGACTGCAGTGGAAAGGATTGCCGTATTTCTTCACACGGGGAAGTTTAAGGAAGCGACGATTCTACTACGAGCGTCGAGGTTAGTAATGTATTTTTTATTTCAATTTTTAATATGGTATAGTATGGACATCGTATGAAGTGACTCAAAGTCGAGTTCTCTCGAATGGGAGATTTTCTCTACTGTCCAAAAATATTTTTATTCTCCATACATACACTTGACTTGTATGTGCGTATATGCTGGAGTTATGTGGACGGTTGTATGTAATATTATTCGAGAAAATGTCTTCTGGATGATAAGTACTTTCTCCTCGAAATGAAATTTTTGGACGATTAGTTTCCATTTTATGCATGAATGACCGCGACTGACCATTTTCAGCCGCCACCAAGTCCATTCCGTTTTCCGCTCCAGTCTATTTCTGGAATGGCATGGAATTACATGATAACAGCCAGGGAAAACGAACTGCTGAGTTGCAGTCCGTATACACGTCACCTCATCCTCCAAGTAGTTCATTTTGCTTTTTTAAATGATCGTTATGGTCTTTGCATCTGAATAACTTTTCCAAGAATAGATAAATCTACATAGTGAGTTGTGGAAGCGTGCAAGGCACTGGCTGGCGGAAGCAGCATCATGTGAAGTGAAAAAAGGAAACGGAGATGGGGTTTGGAAATTAAGGAAATGGATATAGTTACAAAATGAATGGAAAAACGGAATGACCACTTCAAGATACACTCGAGTTGATTTGACTAGGGGATATGAAGATGCATAATGCTAAAACTAGATCTTGATCTCATGTCGAGAATTCGTATTTCCTCTTCCTTAACAAGGATTTGCTTTTCGCTACCAGACAGAAAATCTCAATACGATGATACGGCTTCCAGCATGATTGCCAGTAAAATAATGCCGAATCACATTATAGCATAGTTGAAAACTTAGGTTAATATAATTGATGTGTAGTTAACGTCGCCGCTCATTATCTATTCCTCAAACAGTTCTTCGAGTTAATACTTTTTCAGATGTAGAATAAACTTCTACGGCTGGTCAGTTCCAGACAAGCAAAATTGTTTGACTCTTGACTGGATATCATGATTGATGCTTTACGGAACAGGCTTATAAATATCTGTCTTGCCGCGGGCCTAGATATTATGAACTTTGTCCTTTTAATAAATGCCACGGTTTTGACAAAACACCATATGAAACTAATGAGATTGATATTTACATAAATTACTCATAATACGTACAAGATATATTTTTATGGTTTGACATCCAAAATGTTTCTCTCTAACTTGAGAGTATTAAGTTACATTGAGCTGGTGGTTATTTGGCGATGTGATCATTTGGCATTTTATTTTCATCTCACTGGCCGAATGCGTACAACCCATGCCAGTAATATTATGGATTTAGAAAGCTTCCGGTAGCGTGGTTCGCATTATGCCTATAAAATGGGATATTATTATTTCGTGGATAGGAGAAACGTTAAAGTTACTTTCTTTGTGCCGTATGTTTTGATGGTCGTATTTATTATACGCTCACTAATTTTACATTAAAATGCCATATGTGTGTGGAACACCATGTTATATGTATTTTATACATAGTTAAGATTTGGCCTACTGGTTAGTTAGTGTTAAGTAATTAATGAAAATTATTGATTTCGCTGGTTTTGTTAAACATAATATTTGTTGTTTTAGAGAGGTATGGCCAACTGACGTTGAATATTTTGGCGAGATGGATTGTGACCCTTCAGATGAGGAAAATATACTACAAACCATATTTATGGAGAAGGCATCACTGATGGTTGTTAGAGAAGCCCGATATGCCGCTGCAAACGGTAAGTTCTAGCTCAATCTATGTGGATTTATTTACGATATGCTTATTGATATAAACCATTTTTTCATTCGTATTTTTAATGGGAACATAATATCATCGTAAAAATAAAAATCCGTGTAGTGGGTTTGTTTGTGCTGCAAATACCACTTATTTTCAATCCAAACTCCAATTTTTCGCCACAAAAAAATGCAATTGAGGGAAAAATCTTATCTCTACGGGAAAACATGACATCAATCCTACATATTAGTTTTATCCGCTTTCTCAAAGTTGCTTTTGTCATTTGACAATACTGTACGTCCTTTCTTTATGTTTGCCTTTTCTTTCTCCGTATGCTATTTTCCTTTCGTGGGTTTCTTTTGTGTTGGCTGAAAGATAAACCTGAAGAATCTCAGACGATGCACGTCCCTCTCTCCACCCTATTACATGGGTGTAGGAGCCACATAATTAAAAACATTCTCAGCGTCCAGAAAAATATTAATCCTATACGAATAGAGTACAAACCGTTGTAACGCTGCTGTCCGTGCTTACGTCATACGTATTATTATTTTTGTATAATATCACACTTTAATCTGTAATTCCGTTCTATATAAATATATATTGCTGATATTAATCTCGTTTGCACAAAGTATACAGAAAACGAAGATATTGCAGCAGTTCCTTTTCATTATGTGTAGAGCATTATCTAAAAGGAATTCTGTTTAATTATAATGTTCGTCAGTATGCATTTCTGTTTCGAAGATTATAATGGTATATTATAGAAGAGAGGAGAAAGGTTCATTTTTGTCCTTTCGTTGATTTTCTTTTGTCTGCTGTTGTGCTTTGTGCTGCTATGCAGCTAAGTACTTATGTGCATGATGTGACTTAAAACTTGTCAACGAACTCACTTGGTTTCTTAGGTATGGAATGTATGGTGTCTCGCTAGTGAATGCGAAGAGGGAAAGGAACTTTGATTTCATTTTGTGCAGATGGTGTCGTTTTAAGAAGCTCGTCACGTCCCTTACTTTTGTTTTCTCATTGTGTGTTGAATACTAATTTGAAATTGTAATTAATAATCATAAAATAAGATAGCTATAAGGAAAGTGTGCTCTGCTCTGACCATGCTTCATTTATAGCGTGCCTTCTTTTAAGTATTAGATAGATAGAGTGGGACCGTTAATATTTTAAAAGAAATACCAGTAAAGAAATATGTCGTCTATCAAACTGTGTAGAGCATTAGACCAGTTATTTTAGAAATATAAATATTTAAAGAAAATAAAAAGATTTAAAAGTATACACACATGTAGGTGCGTATATATTTTGCTTTGCCCTTTCATATTCTCAAATACTATTGCAACTCAGTGTGCAACTGCATTATAACTTTACTAATTTAAAACCCGCATCACATGTTGAAGTTAATTTTAGCTCTAAAGTATCACGACCAAGTTTTAAAATATCGTGACATATGAAGGTATTGGTTAACTCAGGAGGCAAACTGCGGAAAAAATGCTTTCTAAAGCAATACTGTATTCATTTATAGATTAGGTTTAAGTCAGTGAGCTTAAAATTTGGTATTACTACATACTCCATCACAGTGTAATTTTTGCTTTCTTAATTAAAATTGTGAAATACATTTTAGCAAGTCAATGATTATAGTTTTGTATGTATGGATTGTGAGGGAGAAACAAGAGAGTGTATGTGAAAGGGGAGATCGAAAAGACTGCTTGTGGGAAGACATAGCATCCGCGAGAAGTAATCCGTTGGTGTTATATTTCGAGAATTTGAGTCTACAAAATATGACTGTAGCGGGTAGGAACATTCATTATTACGTTAGATTAGTATATATGCTATTTATATGCTTCTCCCTTCTATTGCGTAATAATGATAATGATAAGGCTTTAGTGATGAAGAAAAAATGTTGTGAGACGGGGACTGAGACTGCAAATGGGGAATGATGAGAGTGAAGTACAATGACGGAATGACGAGAGTGGCATTTTGCTTACAATGGAAGCTCATTTCGTACGCCAGCTTTCTAATTTCGTGGTGAGAAGAATGAGTTGGAAAATTGTTGAAATGGTTGAGGGAAGTGAGGAGAAGGAAAGAAATGGGCTCATTATAGCTACCCTCTTCGGCACTGGCTGCTACAAGTGGGGTAAATACTGCCAGGTTTCCCCACATTCAGTACATTCCATAAAATGAATTCCTTTATGAATGCGTTTCGCTATTAATAATGTCAATGAATGGCTCTGACCATTTTTGGGTGTTGTGCTCAAATTTTCTTTCTTTGCCGTCGATAGTGTTCCTAAGAAATAAAAGAAGCTGTGTTTCTACCAAAAAATAAGTTGGAAAGCCGTAAAGTGTGGAAATGGCGATGAATGATAAATATTTACTTACTTTCACTTAAGCTGTCTTCCTGGGATCTGCTTCTTTCTCACCGTCCTGCCTTTGTCTACTTTATCAAGCTTTTTTCGGTTATGATCAGCAATGCGTAAACACGATAAAACTAAAATTGAAAAGGAGCAAACTTTGTTTTATGCTGTAGAGCATTATTTTGAAATGTTCGTGTTTAAAATATGCTTTATCTATCGCAAGCAGATATGCACAAAAGAACAGATTTAAAAAAACGTATTTAATTACCAAGTGTTATATAAGGGTCTACTAGTTCATGTTACATGTTAATTAAATCTTTCTGATGAAAATGAGACTTGCTGTACTGGTGATTTTTGTTGGTCGTAATCAGGGTCTCATTTTCAGAATTTGAATCATTGTGATGTAATTGTGATTTTGAATGTAATTGTAAATATAAATTTAATTAAAGGCAACATGAATTAAGAAAATTCAATCACTTTTGAACATCATTCATGACATCATTCAAAGGTAATGAATGTGAAGTATATATATTCATGATATGATTCATTATTCTCTGTGCCAAAGTGCCTATGAATGGTAGTCTGCTTGTCTATAAATATCTACACGTCCTTTGTCCTTATTTTCGTAAACTTTCGATTGATGCTGTTGACAAATACATTTAGTCGTCAATCGTAAGTTTCATACATTTGCAGTTGGCCGACATCTCATATGTTAAATTTACCCGTGCCATCCTTTATACTCATATTGGATATTGGGTTATTGCACTCTTTTCCCCCTTTTTGGTTCTGATTCACTCATAGACACGATTAGAAGAAGACTAATAGTATATGAGATAAGATAAAAGATGTTGACGGATAGTTTGCTGAACAGAGAGAGCCACAGGAATCTTGGATAACAGTTGAGTAGAGGAGGGAGAAAAGGGAAGGAGACGAATGAGATGAGCTCTTATTGATTTTCTAAACGTTTCTCAGAAATATTGTTTGTGTTGGTCTTGTTGGTATCGCTTTCTCTAGCTACTCCTACCATTTGCTACTTCTTTGAAGTGCCTGGCACGTTTTTATGATTGAACATACCGATAACTCTAGCCATCTCTGACATATACCTAGGCAGATACACATGTTTATGTTGGATGTGTTGATAACTGTCTGCAAACATTCTGTGACAACATGGTCTCCTCGGCGAAAGTGTGTGCCTGTGAAACTGCATTGAGCTAGGAAGAAGAAGAAAAACAGTTCCATACTGCGTCGTTTACTTTCCATCATCATCTCAAATAACTAGTTTTTGGCAACACTCGTAGATTATTTTGTTTTTCTAGTGACTGCCCTGTTGTTTACTTTTTGTGTTTGATGTATGATGAAGAAACAGTTCAGGCTGTAAATAACAAGTATGCTTGCATTAGAAGTAAGCCAATATTATGTAGGAGTAGGAGCTATCTATCTATAACTGAGACATCTCCATGTCACATGTATTTTGTATGTACATTGTCCCGGAAAGCAGGCTAATTGTAAGTGTCCGTGACACATGTACTCCTGGCGTCCGGGCTATTGGTTTCTCGTAGGTAAATTGTTTGTCCAGGTTGGACTTTGGAGCATCGTGAATAAACCCAGTGTAATGGGAGCACCGAAGGAGAAACGAAAAAGACAAGTCTTCCAATCAACCAGGGGATGCCATTTTTTTCCTTCTGATACATTTGCAGTTACAAGCCTTACTTTTAACCCATTTTGCAACGGGTCAGGATTTGACCAATTTCCGAATTTCATTCGATGATTGATCCTAAAGAGAAATTCGTCCGAGGATTTTGAAAATTTTACGCGGATATACAGAAACATGTCCGAATTATGAAGTACACTACACAGGTTACGCTCACGCTCTATATGTGAGGCACTGTGACATTTAATATTTGTTTTTCCATTTGTAGGTAAACCTGCAAAAGGGAAAAACATAAAGTGGTTACGAGATTCATTTTTTTACCGTTACAAGTATCTCTTGCTGATATCTCGTTATAAAAGCATTATGTGCACTTGTTTTGGGACTAAAATACAGCATAGAAGAAATTCACAAAAATTTAAAATTCGATGGGCATGGATGTTAAAAGTTTTGGTGGTTTTCTGTTGTTTATTAGGTGTAACATTCTGTCAAAGGTTGCATATCTATCAGAGAAAATATTCGACATTAGGATAACAAATAACTCTGTTAAGATGGTGTTGTGTATGTAAACGCTACGTAGAGCATATGCTGTTATCCCATAACTTGCACCTACCAAGCATCCTTGCTGAGAATCTTTAGTGTCTTTGTGTGAAGTGTGTTGAGAGGGAATGTGCTCCTTCGTATCAGAGAATGTGCTTAATGTGTACCGCGTGAGGGGATCACTTGACTTAAAAAAATACTAGTAACACTTTCACCGTCTTGTGTCTATTTTCGTAGGCAGTCATAAGGAAAGGCTGGATCACCGATTGAAATATCGCTGGAAAGTTAGAGTTAGAACATGAGTGCGGCACTCGTAAAATACAACATCCTGTTTGGTTGTTGTTACTGAGTGAATGTTCGTAATGTTCGTTTAGGGAAGTTCGTTTTTGTGTCGGTGTCTTCTGTGTTGTGGGCTCTCTGTATCTAATGACGTTGATTTAGAAAGACACCGTGCTGCTGGTTGTCGTGTGATCGAGCTACTAAGAAAAGCAAGCAGGCACTCTGTCTGGAATTTAACTTGAGTTTTTCTCGAGTGAAGTGGAGTAAATGATGGCGCTCACATAAAAATGTATAAGATAGTACACGGGCATCCTGAATTGTAGAGCCTCTTGAATTGCTTGCTGTTGTAGTTATTTGCGTTCGTCTCCGACACGGTGGCGATGAGCATAATTTTTCTTGCTCACACTTTCTCTTTTTTTTGTACAAAAACCATTTCCATCCAAGTGTGGCAAAATCTATGCCTTTACGCATAAATAGTTGAATTTGACAGCAATGCTTCAGCTCTTTCATACCCACCTACACGAAGAGTTTTAAAAACGAACGAGAGCGGATTGGTTTGAAGTTGTGTAATAGGTATGACGTTACGTTGTTGTGTTGTATAATAATATGTATCTATGTTTGTGTAAGTTTCGTTGTTGTAACCTACTCTGAGTTCAGTGTTCCACACAAGTAACACTAAATGTGTTGGTACAATAGACAACATCTAATCGTGTTTTAATATTCACTGCTTCCCGCTTGTTGGAAATACGCAGTTAAAGACTGACATATATATTGTGTGTGTGGGTTATTGTGAGCGACAGTTTCCTTTTTAAGTAGCAACTCGGCGTAGTTTGTGTAGTCAAAAGAAAGTAAACAGAAACAAGCCGACGGAAACTTGTCGTTCCATACAAAGTTTAAAAAAAGGAAACACCCAGCAGCACAAATCCGGAAAAACACTACTTCACTTACATCCCCTCCGACGAAAGGACGAGAGACAGAAATGAGAGTCTTGAGTGAAGCTCTAATTATTATTTCCTCTTTCCCTTCCACCCAAACCATACATACATACACTGCGACTTCCTTGTTTTTACTTTCCTTGACTTTGTCATACTGATGATAGAGATACCGTTCATAATGTTGTTACAAAGGAGAATGAGTGGCAAGATTTGACTCCAATTGAAGGCTTATATTCTTTCGGTGTTTTGTTTACATTCCTTTCTAATATGATATGCCGTACGCGTTTTTATAAGCCTCGCTTGAGGAGTGTTTGAAGGGGTATTCTTTTTTGCGGCAATGTTTATATAATTTCATGAGGTTTTTTGTCTCTCTCGCTTTCCCTTTCTTAGGCGTGATGAACTTTTTCGAGAGGAAATGAAAAGATTTTCATTTTCTGGTGTATTTTTGTTCGTTTTTTTACTACATTGCTTTTCTGTTGTAGCAATAAAAAAGGAGAAAACTACAATTATAAAAGATTGATGTCGTTTCATTTTCGAGTTTAATAGCTTTGTAACTTTGATGTTCTATCCTTTTTGTGTGTACATATTTGCATATTGAGCTTGTTTCTTTCACATTAAGTGAGAATGCTTGGAAATAATGCGGAATGTTGTGAAAGTTGGCGGCTCCTTTTTCTAGTTTGTTCCTGTTGTCATTTGTTTTTGTGGGGAAATGGCATTCTCTCTTTCTGTTGGGCTTTATGAGTAGTAATTTGAGCAGCAGATTGCACTACCATTCGTTGCATCTGATCATTGCACTAACTCACTATTCCATCCATAGATATATACACGCCACCATTTACGTTTTTTGTCGTTTTGCTGCTAAATTACACGAAAGTTGTGTAAATGAAATAAAAGTGTATAAAATTCCTCACTACACTTTCTCCTCTCCCTCTTCGCCGCTCCCATCTCGTTTTTTGGGATAAAGAAATAAGTAGGGGGAAACGGGTACTTTGATTTGCGGGGCGAAAGGCGAACCGTGGAGAAGGATGATGATAATAATGATGATGATGATGGTACGTAGTGGAAGCTGCTGCCAGCTCTCTCACTTCTGCTTTTAAATTTACACATAGTCGACGTAGCATGGCCATTTAAGCGCTACGCTACGTAGTGTATGCAAAAGTCATAAAATAAATCACACGTCAACTGATCCGGCACACTCTCCAATTAGTCCTTACATAGCCTTCCACGGTTCCACGCTTGCTGGCGAAGCGCTTCTCTGCTCTCTCGTGTGGTTTTACTATCTCTGCGTCTATATATAGCCGCCAGTATATGACCGGGTGGTGCTGCTTCATATATTTTTCTTTGCGCTTTATTTTGAAAGCAAGCACCGTTCAAAAATGAATATTTTATATAGATTCATGATGAACACGCATAAAGTTCATAGGAGAAAATTATATTAAATGGGGGAGTGCATTCGTTCTGTTTGTACTTAAGAGCTCTCACATTAGACCGTAATCGTGTTCTGGTATAGGCGTTTTGATATTGTCATCGTGTCCGTATATGGGTTGAAGGGGCTGCTTTTGGAAGGATGGAGTCTACGGAGGATGGCCTTGTCCGACCACATGAAGCAATAATTTAACTTGATTCAATTTAATTAATTCTCATGGATTTGCTCACACCTTTGGCCAGTGTATGTATGCTTCCTGTTCCCCTTTTGTCTCCAGGAATAATATATGAGGCTGGCGTAAGGATGAGGGCTCCTTTCTTATTTTAAGATCAAGTTTCCATTTTCGCTTTATTGTGTGATCGTATAAAATGAAATTTGTGTCCTCCTTTATTTTCCCACACGGAGGACGGAGATATGGCCAAAATGAAAGAGAGTACGTGTTTCATAATACCCCAAGTGATCCCAAGGCTCAACTCACTTACCACACCAGTTGTAGTAGTAGTAGTAAGTCCGCTTATATCTAGCTATATTGCTTTAACAAAGTTGAGTGAAAACGGTTCTCCGTGTTGCGACAAGTCTTCTGCTGTAAGAATTGGTTGGGAAAAGAATGCGGGCATGTCTTGTGCTTGTTACCATAATGTAATATAGAAAGTTTGCCATTTTAGCTTTCGGAGATGGAGACAGTGCCTGTGGTTGAGCTCGTTGTTGGTTTTACAATAATAATATACTTTATTGTGTTTTAGTGATTTATATTTGTCATGTGGCATCCTCACATATACTTTATCATACTTGTCCTATTTATATACAGGTATATATGGTTTCAAAGTACAAGAATTTATTACGGATCACTCATACGAGTATTAAATTAGATATTGTATCTTCAGGCATATAATATGTATATAGATATATTTAAGTTTCGTGGACACGCGTAGAGTGTAATCTAAACCTAAAAAAGATTCGTGGAAGTAAAGTGATAATTTACAATAGTTTACACTTCCCACACATTCTCTTTCTACAAAAAGTATGTATGTACACAACTTTAACTACATGATACAGCTAACACGACTTATACTTATATCGTACTGCTTACGTAAAAGATAATCCCTATCGAGTTATTTATGACAACAGCAGTTTAACTTGATAGCTATAATATGTAATAAATAATGGTAATAGCTATTTAAATGAAGTGTATATTATATTTATATTTTAATTTTACCAGAAGTAGTGTTATGTTATTATTACTTTGTTATAAGCAGTTTTTCACTCCTACGACTCAGGTAATAATTGTTAATATATGGTATTCTCATTATTTATTTATTTGGCTATACACCGTCTCGTGTAATACCAACTTACCGACATGACACGGATATTATGTATGTATTTATCTTTTCCCATTTTTGAGTAAATACAAGTGGTGCAGCAGCAGAAAATAAAGTTGTACACGTCAACAACACCTTAAATGTAGTGTGTAAAATTGAACGAAGTTTATTTCTGCCATGCCTGGTCTGCCTACGCTTGGTTCCTAGCAATTGAGAATATAGAGGAGAAATTCGTATTGAATTGGCAAACAGTACCCATGTGGAAACTATTATGTGTTCTCTCCACGAAGCAATATGTGCTGTTTTGGGCTACTGGTGTTGTATCATAAATCAGCAGGAACTGCGGTTATATTGGTTTTACTTGACTGACTGAGTGAGTCAACTATTACATGTACGTTCCACGATTTGCGAGCCTCTCAAAATGAAAAAGTGCTAGTTTGCTTTCTGTCCAGTCGGTTAGAACGCCTGTTCTTTCAAAGAGGGGCATGGTAAAAGGACTTTTGTGTTTTTGTCACTGATTGTGTTTGGAAGAGTAGTGAAATGGATACTGCGACTTTCCACGAAAACAAATATCCGTTTACTTCAAGAAACAGGTCTAATATTTTATTTGACAAGAAAAGAACAAAAGAGAACTATAGAGTATAGATATCCGTATAGTCAGCTCGTGCTACATACCTGTGGTCTAACAGGTTACATTACCGAAAGGATGTCGGTATGCATGTTTGTAGTAGTTGTCGTAAATACCACCCGTGAAGTTCATAACCACTACTAACACCACCAGTTACATTACTCTTGATGATAATAACTGCTTTCACGACAACCATCATGCTCCGCTATTTGTATGAATCAATTTAGCTTGCGATGACAAATAGAATTGATATGTTAAGCTGTTTGTTGCCGCTCCATTGATGGAGTCCTTGAAAATGGAAATAATAAAAAAAGTTTGTCAACAGAAATTGATGTCATACTCCAGCGGTACCACATGATTTCAATTTACTTGACGTTTGTTTATAGGATGGAGCAGGAAAACGGTGAAATTCTGATGATGATAATGTTTCACATAACCCTCTTGGTGGGTGGTCTATTCAATTCTGTGCAGCTTCGTATCTTTTAACATCAAATCAACATCATATCCCCAAGCTGTCTCCTTTTTTAACAAAACTAAATATAATATTACATTGGTAGAGGAAGGTTTCAGGCATGACATTTCAGCTTTAGAAAGCACAAGTTCATTGAATTGAAAACTGTGGAGTTGGGCGTGAAACTGGCGATGTTATTGTGCACAATGCTGTGGTTGCTAATTAAACAATTTGTGGCTGAAGATGAAAGAAACGTTGCTGCTACCACCCCTTGTTATCATTGTTATTACATCGAACTTTCCCTTGCATTGATAAAAGTTGTTTCGTTTTCAATAGATCATAGAAGTAAAATTAATTGCATATGCTTTGTCACTGCATACGGGAAGGGTAAAAGGAAAATGACGAGTGTGTGGATACTGATAACTGCAACGCTCAAATAATTGAATGCACATGCCTAAATACATGTACTTGAATTGTAATGAACAACCGTTACCTTTTGTTTATCCTTTTGTTACGTACATATACAATATTATGTGGTGCACATCTGAAAGCAATGTTGTCGTGCCAGCTTTCTCCATCCTGTTTTTGTAATAATATCATGTTGCTCACTTTCAAAGTTAATGATGATGATATTCTTTTGCAATACCTATTGGAAAAAGTTTAACGAGGCTGTCTTGCAACACGAGCTTGGAAAAGCTGGCGAAAGGTCGTAGCTCAAAAAGTGGCACGTTTTAATGAGGATAATTAAAAGAGAAGCTATAGAAGAGTTTTTTTTTGGCGTGTAGACCTCAAGTATGACTTTCTGTGGACGTATAAAACGTCAGAAATGGGGCATCTATACTTGTATCTCTTATATACTAGGATGTGCATGAAAAAGCAAAAACGGAACGGAAAAGGACGTGACATCGAACAAAAAGTTGGCTGCCTAAACTTACAGCTCGTCATATCGTCATCATCATCATTATTATACTTCTGGTCGGAAAAAAGATACTAGTGTGGTGGTGACTAAACTATATAAGGTTCCCTGTTTCTCATTTTTTCGTCATATTCCTCTCATGCTAGATTCTATTTTTTATCTCCTTCTGTAGTGTGTTTGCATGATGCCTGTTTTTTTCTTTTGTGTCTGATGATGCCGCTCTTTGCAGTACACACACGTTTGCATGCACATAGTTTGCAAAAGGGAAAATTCCTTTAAATATATCACGTCTCATTTCGGCAAGGAAATAGTACTGGATTTTCTCAGAGTCGTTAGGCTTGTGAGCTTGTGAAAAATCGTGCGCCTGCTGCATCAAAGCACACAAACAGAGAAAAACACGCATGCATCGCATCCTGTTTTGACTCCTTTCTATCTCTTCTGCTATTGTATTCTGGTGTATATGCATCTACACAACCCATAACTGTTGTGGTGTGTTATGTTGGCATTATGTATTTGTATTTCGATTTTATATTGTAACACCAGAAAGCACTACTGCTGACAAAAACGAATGTGAAATTGTGTAATATTTTGCTTTGGTTGCAACTATTTTTTGGTGGCATTACCGCTCTGATGATGATGATGATGTAATGCTTACTTGGAGAAAGTACTCACGTATGGAAAGGAATATATTGTTGGAAGCTTTCTTGTTGCCATTTAGGCTTTTTCTTTAAAGAAAAAAGCTGTTTTATTGGAGCGCATACGGTAAAAAGTCGTCCTCTATCCTGTCTTAGTTGATAGTATGAAAAAAAGAAAACGATGAGGGTCTCGCTTGAGCTTATTCATTTGTACACGGAGAAAGTACTATATACTATTTTCTTTTCGCGCATACACAAAATTATATATATCGTGCCATCTCGTCATTATATTCGTGTGTAGTTGTAGTAATAATGCATAATATTTTACATGGAATACATATGTAGCCTTATGAATATATACGTAATGATGAGAGTACCGTTCTGTAGATCAGTAAACATGGTTGTATGTCGAATGTATGTCTACTTTATGGAAACTACATTGTGTAATATTTAGGCGTGTGCTCAGTTGCAGAATTGAGAGTTCAAGTAATGTGATAGATGTCTTCATTTTCAAAGTAAAGACTATTGGTTATTCCACTCAGCTCAACTTGGTCGGAATCAGACTCATGATGATGATGATAGCGGCTGGTAATATTCGTGCTGCTACTACTTTCGCCACCACCGTAACTGGAGAGTAAGTCTCTTCTTCTAGATTTCTTCCGACCGAACCTTGTATAAACCATTCCCGCACCCTGTTGTTGTGTATCCTCCCCCTGCAAATGAGACAGACAAGAAAAAAATACAAGTAGAAATTAACATTTTTCTTTTTTGGCATTCGTTCTTACATTGCTTGCTACCCTTCTCTTTTGTATCAAGACCAACATTAGAAGAAGCACTACTCGTCACTTGAATCTCCTGTTTCCAGAGGACTTTTCTCTGATTATTCCCGTTGTACGTTCTTTATGTAGGATTTAGCTTGTCGAATTCGTGGTAAAAGCTCTTGACTTAGGTTGTAATTGACACTAGCTCAACTGGCTGCTATTGAGAATGGTATTTACCAGAACAAGGGCACAACAGCTAATAAACAAGGCGATGAAACATGTCATTCAATTCTATTTTGATTGGAGATTGGGGAATGGAATAAATGGATATTCATAGAATGGAGAAACTGGAAGGGCGGAAAAGAAGCTAAACTAATCTGAGAACTGCAGAAGAAAACTGCTCTAAAAGAGAAGGCTTCCCCTGTCTCCGCTACTATACTTGTTTATGGTACAGGGATCACGCTGTTTATATACCTATTTTGTGCATAAGTATACATTGTACCCATTTTATAAAGATTTAGCCATATTCCTTTCACTTTGCCTTTTGTGATTGGCAGTTCTGTTCAACAAGAAACATTATACATATTCCCGTCTACTTGAACTAGAGATGCAATACATTTTCGTCTTCATTTATCCTCTTAATGATAGCTTTGAGATTTGGAAGGAGAAAAATGGCCGGCTGGAAGTCCAATTTTTTCACGCTCATCACTCACTCATGGCCTGATGATGGCAGTATTATTCTCTCCTCTACTTTAATGTTTTGTCCTTGTTAGTTTTTTTAGTTTGTTTCACTGACTGACTTCACTTTTTAGGAGGGCGGCCCTTCTCGAACTCCGTCATACTTGAAGCACTACTTTTGCCATTTATGGGCTTGAAATAGTGTATACACGGTAAATAGAAGAGGATGAATAGAAATCAAACAAGAGTGCTTCTTTTTACTTGCAATGGTGGAATGAGTTTGAAAGTTTAGAGAAAAAGGGAGCAGGGCCTTGTAATAATGTGATGGCGGTATGTATGGAGAAAGCATTTGTGTGTGTATATAGTGGGATGGATTGTTTCCAATTTCAGGACTGTCAAGTCAACTGTTGTATGGCTCAGTGAGACAGAATATTATGGTGATTCAAGGAAAAAGTATAATGGTGCTGGGGAACACATCAATACTACAGTAATAAGTACTACGTTCTACTCTACATCTACCTACTTTTCCTTCTCAACTTGTGCAGTTTTCGTGGGAAAATAGTCCCTTGAGCATTATGGCAGTTGGAGGATCAACCGTCATTTCTCTTCTTTCTTCACAGGAAGACTTTACTACTGTCTATAAAAAAGATGGTTTGACCAACTTCACTCAACTCGTACTATCTATTTTTGAGGGGGAAGCGTGTGTGTTTGTGTATGGAAGGCATTACTCTTCTCGTAACTCCTAAAGCACACAAGAAAAAGTTGTGTAAGATGATGATGTGAGCTTTTGACATTTCAAGTCAGGCAATATAGCATAGCAGGAGGTGAGGCGAATGAAATATCCTTTTCGACTACTCTCTGAGAAAATCTACTACGCACCAATGTACAACTCCTGCTGATGATGGTGTTTCTTCCTGTGCTCGTTTGTGCTTCTTACCTTACGGAGAGAAAGTTACCTGGTAGCTTTCGTGTTAGTAAAAAGGAAAAAAGGAATGCTCGTACTAGTTTCTTGAATTGGGGTTTCTCAGAATTGGGGACTGTGTCTGTCGCTGATACCGCAGCTATTCAGAAAGATTCACAAACACAAACTACCGTAACAAGAGACAGAAGACTGGAATAGTAGAACAAGTAGCGGTAAACTCATTGATCCATGGATAATCGAAATGGATCAAAGGAAGGAAACATAATCCGTATATATATTGAGAGGTAGGATATCTTTCTATTTGTCTTTGTAATTGTTGAATATTCGATTGTGGTTTGAGAAATACACTGTGCATACCTACACATGACATGTACGTACGTATGTACCTCCATTATTACATTGGTCCTGCGAAAGCTAATATACGTTCTATGGTAAGTTGGGTGCTCGATAAATTTAATTTTATTCGAGAGATTCTGAAAAGCAATCTTACCTCTTCTTGAGAGCATCGTCGGGCGCATGAAAACACTCCGCGACTTCTTTTCAATGAGTATCGATAGATAGCAAAGCTGACGAAAAAGAGGCTGAGAATTGATCCGAGACATGTGAGTGCTGATATGACAAGCGTCTTGACAATAACTGTCATATTATGTGAGTCAGCGGAAGAATTATTATTATCATATGGCAAATCACTCCTTCGTTGAACTTTGGTATTGTCGTTGAGCTTCAAATAGGAATATTTCGGGTTGCTCGCACTGTTATCCTGCAGAGTGAAAAGAAAATAGAAAAAATATGTACAAATCTGAGCAATGCGAATACAATGAGATAATGGTTGTAAACCTGGTGAAGGAAGCAAGGAGGAAGAATATTAGCTAAAACCACAGCTTGCTTGCTTTATTACTGCAGACATGTTAATATTTCATCTCAACTAGAGGAACCTTTCGGTTGCTAGAGTTCTCTTTACCTAATGCATACTTAATGTCGTTTATTTATGCATTTGAAAGCTGAAGATATATGCCACGACGATGGGGAGGGAAATGAAAAGGGAAAGAGAGTGGAGAGTTGAGGAATGAGTTGTATACATTCTTTAATAGAACGTTGCTTGTGTGCAACGGAGACAGAGCAAAGGAAAGAGGAAGGGAGAAAGTGGATCTGGTGAAAACAGGAGACCTTATAATGCGTAAAACGAAATTATGAATGATTGCTTTAATTGAGTGCTCCTCAAGTCTGTTGAATATTAGTATGTGTATCAGTAATGCATGCAGCGGCAAAAAGAGTTTAGCAGTTTCACTCTGTTGGTTACTAGTTATTATGAAATAGTAGCTTCTGCTGCCACACTCAGAGTGCTCTTAAATTCTCTCTCCTCTGTTCTGTGTCATCGTCAGCAAAGAGAGATCTGTCGACTGCAGCTGTATATACGACTAATTACATTCAAGAAATACGAAACAAGTCCAATTCGATTTTGCTTACTTTGTTTGAGGTTGAAAAGTGGTTTTCTCTGGCCGTGTTAAGTTTTAGTTACTTTGCGAAACAACAAAACAGCTACAAAGAGTTTCACGGTAGGGTGTGCATGTAAGATGTAAACAGAGGTAACTAACTCGTGCTTCAAGGAAGTTTTACGGGGGTATATCTACGTTGTATATTCAATGCTAACACATTTAAATGATGCATAAACTAGTCATGTTCCTGTGTATGTCCACACATGTTTTTTATTTGTCTACGCCTTATATAGAATTTCATGCAGGTTCCTCTGAATGAGTACATGACACTTCAGAAGGGACTAGGGCCAACGCACATTCCTTCATATTTAACATGAGCGTGGAAAGCTTCCACTACTGCCACTAGAGTAGCACTCTCCATGCAATCCTATTATTACATACTTGACAACTGTCCAGACGTCTACTCATTTTACTAGCTCTCTTGTGGCACACGGGTGCAGAATTGGATTCTGTACAGGAACAAGGCCTTGTGTGCATAAAATAGTACATAGGTACTCATCGTTGTGGGATGATTTTGCTGGTTGGAGAATGTAGAATGATTCCAAGCAAGTGTGTTTTTTACTTTGTACGTGAGGCATAAATTTAATGTTCTTATGCTTATTCATGTTCCTATGTATATGGTATAAACATACCGCTTGTGGACTTGTGGAGGAGGGATCTCTCTGTGGTGTTATGTGCCATTCCAAACTCAACAACGTGGTGTGGCGTAGTCTCACGAAGGCGAAAGGAAAGAATGAAATATAATGCTAATGGGAAAGTTTCAGAATGGACTCACTAGTACAGTTGTAGTAGTAGTGTGGGCTTGCTCGCACAGCCACTTCAACACTGGATGAGTGTATGTGTGTGTGTGCAAGCAAAGCTGTTTGTTTCCCGAGAGAAAGTTAGTTGTTAACTTGTTTAGTAAGTGTATATTCGGAAAACTCACATACAGTCACTTTCCTTGCTGTTATTATTATTATTACTACTACTAATAGGACCAACCAGCGTCGTGGCCTTTCGATGTATCTGTGTTCTTATAATATGATGAAGCTCATAGTTAAAACAACTTATGTCATCACACTGTCATCCAAGCAAAAATATCCTTTGTCATATACACACAACAACAACGCCAGCAAAAACTTGGTTATTTTACTTGTAGGTATGTTGTTTTGTACAACTCCTCATATGTGTTGTTAAAATAGGCTTCATGGCCGTCATTTTCATTATCACGGCATCTTTACGTTCATTTCGCATGAAATTCCTTGGACTACTGCTGTACTAGACGTTGTGAAACGAGTACGAAATAAGTTCTTATGCAGATAATGCATACATTCATTCATGTTGCAATGCTATCTATCGCGGTCTCGTAATATGTTCACTCTGTATATTAGAGCAGTCAGTTTTCATTCTCATCTTATGTTATAGGCAGTAGTAGCTACTACTTTTTGATGAGATGTTTTCCCTCGGCAGTTACGGTTCTCTGAACTGGAAAAAATGCAATCCTCCCAAAAATGGCATTTACTTATCATCACATTTAAAATGAAATATAAATGCGTGGATGAATACAGCTAGAGAGATGCAAGCTTACCAGACTGGAAAGTTTAAAAAAGGATAAATACCTTCTAGCTACCTCGTAGTCCCAAAAACCGTTATCCTGTATGGCAATGGCCTGTCATACATACATATTCATAATGTGTAAACTAATTGCCTAAATGAATGTAGAGAGATGGGAACTACTAGAAAGTGGAGAAAGTCAAATAGTGTTATGTACACAATACTGGTGCAGAAGGAGCCAGTGTGTAGTTGACTCACTTCCATTTTCATTTTCCTTCAATGGTCTACTGGCAGCTAGTAAAAAGTAATGACGTTGAAAGTTTTAACCATGGTCGTCTGTATACACCGCTCAGATAAAGAGTGTTTTTCATCAGCAGAAATGAATGGATATTATTTAGTACGACCATGTATGCATATTAAACTGTCCTATCCATTCAAGTTATGGATCAGTCACCATTTGTGTCACCATTTTGTTTGTGAAATCGACGGTACGCTGCCTTCCTTTCGCCGTGTTTGTAAGTGCAGTTATTTAGTTTCACTTTTCAATTAAGTGATTTAAAATAGAAAGACTAGATCATCATCAACGCCCAATTTCAGTAATTGATATGTTGAAGGCGATCTTGTAGAGAGAAAGTACGTTCCATAGCACGCACGTATGCAGATTACAGAATGATAACGAAAGAATGCTCAACTATCGAGCAGGAGAAGAACACTCAATGTTTCAGAAATGAGGACAAACAATACTTGATGAAAAGTCCATTTACGCTGGTATAATGAACGCCTTCATATTATGATTTCAGCCCGCATCATCAACAGCATCGTGCTCATGTTATGTATGAATGACTAACGAAGTGGATGGTGTGTAGCGGTTTTATGATGATAAAGTTTTTGGAGAATATCAACATCATTTGAAGCCGTCAATAAATGGAGAAAGTTAGTGAATGTCAAGTTGGCTCATTCGACAAGAAACTTGAAAGGAAGATGAGGATGAGAGGAGAGGGAGAGAAAGTAATGTGAGGGAAGTGGCTGAGAAGAGAGTGAGTGAGAGAGAGAGAGAGAGAAATCGAAAGAAAGAGAGCAAAAATGGTACTTACTGATCCAGAAGGAGCCAGGCTAGCAACTCTATCGTTGTCAGGATAAGCGGGCGGAAATCCATCAATCGATCTCTGAACGGCAGCTCCTTCTTGTTGTTCCTCCTCCCTACCAGTTCTTTGCAATCTACTCTCATCAATAATTGCGTTATCATCATTTGTCTTTGTCTCCTCAGAACTCCTTACTCCTGCTGGCGACGACACTGGCCTTCTTGTTCTTTGTCCTGTTCTGTTCGTACTAGCAGCCGTCGAGATTGGAATCAAATTCGAGGGAGGTTTTCCTTCGCCATCATTCCTTGAACTTACTTCACTATTTGTTCCCTTGTTTCCTCTACCACGACTACGACTACTACTTTTACTACTAGCATTACCACGACCACCACTTACACTACTATCACGTTCATCACCGTCATCACTATTATTTTCATCGTTTTTACTTTTACTACGGCTGCTTGGGTAGTCAAAATAGGATTGAGTTGGAACAGCGTCACCATCGCCTTCTAGCATATCCGCAAATGCGTTTGCTTCCGTGGTCGCTTTTGAATTATCAGGTGATGATGATGGTTGCTGCTTCATGTTGTTACCTATCACCGCTGCGGAAGAACTGTCATGATTGTGTCCAGAGGCTATAATATATAGTGAAACCAAATAAGGACCTATTATTATTATATTAGTCTATTAGGTTTTAGGAGATTTCAGAGATGACATAAGGTTACGATGTAATGACTGTGATTGAGAAAAGGAAGACATATAATATTATTATGCTCTTGGCGAATGCTCAATTTGGGGATCTTGTCAAAAGTAGTTGACCAAAAATAGGACTAACAAGTTTGTCAAGACATGGAAGAAAAAATGCTGCTTTCCATTTTCCATCCGGAAGATATGTTCTCTGTCTTACTTAACCTGTCTCCACATAAGTATCTTAATTTTTCCATTTCTTCAACGAGTGTTTTTACAGCAAGCATATATAACCGACATAAAGTTAGGTTGTAGCCAGATTTTGGAAATTTGCTACAATATTTATGCTTACTACGATCGATATGGATCAAGGTATATGTACGAGGGGAAAGGTAGCAACGCAGGATGTTCTAAATTATGGTTTTTTTTTCTTCTGGCTAAAAGAACTAAACTTTTTATCAACCTGGTACACATCAACCTCACAGCAGCGCCATTCCTTCATTTAATAATATGATTGCATCTGAACAATATTATGTTTTATCCTCAAGGGAGTTTCTCCTAGCTTGTTAGTAGCGGTAGTTTCTTTTAGTGCGCTCTTCCAAAAGCGGTAGTTTCTCGTACGGAAAAGTATCGACATTATAGTGGCAGGATGCTACGACCAAAACGACAACTGCGATGGGATATCATTAAATATATTTTCGTTTTATTGCGCGTTCTCTTTTCAGTATGATCAATCCGGGCAAAAGATGGCAAGTGTGCTTTCCGGGTAATAATATTTATTTTATACGTACATAATCCTATCGCAGGTAAGTATAAAAGTTGTGTGCAGGCACATTCAATTCTGACATGAAAAGGTGGGATTTAACAAGTGTGGCTCCATAAGGGAGTTGAGCTCGTTTTTTAAAGGATCGAAAAAAATGGTTTTTACTGTTTGCAAGTAGTGTTTCCTCTAGATTAGGGGCATTAAAAATTCAACGAGAAGTTGTTTACGATGTAAGTAAGAACGTACCTTGAGCTGAAGAAGATGAGAGGTTGAGTGTTGTATTTGATGATGGTAGTGGATCCGTAGCAGATGTTCCACTCGCAGGAAAGGAAAAGCTAAGCCCGGGCTTGGTCATCACAACATCGCCGGGTGTAGAGGAGTTTTCGGAGAGATGTGAAGCTGGAGCCGAATCCAGTAATTCAGTTATTTCTTGTCCAGTCTTTCTCTCTGGTTGTTGTGATACATGTGCGACTTTCGCAGGAGAATTTGTATTCTGGGCATTCTGGAAAGTCGAAGAAGAAGAAATGGTAGCAGTGTCGTCATGTTCGCGTGTTCCAGGCTGTGAACGACCTGCAGGAGACAATGGGCTAGTAAAATTCTCAGTCATGCTGTCACTGCTCCGGGTCAGTGGTGTAACGAATGGCTGAGTGAAGTTGGGATTTTTGTCTTCTGTAGTAATGACGTTGAGTGATGCTTTTGGCGTAGAAAAATTTAGACTGGCAAGTGGCGTATTTCGCAAGTGGGGAGGATGGGCGCAGGTTGGTCCGTCCACTATCACCCGTCTGCTTATTAGCTCGTGTACTGCGGATCCGTGTAGATCCTCACAGTCCCAAGGATTAGCATTCATTTTTACAGAGTCGAGGTTGAGCTCGACAAGCGCGTTGCTGACTAGATTGACATCCTCTAGTCCGCACCACTGTATGTTCAGCTCAAGCAAATAGGGGAAATGTGAGAAACCCCCGTCTTGGAAAAGTTTGAGTGCAAGATGAGGAGAGTTGTCAAGTTCCAGAATTTGTAAGTTTTGCAATGGTTGGAAAGCGCTCACATCCAACTCGACTGTTTCCATCAGTCGAGATAAATGGAGTAGGGTCACTCTACGCAAGCTCCCGAAAGCACCGGTAACTATCACTTTGATGGGATTCTGGGAAATGTCAAGCGTCTCTAGTTTACTTAGGTTAGCGAAAGAGTCGCGGTAAATCACTGAAAAAATATCAAAACATACCAAATAGATCGTCAGCAGAATCATTTATGAATTAGTTATGGTGGTGGTGGTGGAGGAGTAAGGTGAAAGCATGATGTCAATGTTTTTGAAAAAAGGTTGACATACCGTCGATGAGATTTGAACGAAGGTCCAAGCTTTTCAAACTTGTCAGTTCGGAGAATACAGATGGAGGCAGTGAGCTGATTCGATTCCCGTGAAGATTCAGTTCCTCCAGCCGTTTAAGATTTCTAAAGTCAACTGTGGTGAGATTGGCGATTCGATTGCTTTCCAGTTGGAGGGAGCGCAGGGACGGTGGCAAATTCTGTGGAATTCTTCTCAATCTATGGGCAAAATAACAACAGTCAAGCATTGCAAAATTCTCTAATAGGCTTTCACAAGTTTGGAATTTTTTTCTTGTGGAGATTCTTGAAATATTTCTCTTTTCTTACAAGCGGTCTGACGTTATGGCTCAAAAGTTAACCTATTCACACATTGGAGGTTTTCTCTCCTTTTTTATTTTCTCTCTTTTTACACACTTTCCATTCTTCCCTTTTATGTCAAGCTCTTTAGTTTGCTTCGGTGTTCCATGTTATTGTCTACTTTCACTTTCTGGTTGTTGGGCCTTTTTTACTCCGCAAGCTCAAGTACATCAATTTCAAAAAAGTGCCCTGTGGTATTTGTCGTACAATTTGCACAAATATAAGGAAATAACTCGTACTGGTGCTAGAGAGAACGACGCTTGATAAAATAGAAAAGTGAAAGGAGATGATTACGACATTTTCTTCTCTCTTATTTTCTTATGGCATACACAACAAGCGATCCCTTCCCTTCATGGTTTTGTTGGTGTTGGTATGCCGTTACATAAGCGTCATAAGGATTGTCTGTATACTTGCTCCTCTTTGAACTTTTTCCTTCTACTGCTAAAGAAACGGGGAACTTTCTTGCTATTTCATTGCACTTTCTTTTTTGTGTACGTGCACGTATGAAAAAGTGTATGTAATTCTATGAAGAAAGTTTCACTTTTATAGTAATAATTATGATAATGATGGCAAGCTCAACTTGCGCCTCTTACAAAAAGATCTTGCGATATACACTCTTTCTTTCTTTTCTTACATACGTAATAAGTACACACACGGTAATAATAATACCACATAGTTTTGCTTTCGACAACACCAGTGCAGGATCACTGCTGCTAAAGTGCTTGTCGGCTGCCCTTAATGGCGGATACGCGCAGTAGTATATAGGTACCTAATGCCTTAGCTTTAACCGTTATCATTTCGTAAGCTCAGCTTTTTATTAGAGAAATCATTAAGAAATTGCAATATTCTTGCCTTTCATAAGCGCGATGACTGTATTTGTTAGGACGAGTGTTTTCTTTTGATATGATGATGATAATATTTTCGTTCGCTGATGAAAGAGAGCTCTGCTTTGTTAGTTCAAAACTTGTGAAATCTAATGCATGAATAGCTTTGAGATTTCTGTTGTAATTTCATATTCCAATGAAAAGGCGTGTATGCATAATATAAAAGGGTCACAAAACAGCAGTCGTCATTATATTTTATTTGGGTACATTAAGGAAAAGGCGATGAACGAACGAGTAGAGTTAGTATGGAATAGAGGCGCTTGCTCTAGATCCATAAAGTACTTCATTTTGCTTCTGATCATATTCGATGAATTCAACTCGACGTCGGTTATTATGCCTTCACATAAGGCGAAGAGCTAACCAACCAGAGTACCCAACTTTGCTCTGTAGGGGAAAGGAAATGAAACAACTTTTTGATAATTTCTGTCAAGATTTACTACTTATTCGGGAAAGTTGAAGAGAGCAGCAAAAATCTCGCGCAACTAATTTCAAATAGTTCTTTATCCAATAAATTCATCAATATTCTACGGGGTTTTGGGCTCACTATTACGAACTGATTCGATTCATGAATTGCGAAAGTAAAGTATATAGATGGTGGTATAAAGAAAGTATACAGCTTGCAATGGTGGATCAAATCGCAAACATGCATATCTGTTTAATGTTTACTCTTTTGTACGTCGCAGCATTAGCAGGCGCTATACACATTTTTGTGCCGACTGATTTAAACAAATTAAATAGGAAAAACACAGGACGCTTGTTTATCTGTATCCTTCGTTTTAAAGAATTCCCAAAAACGTCTCCCCTCTTTCCTTTCCATGTGCAGCAAAATACCAAAGCTGATTAGGTTGATAACCCTTGGGTATTATCATTAGCATGCAAGTGTTGCCCAGTCCAAGAAAGAAGAGGAAGGGGATGCATTGATGGTGATGATATTTTATATAATCTTCAGTAATTACTTCATTACATTTTGTTTTAAAATTATCCACGAATTAACGGTGAAAAATAAGACTACAAAAGGATTTCGGGAAGTTGGGGATGTATTTTTCTGGCAACGGTTCATCGCGAAAGAAGCGATTTTGTTGTCTTATAAATTTTGCAGATGTGTGCAGAATCATCCTCCATAATGGCCAAAAGGTATTATTCCCCATTCTAGTGTGCTCCTTCTGGGATTCCGCTGAGAGATGTCTAAAAGATAAGTTGGAGAGTCTTTTGGAATTTTCAGCAAGCAAAATAAATGACGCTGGTGTCTGTGCATACTGTGCGTGGATACAAGGAGTTATATAGTCCGCAATACTGGTATACATAATATCAAACTCCCACACTCCATTCATTCTTAAGGTACACATTTTTCTGTAAGCAAAAATAAGAGGGCTATATTCTAAGAGCGGTGCTGGCAAACGTTTTGGAAGTTTGGATAAAGTTTTTGTACAAAGACATCGTAAATACTTGCTACTGCTGCTTCGTTGCTGCGCGTAGATACGCTGGAATGCATGAAGATGGAGAAAAGAAGGATGTTTGAAAAGGGTAATAGAAGTTTAAATTGGAGATGAGCATTCAAGAAGATTGTAATGAGGAAGGAAAGACGGGCGGAAGTGGCATATAAAGAGTAAACAGTGCACTGCATCATTATTATTATATGATTGCACAAACAGCAGCGTGCGCGGCGTATAGGTTTTTGTATACTTTTGAGGGGAAACTCGTCACAACTTGCTTTGTACACTGCGCTACGTGTATACAAAATACGTCTGTTTAAGTAGAACCTTTCCTGCCGCGGATGGATGGAATAAGTAGGAATAAGTAGCTAAATCCTCCAAGGGATCATTACGATGAGTAGGAATTACGGCGAATTACCCGACTTTCTTCTCTATCTCATGATGCCTTAGGAGTCATTGCGCTTAAAGATAGTGAGTGGGAGCAAGTGGAAGCGGCAGTAACGTACCATCAGTTAGTGTTGTTAGTTTTACTGAAAAGGCCAAAGTAAAGAATAAGTGGCAGTGAAACTACTTTTTGTACATTCCTACTCTGCATAGGTCGAGCATACTTGTTGTAGTTTTTCTTTAAAATTGTAAAAGCAAGTTTAACGGACAAGGACCAGCCAGCCGTTTCCCTAAATTTTAGCCACACTTGTGTTGTCGTTGTTCGAATCTTTTATACTTTCAAAAGAGTTCGGTTGAAGGAGTGTTCCTGTTCCTACTGTAGAAAGGGAACAACTAACTTTTAGTTAGTGTGTGTGTGTACTTTTTTATGGGATGTGTGTATACTCACTCACTCACAAGAAGGCTACTAGTAATCTGTTGTAATGAGCCAGCAAAAAATACAAGGATTGCCAAAAAGTTGTTCAACAACCGTCAACAATGTTGCTTATATATTAGTAGAAGAAGAGCACTTTACATTGGTTGATGTTGAAAGTGAAACGACAGAAAGTTGTGCGGAGGAAGAATAGGGTACGCAGAGAAAATAGTTTCGAGATTACGGAAGTCTCTTGTCTTGTAACAGCTACTGTCCTACTATGTATCTTGTATATATTCTTATTATTTTTATATGCGTAACATCAAATTGTATTGTAATTTGTAATATTATTAGTGGACCAACTATATACTGTACCGCCATGGTAGGGATATACATACCTCAGTAGTGGTTATTGCGTAGTGAGCAGTCATTTTTAATGAGAAAAGAGTTTGTATAGCACAAGACAATAGACAACATACCTATTCCCGTTGATCCAAAGTCGTGAGAGAAAGTCTAGTCGTCCGAATGCATCGTCTTCTACAATCTCGATGGCATTTTCATCAAGAACTAGTAGGCCTACGTTGGGATAGCTCTCAAAATCAGTCTGTCTGATGATGGTTAGATTGTTATTAGCGCAACGGAAGTCGCGAACAGTTTTCGTGAGGCTGGGAGGTATCGAGGTGAGCCCAACATTCGAGACATCGACGAACTGGACACGAGAATTCCAATAAAATCCCGGAAGAAGATTAGAAATGGGGTTGGAAGAAAGGATTAGATGGGCTAGCGCTGGTAAATTCGAAAATGTGGACGGGTGTACGAATCCCAAGACGTTGGCGTCCAGGTTCACATACTGCAGGTTACGTAAGTTCTGTCAACGAAAGACAAGAATGCACATAAATTACTTTTTCCTTCCATATCAAGCACAAACACACACCACCAAGTTTACTTGCTAGTGAGAAATAAATTATTGTAGTTACGAGTAGTGAAGGTCGTATTTACACTTCTGGTATGGCATTTATACTGTAGGTTTTATAGAACAACGCTCTACATGTGATGATGTTATGTGCTTATAATATAGACCTGAACAGGTACTAAGATGAAATCCGCGCGAGAACACGTTTTGTTGTTTGTTGTTCTTTCTCTCTTGCATTTTCCCTTTTACCGACTTTGCACTCAGGAGAGAAACGATTGCTTCTCAGAAAATCCAGAAAACTTGTTTGTTATTGTAGGTCAAAAGATTACATAGTTCATTCTCTTTTTTTGCTCGCCCGCGCGTCTTTTTCTGTTTTGTTTATGCTTACATGGATATCCTCGGCTATACGAATTACTGCTTTTCTTTAATTTAGCACCTTTTTTATAATTACACAGAGACAGGATGCTCATTTAGCTGTCAGGAAAGGAATGCTGCTGAGTGAGCATACATGTGCGCAAACAACTAATAATAATAATAATAATAGGGGCAGCAATTTTAGTATATCTCAGCCGTATAAAAAAGTGAGCGTGTCGCTGTTGTGTAAGTGGGTCTTCTCTGAAAGTTTGAACTTTCACTTTTTTACTGCCTTCGCCTTGATACGAGTTATGTTATATGTATAAGCGTCTAGGTTTGCTTAAAATATCTTTCTCTAGTAGTCATTCGTTCATTCATGTCTACTTTTTTGCTTTCCTGGTAAAAAGAGCCTGGTGGGTATTCAAAGGAAAATATCTAATTCGTACCACGTACCTGTATATGTATCGTGTACTTTACGACGGCCTATACGTAAAATTGGTACGGTGAAAGTAGTAAAAATAATAAATAACCTTTCTCTTTTAAAAACCGGATGTTTTATTATTTTTTAAATGCGATGCAAACTCTAATGATTTTTTGGGCTGGGGAAACTTGCAGAGTATACGAAATGACTTTTTTTTATACAATTCAGTATCTTGCCGTTGAAAAAGCAGATAAGGTTTAAGGTAGTTTCTAAATGGAACAACATGCTTCGATGAAATTGAGGATTTTCTGTTCAAAATTCAGGAGATTTGGGAAACGACAGTCTTTGTCAACTCAACTGTGTTGTATGTATGTACAACGACATTGTCGATGGAATAGAATCTCAGGAATTGTAAACATTATAAACATTTACATGAAGGTAATATGAAAAGAAACGACGAAAACGAAAGACTTTTTTTGGAGGAACACCATCAAGTTTTGAGGGAGTTTCTGGATACTTTTTTGCGTTCTCCCTTCTCTTTTGAAAGAAAAACAGCTATTGCTCCATTCATACTTGAAGTTTAATGCAGACACAGACACATGGCTGCGCTACGTTTTTGCGTCATGAGCTGTGTACATATGTGTGCTAGTTTTCAAAGCAGAGATGCTGTGTGTCTATCTCTGTGTGTATGTGTTCCCTGTTCTCACAAACTTTTGTAGACATTTCTCGAACAAAGCGAAAAAGGAGTAGTGTGGAACTTTCCGTTACTATATACACTGGGAAAATTATTGCAGTTTCGTTTTCTATAGAAAGAGGAACACATTTTGGTAGCGTCATCTCATAAACTTGATGCTTCTTTTAAGAATAGTAGCAGCTTTGCATTTTTGCATTTGCATCAATAATGTTCCCTCAGCTTCTGGTGCTGTTGCCTCTCTAAACTTCCCTTTCTTGCATTGGTTTACTGTTTACTCTTGTGTGGGGGGAGTGTATGCAGCAAAACACAAAGCAAAGCTGCAATACATTTATGGAGAGGTATGTAAATAGTAAAAATCCTATTATGCCGCTCCGTTTCTGGAACAGAAATAAGGAGGATGGTGGCATTCGGCGTAATAGCAATAAGTTTCTGTGAAAAAACGGACTGTTGTTATTGTTGAATGTATTATTGTGTCGTTATTCTGCTTTCCTTTCGAAATGGGTGGAGTGGAACGGAGAAAAGAGAAGGAGCAACGCTTGGGTTCCAGAAAAGATGATAATAATATATAGTGAAGTGTAAATAAACATGTGTTTATGCATATGTAAGGAAGCTGTTTCTGCTCTGTACAATGGGCGTCCCGTTTGAAATTGAATGAGACTGGAGAAAGGGAGCAAGAGGAAAGGATGCAAAGATATATGATGATGGGGTGCTGCCATTATTATGCATATAATGTTTCGCTTATTTATGTTCATACATCAGCAGTGCCGTCGTGGTGCTCTTGTTGTATGGATGATGTTAACGTAGCGATGGAAAGCGAGAGCTGACATGTGGTGAAAGCACACTATAAAAATGTTATATCGAGAATATATTATCAGTAGAGCAAAGGCAAAAGAAAAATAAATGGTCGTTGTCAGATACGTCTGAATATTTTTGTGTGGATGGAATGAAATATCAGTAGTGAAATACTACCTAAATACAGTGATATGAATGGGCGCTGTATATATAAGGTTCAATTTCCATTTGATATACTGCATTATATCGGCTGAGTGGATGGAACAAGCGTGTTAATGCTGTTTGACTGAAAAGAGTTTGAACTTGTAACTTCATGATAATATTTTAGCTTGGCAGCAGCAACAACAATGTCGACTGTACTACAGTGGAAAAGCATTCAGTCAACTTGTACAACTCGATTTTCAAAAAAAGCAAGTCCGCAATAATCATATAAGCATCTGGAGTAGTGGGAATATATACATTTTCATATAAAAGTATACTCCCAGAACAGTAATGTGTTTATAAGAACGAGTTTGTGAGAATCACGAGTGAAATGAAATAAAAAAATACTGACCTGAAAGATATTGGCCTCAAGGTATGAAATCCGATTATCCCTGAGATTAACACTCTCAAGGTTCTGTATGGCACTCAACTCATAAACCTGTTGCAACATATTCGAGGACAAGTCGAGAATCTTCAACTTGCGGAGTTTTCCACCTCCCACGAAATACTTCAATTTATTCTGACTCAAGTCGAGTATTTTCAACTGGAGAAAAGTACCTGCATCAGCAGAGTCCTGGTCGCGTGAAACTTGTGCTGTTTCTCTGTTCGGAGAAAATGAAAAAAATGTTCTTCGTGTCTCATCACTTCTATTAGCACTGTTACCTCTACCGCTTGCGTCTCTAATGCTATCACCACCAACATTGCTACCGATTATTGCAGTACTGCCACCCCTGGAAGAGGAAGGTATAACTGCTGACGTTGACGAAGAAGTTGTGAACTCAAGTGAAAAAGTGTCATTGTCAAATGTCTCTAGAGAGTTTCTAGAAATGGATATCTCGGTGAGATTAGAAATTATGTCGAGAAAATCTTGCCGACTAAGGTGCTTCACCGCGAAGTCGTGAAGCTCTATACGGATTGGCACAACGGTCATGAGGGGCGGCATGTAGCCCGAGGAGTCGGGACCTGTGTAAATCTTAGGGAACCGGGTCAGTAAATTATCTCCGGTACAGGTTGTCACCCGGTCGCAAAAGCACTCGATGGGACATTCTGCCTGACAGAATGCTGTTGTGAGTACTATAAGCATTACTGTCACGATAGGCTTCATTTTTACTATTATTATAATCCCGCGTTCTCTTAACCTCACAGTCACATAAAAAGTTCAGAAATCCCTAAGTAGCTATGCTGGGATTGCAACAAAAAAATTGAAGAGCCGCTACAGATAAGTATTCTAGATACCTAGTAAGTACTTATTGTATGTATAACACTGTACAATACCATACAGATGAAAAAAACACTTGTTCTGTTTCTGAGAGTTTTTTTTGCCACAAGTATGTATAAACGTCTCACGTTTTCATTTTTCACTGCGAATACCCCGACTGTTGTACACTTAAACCACTAGTTTGTTTGTGTTTGGCTACATGAATAAGATAGCAATCACTTCATCATATATTCCATACGAGTATTGCATAGTCTGTTCCAGGGAAATTGCTTCCACGTGCACATGACTTTTTCGATGTCACTCATTTTTTATGCTTCTTGTGCAGTATTTTCGTACTTTTACCCGTGTAAGACCACCGGCCGTATAGTTACATTTGCTTTTTAATACAACAAACACCAGTCATTCTGCATTAAAAAGTGATTTTGTTTGTATATGGTTTAGCTTGTCATTTAGTTCTTATCTTGTCATGAGGAAACGATGTCTCGTATAGCCGAAAAGGGGAATATTTTATAAAATTTACATTCACTTTCACTCCTGTTGACGATAGGAGCAGAGGACGCAATGGCTTGTGTAGTCTGACTCAATTTCCAACTTTCTCATTTTCTCGCAGTCAACTACCATTTGCCAGATAATTTTTTTCCGTCGGTTGAGTCGTTTTAACTTGAGAACTCTTCACTGCGTATGCTTTCTGTATTTATCGTCAATTCGTTCTAGAACTCATCATCATTGTGCATGAAAAAAAGATGAAATTATAAAGTGATCTTCTGATGTTGCTCGAAATAGTTCATGATGAGGTTGAACTTTCCAATGACTGCCGTTTCCCGATGATAATTGGGTTCATTATACACTTGTATAATTCTCAGTTAGTCAGTCAGTTTGATTTAGCTGTTGGATGTGAGTGGGAGAACGTGTGTGGTGACTCTTCTGTGAAAATATGCACGTAGCACGGGAACGTGTCTGTCTCCTTTGCTGTGCCTGCCTGCCTGTGAGTGTGTACTTTTTAGAATCTGCAATGAAAGCAGAATGACTTTTAGAAAATTGGAAGTGAAAGTTATAAGCGAAGAGGAAATGAGCGTTTTTCTCTTTCTCTCGTGCTCGCTACAAAAACAGTGATGGTGGTTGTCTTGCCAGGCTGCTCTCTTTTTTCCACTTCTTCATTGACTAAATTTGAGTTTGGGAAAAATCCGAGTATATATATTTTCTTCGGTGTCTGGTGGAATGAAATTTAGTTCCTTGGAAAAAATGAATGTGTAGTCTGATGGTTTAGCTCTTCTTGATGTACATTCACGTTTTTCCAGCTGAGAGAGAACAGACAAAAACCTCACTCACACAGTCCTTATTTCCCCGGAGAGGAGAAGCCTGAGCCTAGCCACTGTAGTTATTCATGATGACTAGTGTTGTGCACAATCCAAACTGATGGGGATCTAGAGAGTTACTTGCTTTTTGGTCGGTGTCTATATGAAGAGTGACGCCGGCGCGAGGTCGGAATACTTGCTTTATACTTATCCCCAGCAAAGACTCTCTGGTGGCAGTGGGCTTTGACTGTTTTCCCTACAACAATATTATATCTACTACACAGGCACAAAAGATGAATACTTGCTTCTCTGGACGCTGGCAGCACAAGAGTAAGAGAGTGTCTGTGTGAAAGTGACTTGACTCGCTGGGTTTGCTTGTGTTATTATGTGGGAGAAGAGTGGTGGTGGGAAAGTATGTAGTCGCGGCATCAGTCACACTGAGAGAGATGCATCAGGAGCAAGAACCATCGCGCTTGGCATTACTAGCCAAAGTGGCAATGTGACTCTGTTGAGCCTGGGATATCCTTGAAACTCCACTCACTCAAACAACTGCTTATGCTGTTGTGCCATTCCCAAGTAAATGTAGCACCGCACATACCACTTCCAAAGTATTCCATAATATCATATAACCCATCATGATGTACAACAAGAAGAGCAGCAGCAGCACAAGGCATTCTTCTCTTCCTTTTCTGATATTGTTAAGCTTAGTGTGCGCTGTGTGCCGTGAGAAAAACGGAACTCTCTGTGTGGATCTCTGATCACTTGCTTGTTGGCTTTGGCTTTTCTGCTGCATTACTGTTTTTTCTCTCTCTTCCTTTTAGTTTGGATGAGCTCTTTTTTCAGATCTGCTCAGTTAGCTAAGGCTTTTTGCTTGGGTTGTTCCTAGTATATACTACTCACACTTTTTCCAAAATAACAGCACCGCCAAACATATAACAACACTCCAGTTTCACCATTAATGTTTCATGCCTGAATCCAATATCAAAACATAGACCCAGTCACTCCTCTTCTAGTCATTCTACTTTGTAGGCATAAAACTATGCAATATGTAGTGCATGTTCATCTCTGCTAAAAACGAAATACTTCTCCTACACACGGGATGGCTTTGACTGAAAAGAATGAGCTTTCCTTTTCCCTACTGTGGCGCTATTGCTTATTTTCAGTTCTCTTTCTTCTTATGATGGGAAAAAAAGAAAAGGAAAACAAGATGAAAAACTGAAAGTGTTGGCGTAGGACCACACATATGGCTACTAGTCGTATGAAGAGATATATCGGTTTTGTGTCTTTTTTCACTGATGATCTCTTGTTACTTTTTGTTTATCCACCGGATCCTTTTATAATGTGTTTTCTTCAACTACTAAGAGAGCTGGGAAAAGTGGAAAATCTGCAAGAGAAATCTACACCAGGCAGACGGGCAAAGATACATCGAAGTAATAATAATACGCTCGCTTCCTTTGTCTGTACTGTGACAGGAAAAAGGATCTTAAAGAAGGCAGGAAATGAGATGCGTCCCTGAAAGTATGCCTTGTAACAAGCTAAGGTACTTGAGAAGACTCGATTTGTAGTACGGGTTGTTGTATTGAGCGGAGAAAGACACTTTAGTGAGACTTGTACAAAGTTTACCTAACTTGTGCAGACCCTTGAGGCTAAGGTTTATTTGTTTTTAGGTTGATGAAAGGGAACAAGCTATTATTCGTTTTAGTTGCTAAATAATTAGCAAAATAGGCATTAATCGGTAAAATAGTCTTTATGCACGGTTCTTTTTTTTTGTTCAGTGCTCAATAAAGAGACATTGTTGACAATGATGATGTGCTCGAGGTCATTTTGTAATGCATTTAATTTATATCTTGCAGATATTTTCCTTTTAAAATGTTCCTCCTACAGTGTTTTGTACTTACTTCATGCTTACTTTCTTTAGGATTAGCCAATTTATAAAAAAATATAATTTTCTACATGGCTATAATGTGTTACGTAAGTAAAAGAAAAGATGGAACGAAAAATGAACAATGCTAGCGTTCAGGAAACCATGTAACATGATAAATGTGCTCAGTTTTGCAGACATTTTCGACCAGTCATTGCAGTCACATCAGTGAGCCACTTTATAAAATTGAAATTAGCCACAGACTTAAATCTGAACTCTGGCCATTTGTTAGTTTGTTGAGCTTTGGGACGTGTTACGTTTCGATCATGTATCTTTGGAAAGGCATCTGCTGTCATTGAAAGTCTACTGCTCCCACTGTGTGCAAAGTGTATAAATCGTGTGTGCTACTTTTGATGATGTGCCTGTTGGTAAAGGCCTTGTCTCATCTCATCATTAAAAATTCAGAACATTTTGACATATGTCTCCCTCGCCACTTGCAGTTCTAGTATTAAGTAGAGAAACACAACATTTATGCAGCATAGTTTGTGGAAGTCAAAGACTGTGTGGATGTGTCGCTTTGGCGTACGACATGGTGACTGTGCCCTTCATATCGTTACAAAACAACGTTAAAGGCTTCATTTATATGCATTCTCTTTTGGGAAATAATTTAATATGCTTAACTTTTACCTTGGACCATTTATATGAAAGTCTTGGTTAAAGTATCATCACTTCTTTCCTCAGTTTACCTTCTGTATATAGCTATGAAAACTGTAAGCCATCTCGTTTCGGACTTGTCATTTGGAAAATGTAATGCCGAAACCGAATAAGTTTTAGTTTTGTTTCATTATCTCAATGTCTCGACATAAAGTAGGTATAAACACTTATGAATTTATCACAGCTATTGTGAGCGGTGTGTAGCGCTTATGTACAAAGGCTAATATTCGTGTGATTTGGTGGTGGCGGGAGGATTTGTTCGTCGTTGGAGTTTTAGGTTCAAAGAAACGTATATACGAATGATGTGATGAGAAGGAGAACTCATTCATTACAATCCATGCGAGAAAATAACGCGGACTTTTACTTCTCTTCAACCGTGTGCATGTGGCACAAAATAAGTTTTGCTTAGACAACTTCAAAGAAATAATACAGAAATTCACTGAGTCATGCAGCCACCCAGCCCACATCATCACATCATGTTGGTCTCATCGTCATCATCAGACATCATATTATCCTGCGTTTGGTTGGTGTAAGTACCTATGCATAATATTATGTAGTATTCATCCTTTTGCTTGCTAGATTAGGATTTTATTCCCTAAAAACCGTAAACTTTCAATTTTGAAAGTGATTTGAAGCTTTGTGTGTAGGTATGTAATTCACATAAAAGCATATTCACGTCAAGTGTAATGTTTGAGAAAATCAGAAAAGAAAATAAGCTTGTATCATAAAACCATTCTAAATTCACAAAAGAAAAAATTGCGTCGTTGTTGTAAATTGAATGAGGATGAGTCGTCGTTCTCTGGAAACGTCTTCCCATTTCTCATTGAAAATGAGTTTTTCTCATTTTTAGCCATTCATGTTTTCTTCTTCAGAATCTGATTATACAACTGTCGTTCTCCCTATTATTTGTGTACCCTCATTTTCCCTTCTTCCTTTTGCAATTCCTGTTTATTTGTATTCATTTTTTGTTTTTTAAATCGGGCCTGCTGCTGCTTCTACTACTGTAAGAAAACCACGCTAAACAAGAAAAAGAATCGTTCTGTAGAGGATGAAAAGCCGAGTGAAAGCTGATTTAATCTCTTTGCAAACATCCGCCGATTCTACTAGGGAGCAAAAAGTAAAAAAGTAATCTATCTGTAGGTCTACGTACGTAGTCCCAATAAATGTAGTATCCGGTCATTCATGGGGGTATTTGAGGGGAATATAAAAGCTCAAATGGGAAATAAATTCTATTTTGTCAAATCATTCATTCAGTGACTGGACGACTTCCCAGAAGAATATGCTTCTACAGTTACATCCTTCCCTCGAGTTCCGAAAAAAGCAAAGAGAAAGAACTAACAAAGAGAATACAACCAGCTAATATTGTGCCGATAGTCCGCATAATACAAACCCCCACAATTTATATAAGATTATGTGCATTCTGATGGTATGGCGGTTGTATATGGGTGCACAATGATGCTATTGGTAGTTAGATGGTCACTCAGTGAAAAACGATGGATGAAAGGTAGTGGAGTGTTGGGAGAGGACGAACGACCACCACCATTTCTGTTACTTAGTACCACCATCGAGGACATAAAATGAGAGAAGAGCTTCAACTAAAACTGATTTCCCGAAGAAAATGTTTTCACAGTAAATTTTACGCAAGGATAAACATAAGTAAACTGAGAACCCAATTGAAAATGGGGTTCGTCTCCTCACATCTTCCTAGTCTCCTTCATTCTTTTTGTATTACCCTTCCTCGAGTTTGCTGCCGATCTAACCGGGTGCCTACACATAGCCGCGATATATACCTACCTACCTAGATCAGTATTAAACGTGCATAGGCTTATATTTCTAATAGAAATCCTGCGTGATAGGTATTAAGAGAAAGGAAGAACGTTTCATCAATAAACTGGAATTCTGTTGTATAAGAAGGAGCTTTGCTAAAAGATGACTGAACCGGAATAAACTCTGGGATCATAGAGTAGACATGTATGAAGAGAAAGTACGTACTTCTAGCTTCGTACATTTTTATTATGGGCACTATACACGTACCTATGTGAGTATTTATTTACAGCTTGATTCTCATTCATTCTAATAAAACTGTACATTTTTACCGTCTACATACATAACTGCCTATACTTCATTTGGCACTACCAGTATTTTCCAGTTTTGTGAGAATAATATTGTGATCTGTGTGAGAGAGAAAAGAACAAACCACACGTAGTGAGTGACACAGCACACACAACTGTTCCCTGTGTTTCTGCTCCTGGAGATCCAACTGACTTCAGCCCAGTTTCAATCCGAGCGGTTGTATTTGTACTTACGACGCGTGTGTGTACTCCGATATTGTTTTAGCAGAAAAAGTCTTACGTGAATGCTAGTGGTATATAATATTGAATGACATAGTGGCATTAAATTGAGGCAGGGAAAGATGGTGGTAAATTGATGCCTTTAATAGACGTAAATAAAAGCAGTATAGGTATGTGCACAAACTTGACTATATTGCTCTGAGCTGAGTATCAATGAAACCGAAATTGGATGAAATTGTGTAAACACAGCATAGACTACAGACATTAAAACTGCTCCCTTTATTAACGTAAACAGCAGCTATACAAACATTAATAGATAAGCATAGCCATGATGACCAACATGAACTATAGGGAGTCTTTTAATCATGTGATTGCAAAAAATCAAATCTTCATATTCTTTAATGTTTCTATTGGATTCTCTATCTGTTGGATACTTGATTAGAAGCCGAAGCCGATTGGAGCATCATAATATTCTATTTTTATCAGCAGTTGTACATAGCATCACGGACAGAAACAGTTGAAAAGAGTGCTTATAACTGTTATTAATTTTCACGCTGAGGAGATTCAAGAGTTTTATATACTATGGATTTGTATAGGTCTATTTTTAATAATCTGCTCCTGTCAAGCTTGTACTCATAATTTCTGGAATTCAATTTTCATCCGACTAATCAGAGGGTATTATATACATTGGTTGCGTAGGCGGATTGGAACGTCACAATGCTCGAATGTTTGAATAGAAATAAAATTATTATTAGTTTTTTGCTTCCACCTTCAACCTTCCATTTACAACCTAACAACTCTACTCTTTTTGGTTAGCTTGATGGCACATGGTCATGCACGCTTTCTTTTTATGCTTAATTTTGATTGGGTCTGCTCACTGCTAATTTTCACATTGACCCACCCAATATGATATTATCCTACGCTATTTATTGAAATCGTCATTAGTATAACATCAACAGAAGCCCAAAAATTCAGTTAGCATTGAGTGTTAGCCAGGCAAGAGTTTCAATTTGTAGAAATTAAATTCATTAAGCTTACTCAAACGGTATAAAGTGAATTACAACACAAGGTATGTCCATATAGATACTATTAGTATTTGTTCATTTCATGAAAATAGGAATAGTTAGAGTAACTCATCTATAACAAACTGCGGAGGCATACAAGTAACAGTAAATAGTAATAACACCTAATAGGTATGTACCTACGCAAAATACATGCATCTCTGGACAGTTATAGAAATGAAAATGTGAATGAAAACCTATATGCTGAGACAGGCATCTTTCAGCAAGTTTGATCTTGCTCGACTTCCCTCACATAAGGGTTGACGATAGGAGGATCGCCATTCAATACACTTGCAGCTTTCCGAGAGGATTTTCAAGTGAATCCCATGTGAAGCCGTAATTTCATGTAATCCTCCTCCCTAATGAATTGCACATTGCTCCCCTTCCCTTTCATCCGAGTTTCTAATGCTAACTAACGGCGCACTGCTTCCATCCATTCTTACACTCGTTGCTAAACTGCACATTCTCATGCCTGGATCTTCTAAATACAGTGGTAGTGGTGACGGTGATGATAATGATGTTACTGCTGCATAGTCGTTTTTTTCTAATGACATTTCTCCCTTTCCTCTAACTACTGATGCGGTGACAGCTTGCATTTACTTCGCAATTGCGTCCACAAAAAAGAGTGATGAACGTTGGTATTAGTTCACATATGTGTATATTTTAGGTACATAAACATGCGATGACTGTTTTGTTGAATGAACATATTTATAAATGTGCACAATAAGTCCCTGTTAGTTTCAATATGACAGAGGCATGCATGCTAACACAAGCTTATATACATAGGCATGCACATACTTGATCATGACATGATGAAGTAAGTTTATATAATTATGTTTGGCGATGTCAGCGACTTGCCAAATTTAACTTGCTGACAAAAGCCTTTGTATTAAACTCATTGAAAGTGCTACATTGAAGTACGGATGGATGGATAAATTAATTTTGTAAACTAACTCACGTATGGCTACTAATCTTTATGGAAAGAATGTGGTAACCTGCATTGTTGTTGCATAGAATGTCCCTTCATTATTGCTTCACAACACAAAAGTCTCTTCTAGCTTTCCGAAAAGAATTTCCTTATAGCACTTTTACGCTCTTCTGTAGCACAATATCATGAAGTTTCGACGATGCATACAGCAGGAGAGAAAGAGATACAGATATTTATATACATCCATGTAATTTAATGCATACATCCAACATGGATATATTTATATAGTAGAAACTGTTTCTTTGATCATGTTGGGATTGTTATTTTGATGCGCTAACTGCGAATCATCCATTACAATTCAATGGAATATTATCTCGCTGTTTTGTTCTGGAATAAATTGTTGTTTATACAAGCTTTTATTATGTACTACATAATATGTAGGATCGCTCCGCTTTTCTTGGCTGGACTGATTATTAAGACTGTTGAAGGTTTTGTCCTCGCACCATCAAATGTCACACACAGTCTTTATATTGCACGGTGTAATATATTATACATATTATAATTATATATTCTTTGATGGATTTATAAATATAAGTTATTTATTTCATATGACTCAGTTTCATTCATTTTCAGCAATGAGTCCGATAATAATTTCGTATTAATCTGAGCACGAAGTTCATTGAATATGCTTTATATGCTCAGAGAGTACAAACTAGGAAGCGATTCAAACGTAAGTTAGCAAACATATTGCAACCACGCTGTAACTTTTTACAGAGCTAAGCAAGCGGCTTTGTAGCCATTATTATGCTGATTAGGCGAAAATCACTTGACGCGAGGATTGGAGTCTTTGCAAATCTCTGCTTAATGTTTTTCATTGGTTATGCAAGATAGTTTTAGTATTATTGTTGCATGTAGGGTTGATGAGAAGCTTTTTTGTTTCTGTTTGTCTCGTGAAAAAGTCACAGTAGTTCCATATATTCATTCATTCAAGGACATTAAACAGATTATTAAATCACTGGAAAATGTAATTGTACCTCCTTTTCCACATGGTAAAGTGCACTGCTTTCCCAACGACCAGATTGAACACGATAGTGCTAATAATGTGAACAGAAGATTCGATTGGGAATTCGATAGAGAAGTGTGTTGTACGCATAAAGAGTGTGTACAAACTAGTGGGGGTATATTATTATGCATATAAATTTACAGACTGTTGTAACTGTACTGTAGTTCTTGGAAGATAGTTTTTGTTTAAATTCATTAAACCAAATCGTTAGGCACGTAGTAGGAAGTAGGAATTAGGAACATGCTTCAGCTCGCTTCCATATACGTGTAGGTTCCTTTTCCGTTGTTTTGCACGCGTAATTAAATTTTTCGAAGAAATTAGATTCGAGTAGTTTTAACTCTTCCGTACTTTTTAAGTATGCATTTTGTTTCCTTCCTTGCTGCAGATATGTATGTACATAGTACGGACAGCTACAACAAGAACTCTGTCGAGTTCACGTACATAATAAAATTTTCGTTGTCTTCGTGCTTTGTAGTCAGCCAAATTTCATTAAAGATTACTTATAGGAAGTAGGAAATAAACTACATTTTAATGAACTTAACCTTGAAAGAAAGCTCAAGCATCCACTTGCTGAATACTATTTTGAGTTGCGTTTCTCAAGCGAAATAAACGCAACAGGACAAACGACTTGCAGTCACTGTGCCCGGCTTATTTGCATACAATTTTCCCTCAACGTTGAACATGTAAGGAAGTAAGGGAACGCGGAACATAACTGTTTTCAGTGCACGCATTATGTCAAGCATCATGCACGGGATGTTGATTCAATATTTTTTATCTAAAAAATGTTAAAATGTGTTCCGCGTTCCCTTCTTTTTGCTATCGTTTTGCTTACATCTCACCGGAAAAATAATTTTACATTGTGCTGTAGACTGAACACAGTTTGTCGCTCGACTATGCAAGATAATAATAATGAAGGACTAATTGGAATTAACTGTCGTTGGTTAATCGATGTAGGTAGTTCGACTGCATGCCTGTCAACCCCAACCAGCCTTAGCCATTCCTGAACAACATTTGATGAAAACGCGGAAATGCTGTCGCCGAGTTTTACAGCAATAAAACGGAATATTTTATTGAATCCCCAGACTCTGTTAAGAAACCAACTTTTCCCTGCATTTTCGTGTAAATGCAGTTAAGCACTTTGTTTTATGACTAACTGTTTTTATTTGCGAATTTAGAATAGTTATTGACTTCCTCTTGGCGATAATTTTCTTTACCATAAACCAAGAAATAAGCTTTGAGGGCGCATATTAGGCATGTGTGTATTTACTGAGGTTATAAACTTGAGCAAATTTGTACTAGATGTCACATTGACAAGCATTCCGAATAGAAATAAAGCGTACAACAACCAAGATACTTTCAACCATTTACAGTTGCAACATTATCTGATCGGAGAAAGTCGTTAAATACAGGCAGGTTTACCACCACCACTTTTGTCGTCTTAAGTTTTATCGCTGTAGGCGTAAGTAGTAAACAATCATCGTAATCATCCATTATTATTACCCATTTATTGTCAATTGTGTTATTGAGGCAACATTAGTCTGTTATTTTAGCTAATGCCATGTCCCATAAAAACAAAATAGGTTGAGTTAATACAGCAATCCGTTTTAATATGTTATATGTACGAATACCAATATAAAATCCTGTCCTATCTGAATTGCTCTGTCACTGGCTATATGCGTCGGAGAAAGTGAGTGAGTTGTTTTGAACAGCATGAGTAATTTTACTACGAGCAGTTCTTATGTTTCAGTTTTTTGTGGCTTTGAGACCATTGTAAATTTTTCTACTGACAGTATTTTTCAACGCTCTCTTTGACTTTCTTTCTCATTATACGCGTATATTATGTACCTTTCGGCTGTTGTCGCAATACGAGAAGTACCTCCATAAGTGTACGGTGAAGAGCATGCATGTTTTGTTTGATGGTTATAGTTTTTGGCAGAGAAATAAACAATGGTCTAGGATTCATAAGTCAGGAGGGGAAGCTGTCGACGGGAGGCAAGCTATAAACTGCCGGCAAGAATTACACATGTGTAATTTTGTTGAGAAAATGGGATTCTTTATTACCACACACAGGGGCACAATATATACCGTACTGAAGGAAAAACAAACGAGGGAAATGGGACTATTCCATCATCACTGGCTCATGCGTTACGTTTTGAAACAAGGAAAAATACCTCTATTTCATTTCTTCCCTCTTTCTCGCCCAGACACTACACGGCTTGTACGCGAAAAACCTACCAGAACGAACTTGACACCACTCCATGCGTCTTGTTTTACTAGTATTCCTTGTCTATGAGCATATCTACTGCGGCACACGGTTTCAACTTTTCCTCCGACTATTATAGTCATGAGTCATGTGGCATTGTGTAATGTATATTCGCAGCAAGTATATTTTGTATGCACAACAAACAAAACGCAGAAGCATAAAAACAACAAAAAAATATACAATTTCCTTATATGAGTAAAATGACGTGAGTTATAATCCCGGCCGGTAGCGCTAGATCTTGTTCTTTTCTCAGTCAGTTTGTGTGCGTATGTGCTTCCAGGAAAACAGATGAAAGCGGAGGCGGCTCATTTCCTGAGATGATAGGACCACGAATTCTACTTTTACATGTTCCAAAGCTTTTTTTTCTTTGACTGCTACGATTGCCGTTGTTGTTGTTGTTTGCTTAGCATTTACGAGTCGACTTCCTTTATTTCCCTTGTCTTGTGGATGAGCTATAAGTGTGTTGAGAAAAATATGTATGAGTGAGCGAGTCTATGTGAGTGAAATAATATGTGCAACTTCTCTTTTTCATTCACATGGAATTTGATGTGGTGTACGTTGTTATTATGGTAGGCAACATGCTGACTTTCTTTTTGGCTGAGTAACGACGAAGAAAAAAAGTTATAAGTATTCAAGTAGCTTTTCTCCATCGTAATAACTGTAATAAGGCTCGTCCATCTGTCATCTGTCTTGCGAGATTGGTGATGTCTAATAATGTTGGGAAAGTCGAGTGGAGAAGAGAAACTGGCACCACTACCAACTTCCATCCACCAAGCACAACATCATATCATCATCATGCTCATATATATTTGTTTGCTGGATTTTCTGCCACTATAGTTTACTTATTTCTTTCTATACGTGCCCGTTTTCAATTTTAAGTCAACACAAGAAACATATATTGTCAAATACCAGCAGCACGAGCACGTCCGTATTGGGCTATTGTTTAAGAAGCAGCATGCCATTTATCGTTTGACTTGACTTATTTGCAGTTGAACGTTGCTGTATACACTATAATGTACTAAGCTTTCATTGTTTTCCTGTAACATCTCTAATTATAATGATCATTCATCGTTAGCCTTCCTAATTCATAGTTACTGTAACTTCGGAATTTTATTGCACATCTGAAATTGCGAGTATCAGTTCGGTAGCAATTTGTTGATGCTCATGGACAAGCTATTTCCGTAACGAGTTCGACGATACGTTTTCGACTTATTTAATAGATCATGCAATTTGTGTTGATAACAACTTTCAGTCCTAATTCCTGATCGTTTTACTATTATGCCATATGCGTCTACTTTTTCTGTTACGAGCATATTAAAATTGACATCTTTATTGGTTTATTGGCAGCTTTCTCTACTGCACACAATAAAAAAAGTAGTGACGACAGAAGTTGTGTAAGAAAAACCCAGAGGGTTACTCAAAATAGCACTGGAGTATACTGAACAACAAAATGAGTTCAATTTATGCATGTAAGAAATTTCAAATTGTAGAGAGGTGTTAATGCACTCGGATTAAGTACGTTGATCTCAGCTTCTCAATGTCAAAGTGCGATCGATAAAAATACGACGTTGATATTGTTTTCCACTGAATTACCTTTCACTCTTACTAGTTCTGCTCTGCTGATAGGAAATTCTGGATTTCACAAGATTTCCATTTTCATCTCATTTAGCCCCGATGCAACTTTTTTACAATATGCTTGTATTAATGGAAGAGAAAAGTGGTTTGTGTAAGAATATGATTTGTAAGTAATGGGTATGTCATGTGATCTGTGTTCCCAGACCCTTTGAGGAAACGAAATGTAATAAATAAAAATGCTCAGAACATGATTGATAACTCGTAAGTGTAGTTCCCGGTGATTCATTGGAGTGAATTTCAATTCTTGTTTCCATTTTGAAAAGATTGTTGTTTCCAAACAAATGAAGACTGTAAGAGTTAAGGATATATTTTTATAACGACTTTCTCCATCAGTTGCCTTGTTTTGTTCGTGTTTATCATTTTATCGTAAGGCTCGTGTATATTCTTACTTTCTAAACTTTGTGTGTTTAATATTTTAGGTCCTTCAGGAGATAACGGTAATGATGTGGAATCAAGAGCTGACCCTGTTGACGAAAAGGATTACGAAAGAGCCGCAATAATTGGCGAAGATGCAGATGATGAGGCAGATGAGGAAAATGAAGAAGACGAGGAGGAAGAAGGTAACGAATTATGCATGTTATAAATTATTTGGCTTGCTATATCATATGTGTATGTAGGTATATCTTTATTACTACACTACAAGATGAACTACCGGAATGAGAACACGAACATTCCTGAACACGTTGGTTCACAATATGGAAATCTAAAGTTTAGCTCCGAATACGATATTCGTTCAAAATTCCCATCATAAAATACATCTTTTATGGAATGGACTACAAAAAAATCAGTAAAAATCGTACTCCCCGGGCGGCGAAATGAATAGCATGCTCACGCTAGCCAGTGTTTCGCTGATTTATAGCTTTCTATTTAGTTCCACGTTAATCATATCGATGCACCCCACGGAAGTGTCGGTGTCCGTGCTTCACGAGAACTACAAGTGAGCGAGTGCGCGGACAACGACTCTGCAGTAACTCTCTCTCTCTCTACTATAAATAATAACTAATGCTCACAAGCTACATTAACGACTGTGCTCGCAATCGCCATCTCATGTTCATAAATAGATATATTGATAATGCATGTTCTAATATAAGACGTAAACAAATAGTGTTTTCCTTCGCATTTCTTGCCCACTGAAACATCCATTCAATTTGTGAGAGAAAGGGCTTAACCAAACGGGATTTTCAACACTTTTGGTTCAACTCTCGAGTTATGAACTAGACGTCATCGAATTAGCGTATACGAAATAGGGGTCTTGCTGGTCATAATAATAAGGGCCAATTTGTTGAAATTGAGTCGAGAGGAATTATTTGGCATTATTACATCGGCTTGGCTGTTTTCCTCTCCCTCCCGTTTCGTTATTGCCATTAGAATGAGGATGCTTCTCCATCGGCGCAATATAACGCACTTGTGCTTGACCTCTTATTTGCCACCGTGTATTTGAACGCTGACAGCAGGGCTTTTTGTGATGTGTGGATGAGGTCGAGAAGAAATGAATTTACGAACTGCTGCGACCATGTGGATCTCAATGAAGTGGTACATTGTTATGATAGGAATAATAGTGGCAGTAATAATAATCGTAGCCATATTTTCATATCCATAGTCTTCTCACATGCAATAAGGAAGTCTGGCGGCGTGTCAGCATGCAGCAGTGAGAGACGACGCAATGATAAAAATCCAGAAATGGTACAGCACACAGTCCTCTGCCCAGAATTCGTATTTTATAGCAAAAGGAATGGAATGAAATGAGTCGGAATAAATGAGCTAATCGGATTGAAAGTAGAATGCCATAATCCCCGGCAAAGTAATATTGTCACGGCTTACGCCCCCAATTAGTCTAACTCGCATAAAAATGAGTTCTTTTTCTCCCCTCTTTGTTCTCTGATGACTAAAAGCCATATTTTCACAAGAAAGTAGTAACTTCCGAATTTAATATTTCAGACTAGAAACCATGGGTCAAGATTTGTAACATTTCATGGTGTGGTATATTATTTGAGATGCCCATTTGGGTTGAAACTTTAATACTGTAAAATTATTAAAAATTGTGCTAATTTTAACTTCCAAACATTCCAAACATTAGATATGGCCAGACGTTATAAGTACAAACAAACATAATATATATTATGTATTATGCTTTTCGGAAGATTTTTGTCGTCCAAGCAGACACATAATATAAAATACATATTCAGGAACATTCCTATATGGTTCTCTAAGTAAGTTTTAGCAATGTAAACGAAAAACGGCCAAGCACGAAAAAATCGTCTTTATATTAAATCCAAACATGTTACATATTGAGTTGTCAGTTTGCAGACAGGTTAGCAGAAAAGATTAACATCTCTTTTCATGGGCAGATTTAAAAACAAACAATAAACCGTAGTCAAAGTTTATTTAGCTTCCTGTTAGCATTTCCAAGCGGAACTTTTTTCAATTTCTAAAAGCTACAAATGAAGGACACAAAAACGTCAATATTCCGTATGATCTATGAGAAAAGTTTTTAGCTTCTTGTCAGAATGAATTACGTTAATAGGATTTAGGGGCGAATTTCCTGGAATTTTAAGTTAAAAGCTACACCGTGGATGCACTTTTTCTTCCGCTTCTGTTTACGCCGCATTCATCTCTAATGCACCACAAACAACAGTGTCCATGCACTAGCCTATTTTTCCTGGAAATGCTGCACCATTGTGCAGGAAGAAAGTAAAAAGACCATTTTAATGGTGGTGGTACGTCATATTCCTTAAACACATTCATATCCTTGTCATTCCTCCCCTTTTACTTTTCCGGGGTTGGTTGGAAGACAAGAGAGCTTTTGTAAAATGAAAATTTCCACGAGAAGGGAAAGGACGACTTTATAGGTTTTTACTTATGCCGTGGGATGTTTTCTCCTGATATGCCTGTAGAATGGCGTTGCCCTTTGCCCCCACTAACTCATTTATAACGGTGAACCGAAATGGAGTTTGACATTTCCCTTTTCATATCATAAAATAATTCTTCCTTCCGTTTCAGTCTTTTGCATTTAGTGGAAAGCGGAGAGGGTGGCTGGAGTTCCACAAATGTGGGGACGACGAAAAATGGAAAACGACCACGTTTTCCATGCAAAGGTGCATACAGGCAGTATTCTGTTGGTGGAGAGATAGAGACAAGGTATTTTTGCTCCTCACTCAAATGATTTCAATCCTCTACTACAACTTGTGTAGTACAAACTGGGGAAAACGGCGTCGGGATATATTTTTTATCAGGCATGCATCGGAACGTGCAGCTCAACAACGGTGTTTTTTCTTCCTCTGAAATTCACTTGCACGCACACCCACCCACACGCAAGTTGCATTGAAACTGCTGCGCTTGTGAATGCGGTGTCGGAGAACGTGTTGGTGCATCTTGACCACCTACAGATGCTCCAGCATCCAGCGAGAATGATGTTTTTGGGGACAAAGTAGGGAAGAGAGTATGTATTAAAAGGAAAAGTTTGAAACGGGAGAAAGAAAGTGAAGTGAAAAGGAAGGAAAGGGAAGGAGGGGAGCATGTGGGTGTAACGTGTACTACATTACATACATGCGTTACGACTAGTGATTATGTATATATGATAAAGATTTACTGATGTCATCCCTGGACATCTTTATTCTACTATGTATGTTGAGTCTCCCCTGCATCCACCCGTGTCGGTCGTCGTGGACGTTGTGATGAATTTTTTCCGCCCTTCAAATTTTTTTTTCTGAGGGTAATTGATTGGTTCCTGCTGCTCAAAAACGCGATCCCGTGAGATAAATGCAGAGAAATGTAATGTACATAATGTTTACTATTGGAATCGGAATCATGGGGTGATGTTCTTCCCACTGCTATGTGAAGTTCATTGATTCTACCTGTTTCGAAATGCTATATATCGCTATCATACATTCGCATTTTATGTGATATGGTAATGGGAGTAGGGAATGAAATAATGAAAATGTAAACGGAGTAAATGGTGTAGAAAGCGGAGAAATTGCTTTAAAAAATGATTAATGAGGAGGATATTGACATGTTTTGGAAATAATTACTGGTGGGATAAAAGTTGAATTGCATGCGTGACTTGCATACGTGGTCCGCGCGGAAATTAATGATACTACCTAAATCGTTCTTTTTTTTCAGAGCAACGAGAAGCGGATGTCGAGCAGGAATTCGATTTCAAAGGATTTGTGCTCAAGTAATTTGTCTTTTTTGTGTTAAATGATGCAAACTCAATTTATTATACCGTTATGTTTCCTATATAATAGATATATGTAGGAGCCTTCAAGCATTCTCTTATTTTTGTAGATATGCTGTGGCACGTGTGGTGTGCAACTATGCATTACTCTTCCAAGACTGGGATACCTTGAAACCATTGACGCTCCATTGCATTGTGAAAATGTTCCATAGATTTGTTTTTGATATGGAATATCCGGTATTGATTTGCCAAGCATCCCTCTTCTTAACGTTCAAAAAGATACTTCAAGTTGCCGATCACCGGTCTGACCTTAAGGTTAGTAGTTGTATATATTCTTATAATACGTTTAGCAGAAAGAGAAAGTAGAGTTGATAATGTTTACTGAATTTGATGATAAAATGTTTTAAACAGGAAGTGAAAGCATTTTTCCTTCACTTTTGGCCCAAATTCGCAAAGCTATGCGAGAACAAGAAAATGTTCATTGAAATACTGTTTTGGAAGACAGCACGAGAATCCCAAGAAATCCAAGATGGTTATGCCGAACTTTGTAGCACAAGCAGTGGAAAGCCGAAGAAGAAATCTGACTGGACAAAGGACGAAGAAAATGAGCTTGAGCTACTTGTTGAACTCTATCGCGATTCTCCTGACGAAGGTTTGCACATTTTAAAAATAATTTTTTAATATTTTAAACTAATATGCCCATGAATATTATATTATACATTTGTAATAATTATGACGTTTACAGTCAAGAGAGCTCAAACATTGATCAAATTCATCATGGAACGTTGGACTTGGAAGGCTAGGAGTGCGCGTATGTTCAAGAAAAGATTGATGGAAAGAGAGCTGGTTGATCCAACGGTATAGCTCAAATGTTTAATCTTTAATAAATTATATTGCATAATTGAAGTCATGAAACCGGGTTACAAACGTTTGAATTTTAAATAGGAATTCGCTAAGAAAAAGCGACCGCGACGCCGCAAGAACCAGGAAATATCGAGTGAGCAAGTGACCGAACTCAATGACAAATCGTCGAGCGACTCTGAAAACGAAGCAAGCAACTCTGAAAATGAAAGTGCAAAGAGCCCCAATAACGAGGCAGGTAATTCAGACAGCGAAGCGGCCAATTCCGACAACGAGGCGAATACACCAAATGACAAAGGGGCTACTCCTGGTGACAAAGATGCTTCTGACAATGAATTAGACACTCCTGACGAAATGGCAAGTACTCGTGATAAGGACGCAGGTACTCCTGTTGATAAAGCAAATACCACCCCTGATAACGAAACAAGCACTCCTGTTGATAAAGCAAATACCACCCCTGATAACGAAACAAGCACTCCTGACGACCAAGGAATTACCTCTACCCCTGGTAATGAAGCAAGCACACCTATCTGCGTTAGCAAAGCAAGCTCATCCTCATCCTCCTCAAGTGATTCAAGTTCCTCATCTGACAGTGATTCGAGCTCCTCCGATAATGAAGCAAGTACTCCTAAACCCCAAGCAAGCCAGCCAGATAATGATCACACTGTCGCAGACTCTGACAGTAATGACGAAAATGACGTTGGCGTTACTGTGAAGAAGAAGCGTGCATTAATCATTGATAGTGACAGTGATGATGATTGATGTTACTAAATTAATATTTTAATGATAATTTTGGGACATATGTAATTATGAAATTGATGCAGACAAGAATAAATTCTTTTGTAAACCCGTAATCGCTGTATTTACTGACTACCAACTTTTAACAGTATATTTGTTAATCATTACAGTAGTTTAGTAAGCTATATGTCGCCTGTCGATGATGCAGGAATTACTTGTTTCAGTCTGCCTTGCACGCTAATCAATCCTTGAATAACTCCTGTCATGTCGCACGCAGCCATTTCTACAGTATCCCAGTTCTTATCTGAAACGTCAAACTCTGTTTGCAGTTGTCGCAATCTCTCTTTTAGAATATCGTTTTCTTTCTTCACGTCTTCTGCTTTTTCAACTTCTGTTTTCAGATACTTGATTTCCTCTTTCTTATCTGACAGAATCTGTTCCCTTTCCTGGAGTTGAATTTTAAAATCCTCACTTTCCTCCTTGAGCAAAGCTTCCGATTCCTGCAGTTTAACTATATGATCCTGCTTCGTCTTCATCTGACTTTTCAGATCCTCAATCTCTTCCTTTGACTCGGACAACTCTTTCCTTATCTTCTCAAACTCCAAGGATTTGCGTTGTAACGCCTCATGCATAGTATTTACCGTTGTCCGCATTGAATGCAATTCAATTTCCAACTGTTTCACTTTCAAAACTTCACGCTGATACTGCAGGTTTTCTAGAGCAAGTTTTTCCATCGGTGAAGTGGACATCTGAACCACTTCATAGTCTCCATCTCCCCTATTTGACGTGGATAGTTGAATATTGCTATCAACAACGTGCACCGTCTTTGGAGGGTTATAGTTGCGATGTCCTTGTTCCTCCGTGTCATTGTACCAAACAGACGAGCATGAACCGATTGTCGTACCAGAGTTGCTAATATTTTGCAAATCAGGATCTGGAGGTCCAATACAGCTTGGGTTGATTTTAATGGAACCATCTTCGCATCCGATGGAAACAGCGCTGGGTGCTGGCGGAGGAAGTGGCAAATTATCTTCTAACGTTTTCGCTGCCTTGATTATTTTCTCAAACCATTCAGCAAATTGCCCTAAATTGTCGCTTGAGGTGAATCCTAATCCGTAAATAGTTCTTAGCTTTGTATCAGACCAAAGGCCGAAGGTCGATGATGTCTTAATAAATGTCATGGACGGGAATATCGTGCTGTTGACTACCAGATCCTTCTTATCGTAACTAATTATTCGGTACACTGAGCGATGCTTGTCAAAATAAAAAGATACAGGAACAGCAGATGACGATGAAGGAAGCCAAAATGTCTTATTGTTGGGATTCATGGTATACACTTTTGCAAATGATGTAAAAATTGCTGTGGCAGGATCGTCGGTCATTATGGCTGAAGAATCCCTGAATTGAAATCAGGCAAATTTTCGCATTTGATTACATAGTACATATAATGACTACATCTTCACCCAGTAAATCATAATGATTGATCATACTAATTGTTTAAATTTGATTCTTACATCTGACGGGCAGAGCAATTCATGGTTTTGAAAACGTAACAAAAGAGACAAGAAATCCGCGTTCATACGTTTTTACATTTTTTTGTTTGAACTATCTAGGCATTGAAACGACTATTTCAAAAACTAACGGCATGACTTTGCCAGTGACCCCGTGTTAATGTCAATGTACAGGGGTATCTGAGGTCAGTAACTAAATAAATTATCTAAAAATGTAAAAAATATTGTTCTTTCAAAATGCCATATATTCTAGAAGCATCACTTCAGCAACCAATACCTACGCACTAATTTACTGTGATTGAGTTTGACGAAGTTCTACCCACTCCTCTATGATTAAAAAATTTAGACCACGCCCTCATTCTACATATCGAATCAAAGTAACTGAATTTTATTACTTTTTTTATCATAAACCTAAATAACAGCCACTCGTATTGTATCGTATTACCAAAGCATATACAAGTTTAAATTATTAAAACAACTAAACTAAACAGCAACATAATTTTATATATTGATTTAATTCAATATGATATAATCTAATCAATCTGTACTAACATAGTATTCTAAATAGCGCAGCTGGCTAAACATTTAAATAAGTCTAAACATTCAAGAACAGGATGTAATACCAGAAAATAACATGTTACACAATACGCTTAACTTCCTTAATGCTTATATTGTAGATAGTAAATTGAAATTCAAAACAGTTCATAAAAGAAAATGTTCACCACACAAACTTGACAAATTATTTTCTCACTACCATAATCAGAGAAGTAACCGTTCATGCCTACTGACTGATCTACATTAACGAGAAGATGAAGATGAGGAACGTTCATAACGCCGGCGCCTTGGTGGAGATGAACGACGAGCACGAGGTGGAGAACGACGGCGATAGGGAGACCTGGGTCTGGGGGACCAACCTACATACATATACAAAATTTATAGGTTATGCAAAAAAGATCACATGTCAGTAATGACAACTAACATTTTCCAAATTGGATTGTAATATTAATGCATATTTTATTACCTCGACGTCTTCGTGGCATAGGAGGTGGTGATCTTCTCGGTGGCCTTGCTGCTGATAACTGAGGTCGGATGCTTAGAACGGGTGCTGCAGTAATTTCCTGCTCAATATATAATACGTTCATAACATTGAGAAAAAGCATGATTACGATTTATTGTATAGAGGTATTTAGTTCAAACTATTTATTATAATAGCAAACCTGTCCATCAATCTGTCCACCGTCCATGTGTTTCATTGCAGTTTCAGCTTCGTCAGCATTGGAAAATTCAATGTAAGCAAATCCCCTTCCTAAATGGGGATGATTCCTATCTTGACCAAAATCAACCATCTAGGCCAAAATACAGACCACTTAAAATTTGAAAACTATGAAAAATGAAAACGAATGAAAATATTAAAAATACCTTGATAGTCCCAAAACTGGCAAATATTTCTTGCAGGTGCTCCTTTGTCACATTTCTAGTCAAGCGTCCAACGTGAATTTTGGTTGGCCGTGGGGTTGGACTTCTCTCCCGCTTAGGAGGCGTGCGTCCTACAATTTAAAAATACATAAATTCATTTAAAAACCAACCAGCCTAAAACCACCTTCACGCATTCGAGAAAAACTAGGGTTTTTTAGATCGCTTGGGGTCAAAGGTTTAAAATATATCTGCTGGCCACAGTAAATCAAATCAAACCAAATAACATGCATCTCTATGTGGGCTGTAGAGAATTTATGGTAATCTCGAAAACGAAAATTAACCGTTCAGTCCTTGGATAACTTTGAATTTGAAATTTGAGACAGTAGCATTTGACTGATTCAAATTAACAATGAAGTCAATGCAATAGATAAAAAACGAATTAGGATAACCCTTAGAAGTGTAAGGGGACCCCCTTCAGGTTATTTCTCGGCTACGTAATAAGCGTTAGCGAAAATCTGATGTAGAAACGTGTAACTGAGCACTTACGAGACTCTCTGTCCTTCCGAGGGGACCTAGATCTGGAGCGCGATTTTCGTGGTGACCGTGAACGACTTCGTCCTCGCTTTGCAGGAGGAGATGACTTTGGTGATCTACCACGTCTGGGTGACTTGGACGAGCGGCGAGGACTCCTACCTCGGTCCCTATCCTTATCACGGTCACTCCGATCCCTGTCTCTATCACGTTCGCGATCCCGATCTCTGTCCCGTTCTCTATCTTTCTCCCTTTTATCAGGAGCGCTGTCCGCTGGTTTAGGGGATCTAAAACGCAAATACATTAAATTATACATACATGCCATGCCATTTATGTTTGTTCATCCCCTGTCACACAAAACAATACAATGTCCTTCGAAACGAAAAACAGTTGTCATGAACGAACGACATAAGGTCAGGACATAACTGCCTCCTCGCTGGGGACGTGGGGATGGGGATGGAGAATATCTACAGCAACATGGCGCCATGGCTTCAGCATACTACACCAAATTCACTCCAGCCTAATAAAACACGTACCTGTTTCAAGCCAATATAGAATTTGTTCATTTTTACGTAGCTGAAACGTAGTTATGCATTTGGTTTAATTGTCTCGCATTGTACGGTATTGAATTTGAGATCAATCGGTCCACAGGGGGCGGGGTGAGGGTCACGGGAAGGTCACATGCTTTTTAAATGAAAATTTTTTTCATGATTGATTCTGAAAGAGAATCGAAAGGTGATCATTTTCTCTTGAGACACTACGGGTCAAATCGGGTTACTTTGACCTATAGGGGGTAAAAAAGGGGTCTCATGCTTTTTAAATATAAAGTCTATGTTCTTGTAAAAACAAAAAGGTAGCACTTCTTTTGTTTAAAAGTTAGAGCACAAAAACGAAAAAAAGTTTCAAAACGTCATTACCGTGAAACGGTAACCTGTGACCTCAAAGTGACCTCAGATCCATGCATCATGTTCATAGACAAGTCTGGTATACCACTTGGCATGCGTTCCCATTGAAAAAATTGACCCCGCAACGGTTTCTAACCGTTGCCGTTGACCTGTAAGGCTAGCGAGCATGTCAAGTAAAAACCCCTGGGATGAGAATCCGTTTGCCGAAAACTGAAGTCCAAGCGCTACCTAATATACCTAATATTGAAAAAATTCTATATTGGCTTGAAACAGGTACGTGTTTTATTAGGCTGGAGTGAATTTGGTGTAGTATGCTGAAGCCACGGCGCCATGTTGCTGTAGATATTCTCCATCCCCATCCCCACGTCCCCAGCGAGGAGGCAGTTATGTCCTGACCTTATGTCGTTCGTTCATGACAACTGTTTTTCGTTTCGAAGGACATTGAAACAATACATTAATTTAGTACCTTGACACTGATTTGGTCTTGGGACTCTTTCTTTCAGTTGGTTTCGCATCTCGTCTACGGGGTTGAGGAGTTCCCGATGAAGACGACGAAGATGATGAACTGCTTGATGAGCCAGATGAGGATGATCCAGAGGACGATGATGAGGATGACGAGCTAGATGACGATGAACTTGAAGAGCTAGAAGATCTCCGGTCCCTCCTTCTCTCTTCATCTTTTTTAGACGGACGTGCCCTTAATTACACATGATGATAATCAAATGAATCAACTTTACTTTAAACAAGGACCACAAGTACCTGACAAACCAGCATTCAAAATAATTAACTTACATTTTTCCTTGGTAAAACTGACGCCGTCAGTGTCTTCCCTTGCTTTTATCAACTGCCCCTGTCAACTTTCTTCTGTCCGTTGCAAGTCCGGAGGAACGGTCAACGAAAATAAATGTTACTCGAGTTAGTGGAATTACAGTGTAAATTATTAACTTGACACTTTTGACTGAATCCGCTATTCTACTAACTGGATCAGTAATCTGTAGTTAATATTCAAAATTGGGTAGAATACATACTTCACACAGCCAAAACAATGTTTAGCCGGGGAGCGAGAACAAGTAAAAAAACCAAAACACGAAACCCTCTTGTTTGCTTTCTTACTATCCGTGTGTGTATAGGTGTGATTTACGTTTACCACAGCGTATAATATAGCGCATCTACCTCTTCTGTCTTTCTATAAGTAGAAATGGCAAGCCATATTTGAAGGCACCAATATTCCTTCTGACACGTCGGGGCACTCTGCGTACAATCTATGCAGCCGCACAGCCTTCCATCCATCCAACATGCTCTAGCTCACTCAGCTTATACGTGTGTCTGCTTGAATCGATACTCTTTGTTCAGAAGTTCAGTCAGTCCAGTCTTCCGACTTCCGACGCTCACTTATCAATCGCTTGGACTTAGACAATTCATCCTGCTTCAAAATTTTGCGGAGCATTTAGCATATCAAGTTTAGCAGACTTTCAAACTAAAATATTATGGCCAGTGATGACCGTTGACGGTTGACCGATGTTCTAATCTCGTCATTTCAGGAAGTCCTGATTTCGAAGACATAATATTAATGAATAATGGAATTAGGTGGCTGAATTTCAACTTTAAACACAACGCAGTGCAGTCTTATTTCAGTAGGCATTTACATACATATTTGAAATTGATTGAAAAAACTGAATTGGAAATATCATCAGTTTTGTGTAAATAAAGCTTATCATCCCACATGTATCGGAATTCTGTTTAATTTTTTTTGCAGGATTTCATTTAAAGTTAGAGACTTTGTGTTTCTTTATGGTTTTTATTTGATAGGAAAATTTGGTTTGATTGTTATAAATTATTTTCAGTTCTGTATGTACCGGAAATAGATTACCCCGGATAACCTATTATTGTTTCTAAGAACCATGTTTTCAACTTGACAATTTAATAAAACCTTATCAAAGCTGCATTATGGATTATGTTTAAGTATAGCATGCAGACTACAGATAGAAGAAATATTAACCTATTCATATACATATGTACTATGCTATGCTGTAATTATGCTGAGGAAGTTTTTATGTGATGTTTTAGTTTTTTAGCGAAAGGATATAAGGCTGAATTATAAACTGCATAATATAGCGCTTAATGAATTATAAAGTCATGTTAAGTGAGTTGCCGTTTTCTCTTATAGTTAATAGATTCATCGAATTTTAAACTGTATATTCTACTGTTTCTTGTTAAAAGTAAATTAAATTGTTTAGAGAGGAGATCAGGAGCAGCGTGCATTATATATCCAGCACCGTCGTTTTAAAATCTGGTAAGTAAATGCTTATAGGAACTCGGCAAAAGGTTTAACCCAAGGGAATGCGGAAAAGTTTCTTATTGTATCGCCCTAGAGTGAATGGTTCTGTGTTGTGGCTTCGCTTCTTCTACATTTACGCAAATCTGCAAATTCTTACTAGAATAATTCTTAACATGTTTATGATGATTTTTTTCTTTTATTAACAATCATTGTCTTAAGATTCTCTTCATATTTATATTTAAACTTTACATGGAATGCATGGAGCGGAGGTGTTGAAAGGGGTTGTTGCCGAACCTCTTCTAGCATTCCTCTTGTCATTAACCGGCTTCAGATTTGTTTTACGATACTGTAATGTAAATGTCATTGTAGGCACCAGAAGAAAAAACATTCTACTCTGAAGAATTGCTTGTGGCTGTGGCTTTCATTGTTTGCTTAAGCTTTCAACAGCGAGACTGTAAAGTAAGCGGATCCAATGTGAATATCATCGTAGTGTACAAACTGTAACTCTAATTTACACATTCACGAGTTTAGCAAGTTGGATTTTGTTTGAATGATGACAATGGGGTTTTTAAAATACCATCTTTCGATATTCACCTATTGTCAGTTTACCAATGTGACATGTATGTACAACCATTACAACAAAATAGTACAACTCCTCGACTCTTCCTCATTACTGGGTCAAATTGATGCAAAACTGTTTTCAATGCCGTTATGTTTGAGAGTGAGTAAGCGTATCTCGAATGTTTATAGTTCACATTATTCGAGATAATGAAGTATCTTAATAAATTGCCATGTGCAGTCAAATTTCTTGCACTGGACGTGAGATGTACAAATATATATATAGTCTTCAATATTTATTTATTATTATAACCCTTTAAAACAAACAATTGGAAATACAAATACCCATTATGTATAACAAATCAATCAATATATCAATATCATGGTTCCTCAACAAATATAACTACATGTAAAATATGAGAGTGCATTATTAGTATAAAATTAATAAATCATTCTCTTTCTTCTTGATTTCTTTTTGGATACATAGTTCGTTGGTTCTACATTCGACATTTTGAACTTACATCTGATTGACACAAGGTTTTGTATCTGAATGAATGAGAGTTTGATGTTGATTTTTCCAGATATCTAAAGTTCACAATCTTTAGTACTTGTTGGGAATCCTTTCTCCACTGAACTGCGTATCCTCCAAAATCTCCTTTGAATTTCGATACTTTTCCAACCTTTGAGAACTTTACGGCTTAACTTTATTTGGACCAAAGACATCAGTGAGCAATCTTCTTAACATCTTAACATTATTGCTGTCGGACTGAGCCAGTGTCGCTTTTGAAATATTCTATGCTAGTTGCACGAGTCACAAAACAGGGCTCTCCCATCACAGCGGAAACCCCCACAAAACAGAATATCAGAATCGTCATCTCATAACCTGTCAACTCAGCCAAACCTGACAGGAGAAGCACGACAAAGTGCATTCTCCTTCATTCGCTCCTTCATTTACATGCACAAATCATTGCTTTTAAAGAGTGACTCGAGTACAGTTTTTTTCAAAACATTTTTTACTCGAACACAGTATTGCTTATTAATGTGCTGTATTTCTTTGCATTCCTCATTACTGGGTCAAATTGATGCAAAACTGCTTCTCATCACCGTTGTTTGAAAATGAGTATACAAGTGTCGAATGTTTATAGTTCGCATAAAATATAACTTTCTTCTAAAAACAAACAAGTCTGAGAAAACGAGGTCTCTTGAAATATATTGCTATGTCCAGTCTTCTATCCTAGCCGCAACTCTACTTAATCTATGCTAAGTAAATATGTAACACTTTTCAACTGCCCTATCTGATATATTAATATAATGTGCATTCGGTAAACATGCTTACTACTTGATAATTCATTGAAAATGATGCTGGCGTTTTTTTATGAAACTTTGAAATGTTCGATGGATGCTTCCCAAGTTCCTATTTCTAAAGGTGTAACGCCCAACAAACGGCTCCCCACGATAATCAAGAGATGCGACAGTTATGATGTGCGGCCACTAAAATAAAAATGATGAGGAATCTATACGTAGGTGAAATTAGAAGAGACTACCTGCAATTATGATTACTTCATTCCATGCAAATCAGGTTTGCTTTGTTCGGTACGCTATTTCAGCGTTTTAAGTAAAGATTCAAGAAGGAAAATCAGTTGTGTGATTTTCCATCATAATCAATCTGCTACCAATTTTCAAATCCAGCCCTACTAATATCTAATTTGGCTAATATTACATATCATAGCCTCGTCATTTTTAATCTTGTCTGCCATTGCCTATACATTTTCGAATTCGAACTTCTAATAAGAAAATTGTAAGATTCTATCAAGTAAATAAAATTTTCCTTCAAAGTCAAAACCCTATCAAATACCTATCACTCATGCTAGTTATTACTTTAAAAGGGTTTGACTGGTGCTATTACATTTGCATACTACCCATTAGCATTACTCCCCCACAGACAGATATCCTGTTATAATGTATCTATCGCCGGAATTGAAGTCATAAACACAACATTCAGGTACTCATACCTTGGTAATAGGTAAACAAATTATACATCGCAGAGAAAAATAAAAAAGCTTAGGAGAAAGATCGGAAAGCACAATATGTTTGGACGTGATTTTAACCTCGCCTCACATTCATGCACTGATCATTCCATTATCATTATCAATCTCTCCTCACCCAAAAACTCGACTGGTGGTGGTGGTGATATTTCTCGCAAGTGACACCTCCACTCTATTATAACAACAACAAGAAAAATCTTTCAGGGAAATGGGAGGAACAGGAAATCTCCAAAAAGGTAAAAGTCTACAAATGCCAAATGCACGACGCGACGGGCTGCGGACATTCATATATTCGAATGCAGTCCTTATCTTCACGTCACATTTATCTTCATCTTTATCATCAACAGGAAAAGTAACGTTTATTATCGAATCTCTCTTCTCTATCAAGAAAATCCCATGTTACACGTTCAAAAAATGCTGTTGATTATATCATTATGCTTTAAAAACGAATTCTTCAGGTCTGATTATTAGTACTGAAACGCTTAAGTTGGGTTTTGTATGCATAATCTGCTGCCCAAGTTTCATTTTGGCATACGCCTTTTTTCCAAGCTACGAGAACATTATTTACAAAACCTTTTTTATTCATGAGAGCGACACAAGCCAAAAAGAAGAAGGTCCACATAAAAAAGTGAATGCAAAACAGACGCCTACACACGCATACTCACCACGACAGACAGGACCATGCATCGCGTCAAGAGGATAATGCGGAGATACACAAAACAAAATAGTACATAACATAGTCTTGTCGTCATTGTATCGACTTGTAATCATAACTTATAAGGTCCACATTATGCATAATATTTTATGCCGCATAATCTTCCAATACAACATAAAAATGAGATGACCTTTAACAGCCTACATAGCAAATATAGACATTTCCTCTATCTCCTAAACTTACTTGTCCGTATTCTTGAGTAATGAATGAAGTCTAATGACGAACGCGAGTACACAAGGAGAATGGAAATTCTCTGAAAAAAAAGAAGAGCAGCATTCGAAAAGACAGAGCACATAACAGTATCTACCATCTAATTTTAGCCACTACTCTCTACTGTTTCCCTTCTTTTTCTCGGCCTAACTGACGATTGTGCTTTCCATACCGTTGTGTAAAACGGCGACAAATCATAATCCTATTTTAAACAATAGAAAAAGGTAAGGATAATGAGATTATAAAAAGGGTTTGAAGTACCATAACTTTCAGGTTTCGAAAAGGCGCTTGTCAAATACGACGACAATTTTTGGACAACATATATACCTGTATTAGTGCATATGTATGTCCCCAAATGTATGCTCATTTGTTTTTCATTGAAAGTCCGTACCAACAGTAGTACTCAACTTGTTTCCTTACTTGAAATATGTGTTCAAATTAAACCTGCACTATGATGTTCTGATTAATTCATTACCTTATACATACATTCGTCCCGACTTAGACTGACCTACAACTGGTAAATGTCAGTATTTACATATTAAGAGCTGCGTGATCGCAATAACATGTCATAAAAGTCAGTTAGCATTGCGCTAAAATTACTATAAATGTTGTAATTCGTTTAATAATTATTTATTTCTGTAAATGTTACTTTCATTTTTACTTTGACATTGTCGCTTCATGTGTACTTTGCAAAAAATATTCCTGCATAATATATGCATTAGAAATTAGCTATTCCACTGCTATGAAATAAATATTGACAAAATATTTACAATTGCATTATTGCACGGTGTTAATAAGATAATGTACGATAAGACACTACGGCCTACTAATAGGTGTTATATACTGCACAAAAAATTGTCGGAGTTGATGACAGTCGTCTTATTTAAAGAAAGATTCTGGTGCATTTTTTTATCTTTTTCTAATCTTTGGATATCAGACCCTTTTCTATTGTTTAAAAGGGGATTATAATTTGTCGAGATTTTTTACGTCGTAGTTCTGGAAGCCACCCTAACTGACAACAACTCCATCCCAAACCTCCAAAAAAACCGAATGACTGCTGCTGCTGCAACCATGAGTGAATGGAAGTAGCAGTTTGTTGTTGTTGGATAAGATAAAAGTGCGAACAAGAAGAACGCGGAGCCAACCTGAAATTATTAGTTATTAGGTAATGTTGTTAATGTGATTAAAACGACGGGCGTTCTCTGCTTGCTAATAGAATGGCATGAGAGGCGACTATCTCCTCTCGTCTCCTCCTGCTCCAATGTGCATCATCTTCACTCGGCGTCATATCATTAGAGCAGTAGAGAAGTAGTCCAAATGTACGTAGGGATTTCTGAAGGTTTTAATAGAGACCTTGGCAGCGAAGCTCTAATGTCAGCTACCTATTCAATTGCCATGTTCTCCTACTACTACTACAGCACAGAGCCGTAAAAGAACTAACACCAGTCGATTTTCTGCTTCCATTTTACCATAAGGACACATTATGCATGTTCAGTATTTGCTTTACTATTATTGCTGTTAGCAGGGCAAGAACTGTGAGTGAGTGACTAACTGAAAGAGATTCATGGCTTGTTTGTATGCCTCTCACACACACTCTCTCTCTCCGTCTTCACTAAGGTAGAGAGATCATTGACGAGATTCTCATATAGAATTCCATTATCCTATCCCTTAATAGATTTTGAATGCCACTATAATTCTCCTAGGAGCATTGATATGATCCTGATGATGTTCTCTTTACAAATTTGTTCTTATATGTACGGCGTACAAAATTCATGAACATTCGAACCTTAATGTATGAGTCGCAGCAGCAGTAACAGAGGTAATGTTGTAGTTGGCATTATTAGCCAGAAAAAAAACAGTCCTAGATCTTTTTTTACATCTAATGTGCAAACAAATCCATATATATTCTCTCATATTATTATTATTTACTACCATGTACCTTTAAAAAAGAAGAAAGAAGATTCCATATATATATTATGCACACATTATACCTCATTCCTCCTACGATACGCTAATCCTCTTCATCCTCGTGTGCAGTCCAACAAAATGCTATAAACTGTATCCACATATTATTATCATCCTTTTAGTTTTTAAAGGAAACACGAGAAAGAAAAATTTCATGCTTTTCATCGTCCTCATCGTGTGCTACTACAAATTCGTACGCATGTTATGCCAAGGATTACTATTTCTACAAACAATCACACTGCACATACCAAGTTCTGGCATACACCAAGACGGATCATCATCAGTGGTTTCTTATGTGTTCCTCCGTGACAATCTGTTTCGAATGCATGTTTCCTCGCCAGTGTACGCAGTAGCAGAGAGAGGAGGTCTGTCATTATAATTAACATTTAATGAATAAAAGTGAAATCTGTGAGAAACTGTCTCAAGATTGAGATTAATAAGGCTAATCATCTTCATTTGCATGAATTGCACTTTTGTGTCAACTTCAGCTTTGTTTTGTGCCATACAACACATACATACCTACTTACTATTTTGCACACTACCAATTAATTGTGATAAAAAGTTACAGCGAGTGAGTTTGCAAGATACACACGGAAAGTGTGTTGCCAGAATCCAGTGTGTAACATTCTTCAGATAATTGTGTAATTTGTTGGAAGAGTGGCGATAGCACAATTTATCTTGCAATAATATCACTTGACAGTATTTTATGAGGACAGCGAGATGAAACAACAAAGCGCAAAGAAAGCACAGCACAGTTTTTTGCAAGTTTCTCTTTCCGCGATCCTATATCAATAGCATTTCCTTTCTGTATACGAACATCGCGTGCGGGTGCTAAATTTAAAGTGCAATTAAGGTTGTTTAGACTAAATGAAACTGTGAATCTGACCCAAAAAACTATCTTTCGGAGTGCCTTAAATACCTACGAGTACTAAATCCCTATATTGTACCTGTCAATTAGGCAGTTTGAAAAGAACTTTATGCTGTTAATGTCTCATTAGATTCAAGTGTGCAATCAATTTGTCCAACTTTGGATAACGAACGATAATTTTTAGATAATCAAGATGACACTAGTCAACAGTTGTTGTGGTCTTCTCGACTTGCGGTCCGGAGCGAAGTATTGGGCGATTCTATCGATGGTACGGACTTTTCATTTTTGTTAACCTTGAATAGATAATAAAAATTACACTTATAATTTCGCATATCATCGTATCATTCTGCCCACATGTACAAATTTTGATTGAAAAATGCATGGTTTGCAGGTTTACGATCTTCTTATCACTGCGTCGCTACTGCTAATATTGCTCTTGCATGTTCCTCACTTGAGATGGATTGATCCACCAGAGGACCCTTACCGTAAGATTAAAGTTTTACGTAACTTTTATAACGCCCATATATCTATAATCCACAAGAGCTACTACCTACCCATTCATCAAACTAGCACGAAACTAAAAACCTGTTTGCATGATGTCACGGAGCATCATTGCGAGAAAATATAGTATGTGCAAACATGAAAATATTGTTTTAATGTTACATTTACAGCCTATCAAATCCTGCTAATCGCCACCATCACAATACAAGCACTCCATTCAATCCCTAGCTTCATCATGCTGTATGGAACTTGGGAGGTAAGCAATAAATCTATAACAGACGGAAGCAAACCCTTTTAAAAGAGAACGAAAGAAAACTTTTTTGGCATGTAGCACGGTTGCATTAAAAGTATTGCAAACCAAGTCATAGTAAGCAATGAGGCTCTTCATTCTCTTGATCATTTCCAATGTAGCGTAGACGTGAAAGACATCATAATATTATCCATTTGTATATATTTTTGTAATGAACGTATTGAGTAGGAACAAAATAGAAGAAACGGAATAATAATATATTATGCAAACACAGAGGAATTTATCAGCATAATCAACTCTGTTCATTTATCCTGATTTTAAATCCATCCCATTTGTTGCTGTTGTAAACATATCATTATCATTGTACATTTTGCATACAGGAAGCATCACGCGGAACGCTCTGTTGGCTTCTGATGACTTTTCTCAGTCTCTGCGTGCACATTGCGTGGATCCCAGTTCCTGTTATATTTGAATGGAAATTGGATCGGTTGGTGATTACAGTGACGTTCGTCTCTATTGCCTCACTTGTCATCTTCTACTCCATCCTTTGTGTCATCAGTTACAGGCAGTGGGTTCTCTCAGTTGCAGAATCCCGAGGAGGAAGCTATTCCAACAGCCGCGCAAAGCGACGGCTCGTGGAGCACAGCTAAAAGGAAGAAAAAAAAGTTCCAATTCATGAAAAGTAAACATGATGATTATGTGTTGCGTTTTGTAGCTATTTTGCTCCTAACATCCTATGGGGAAATTTTATTTTATGCAGCAGTACAATTTTGTGCAATAGAAAGTAAATGTATGTATGATAAATGAACACGTATGTATGCCAGTGTACAAGAACATTACTTTTTGTGAATGCTTCATTGGTTGCAAGTTGGAGCAAGTCAAATGATATACGAGTAAAATGTAAGTTGTGCTTCGGTGTCTTTTCATCATCGTCAACTCTTAAATGATTATGTCTTTGAAATATGTATTTGCCACCATTCTTTACTGTCAGATTAGAAGGAATATATTTGTTACTTTTCCAATCATAGAAACCACAACGTCCGCACACTTAATAATAATACTCTGATTTTGACAGTGATGATGATGTCTATATCGTGTATCTTTTTAAGGTTTACTGTGTATCGCTGAAATTTAGATGCACCCTTTCTCCTAGCCATCATCATCATTATTTGTCCCGTCAATGTAAAAATCATTCACTCGTTTTAAATCCACAACTTCACTCTCTGTATCAACATAGACAGCAAAACTGGTTACGACTAACCTTTGATGTAACATGTTTGTATATTTCAACGAAAATGGCATACATTCATGTAAATATTCTGAGGTACGTGTTTACATCTTTAAACCCTTTTCTAGCGGTTAACATTCGATTATTATAGTTAACAAAGTAAATAAGATAAACCCTATTGATATTATAGACGTGTAGGTATGTATACCTAGTTCTTATCTGTATTATGCCTATATATTTTGAAGCATAAAATATGTAATTGCTATTACTCCCAACTCCGAATAGTCCGAATGTAAACGTAGGTAAATATGTCATACCTAATTTATGAAAATACCTCTATTTTAACATAAGGGCAGGAACCTTAAATTTGAGGATTAACAGGAGGATTTCTTATGTGCCGATCTTGTACCATAACCAAAATACCTGGCCATATATTTTTCGTAAAATAAATCTCTACTTCACTTCGCTGTAAAATTCGTTATGACGAGACGAGAACTTTCCTGGAATGCCTTAAATATTATGAAACGGAAACTTGTAGATCTGAATCCTGTATAACGTGGCTTTTTACAAACTATATCGCATTGTGATAAGGAATCAGTAAAAATCATATTTTTAAACTCATTAATTCGAACGTTGAAATTACAAAATGAATGAATACGATTTACTTTTTACAGCTTCGAAGATTTAATTGAAGCAACTAAATATTTCTTTGATAAAAATACATACTTCTTGTAATATGTATGCATTTATAGTGTATGATTATGGTGGTTTCACACTTACCCTAATAACGCTAGCGAGTTCTAACAAATAAAAGTTTATCTGAGAAAAGGGCTTATATAATATTGGATATTGAGCTTTAAGCTGGTAATTTAGTTTGTATAGGATACTTGCTAGTTTGATTGTTGTTTGCGTGTTTATTTTCTGTTGCATAAGCTAGGTAGTTGCTGTTAACTGATATTATATCATGTGTTTGCATTAAATTATTATCATTTCGATTGTTATTATTTCCTTAGCTTTAAGTTTACTTGTTTTATATTTTACCAAAACTAACCAAAAGTGATGTCGTGAGTCATTGTTAACTATTAGAGTTATCATAAGTTACAATATTACAGCAAGACTTTGTTTTTTTCAACTAACAATTGCAAGTTTTATAACCCAGTATTATTAACCGGTAAGTCTGTATGAAATAGGCATATAAACTGTATGTGCATAACACAAAAATGTATTTAATCATTTGTTGAGTTTCGGTATGTAATACCATTAAGAAAATAAAATAAAAAGAAATTTTAATCTGTGTTCTGTGTTTTGTGCTCGTACCAACTTATGAATTTCGTGATGATGTACATTTTACATGAATGCTGAGCATTTCCATAATTTTACGCTTCATTTAGTCATCATGCCAAGTCAAAATATTCACATTGATCAAAAGGAAGTAAAAGCGTCAGCAATTTAATCGTCTGCATTCACCCTTTCCATGACCAGTATGCATATATTCTAGTCATTTATATTTTCATACATGCTTGCTTCCCATTGCATTCTTTATAATATTTCTTATCGTCTTACAGGTTAGAGTGTATTGCTCCTGATATCCTTTCCACAGAGATACCGTTTTCATGAAATACTGGTCTTCGTCCTCATTAAAAACTTGTCAGTAAATATGAAATAAGCATTATGTTTGTATTTAACTATCGAATAGTTCGATTATTTTTAACAACAATCTACACGAACATTATGAATGAGGATTTGCAATATGTCATATTTACACTTTCAAGTAGCACATTATTAAAGATTTCTTCAGTTTCTCTTTGTTGTTCTAACTTCAAACTATGAAATATATACCTATCAACTTTTTACCAAGCTATTACAAGAAAAAAGTGGAAAGACGGAAATGTGAAATGGAAGAAACACAGAGATGAGCTCCATAACATTCAACCCTTTTCTTGTAGAAACACACACATGAGCACAGCATAGTCAAATACACACAAGCAGTCCGAAGCATAAGATAACGCAATCTCCAGACAGACTTGTAAAGTGTAAGCGGCATTCGCAGATGATGTTTTCAGAGACTTTATAGGTATTAGCCTTTCAAAAGGCCAAACTATTTCAACTCTCCAATTCCAAAAATGTTATCGCGTAAGTGTAAATAAGAAGCAAGGAGTAAGGAGCAATGCAATAAAACACTGTGTTAAACCATGGTGTGTTCAGAAAGATTTCTCCAGTGCCCATCATTGTGAAAGATGAACACATTTCTGCATTTACACATTAACCAAGTTTTTGGAGAGTACACAAAGAATCTTAATGTTAATGACACGCATAAAGAATACATACACATGCATTGCAGTTGCATGGAAAACTGATCTTCCTATTCATGTTACCAACATGTATCACATCATTCATTCATTGTCAACTTTGACAAGCAGTACATTAAGTTGTCAATGATAAAGTCTATTTGGATCAACCGTGTCTTTATTGTCCCACAAGTGGACAAGCATTAAAAGAAGAAAAAATGACGCTTCCTTTTTGACAGTGCAGTGCCATCAAAATGTTCTCAAGTGTTCCACATCTCTAGTTATATACACACCCGAGCAATAATAATCTGGCCTGGCGTTCATTCAATGAGGCACATTACAAGCGTTCTCTCTAATTACAATGTACATGTTAACAGCGTAACAGAAAAATTGCAAAAGCATTCCTATCCAGGAAGTCCACGTCTCAACAAGAAAATGCAAAGACGCGCATAAGTAGTATTGTTCATTTTTTAATTTTGAATCTCAGGGTAATTGTTTCACAATGGTTCGAAGCAGCTTAACTAGTGCGATGTTGCACTACTCAGTGTTTTATATCTGTCTAGTCACAACAATCATTGTTGGCCAGAAAAGTGGTCATCTAGTTCCTCCTGATGCTGTCAATGTCAATGAAACCACCCCATTCAGTAACGGCCTATTAGAACCAACCGTGTTCATCGCGATTCTCGCTCGTAACAAAGCACACACATTACCCTACTTCCTGAATCTTATCGACAAGTTGGATTATCCAAAAGAACGGATCGCAATTTGGTATGTACAGAATTAAACCAGCAATAACATAAACCAACGTGACATCACCGTTGGATTAAAAAACATAAAGCATTTTATTTTTAATGATCTAGGATTAAAAGCGATCACAATGAAGATGCAACCCCTGACATATTACGGGCGTGGGAGAAGGAAGTCGGTGAGTGGGGAAAATACCATTCAGTCTCGATTTCCATTACGGACTCACCTCCAGACAGACAGCCAGATCAAGGCGAAACTCCAGTAGCGTGGACTCCACAAAGGTTTCGCCACATCATAAGACTGAAGGAAGAAGCCATTAAATTGGCAACTAAAGTTTGGGCAGATTATATTTGGGTATGATATATATATAGCATTTAAATTGTAGCGTCATTGCATGATTCATTGTGCATCTTTGTTTTGGTTCTGTTTCTTTATGACTCTATACATTTGAATTCTGGTTTTAATAGTTTTTGGACGCGGATGCCTTTATCGTCAATAATCAAACCCTTAAGTATCTTTTAATGAAACAAAAACCGTTGGTCGCACCCATGCTTCTTTCTGGAGGAATGTACAGTAATTTTTGGGGAGGGATGGAAAATTATTATTACGTACGAACCGAAGAGTACACAGAAATATTAGAGAGAAAGAAGATGGGGTGCTTTCCTGTACCATTAATTAATAGCGCCGTATTAATGAATATTCGCCAAAGCGTACTGCCAACATTTGAACGATTCAATGAGACAATTCCAGAGGATGACATTATCTTGTTCTCAGAAAATGCAAGAAGGCTCAATATTTCAATGGAAATTTGCAATGACTTGGAGTATGGCTATATTCTTGCTCCACTGGATGATTCATCCCCGCTGAAAATTGACTATGAGCAAATGGTTAATCTTCGAATGGAAATTGCAAGTAAGTTTTATGGTATTATTCCTTCAACATCAATTATTGCTGCCTGCATTATGTATCAATTATATACGCATCATTTTAATTTGTCGTTTGATTTACAGGCTATTGGGATCCTCCCCTCGAAGCAGCGCCAGGTTTGGAAAAGTTTCTTGCGCCAGAGATCATGCCCTCCACAATCGGTTTCGATAAGATCTATATGATGAATTTAAAACGACGTCCGGACCGCTTGGCAAAAATGCAAAATACAATGCAAATAATTGGACTGGACTACGACTACGTAGAGGCTGTGGATGGAACGTAAGTTTTATTTTGGGTGTTTCTTCGATTTTCATTTATTTTAGGTTTCTTTCAAATTGAATTGAAGTTATACGATGAGCGATATCATTGAATACGAGGAACAAACTAAGTCAACTTTATTTCCATATTACATTAAAAACTACATAGTTTCATGTGTGCGGTTACAACAATTTTTATAACCACGTTAAATTCTGGTACATCCAATATGACACTGCTGCATCATTAAAATTGTGTACCATAAGTACCATAATTATACATTAATTTGTACATCAATCATTAATATAACGTAGAGTATGAGTATATTGGTAGCTGAAATTTATAAATTCATACTTGGTTGTAATGAGTGATAAAATAGTATTTTAACAGGTTTACATAAAAAATTCTATTTATGAGAGTTTTTATACATTTTTTATACTTTATCATTGTATGTAATTCTTTCTTGGGCATCAAAACTACAAAAATTAGACGCTAGTTCAAATTGTTCCAATTTCCAGGTCACATATTGACTCAAGAATCATGAGTCAGGGTACACACAATTTATATTAGTTGTATAAATATTCCATCACATTTATAGAATATATAGTACAGTTACATGTTTGGTAGGCTACCAATAATGGTAGCACATCACTTTTTCTAGAATGCATTTTGCCTAAAATATTAATCCATTTAATTTCTTCTCATAGCATTCGTTGTTACATCGTTAAAACTTTGAAAATGACTGGCTACCCACGTATTACCATTTTCATCGCGAACTATATAAGTTTCATCAGTCGAGTCATCATATTAGAGCTAGGTCTCTAATCCCAATCCACTGAATAAGAAATGCACAGAATACTACGAGTGCTAATTAACTACAGATGTAAAGTCAAAAATACACAGAAAATGCTAGCAATTTGTGTTGAATGCGAAGTATATTATTTATCATGCAATTATATAAATGTGAAGTAGAAATTGCAATAGAAAATGCTTTAAAAGAGATCGTAAAAATAAAAGTTCAGCTTCATACAGTCTAAATTATTAAAAGACGACATTACAAGATCAATATTATATATATTTTGCTGACAATGAGAGAGAAAGAAATGTGAAAGAAACCCCTGCACCGCACAGTAGGCGTAGGTACAACTGTACAACCACTTTGGCCGGAATAGTTGATTTTAGTGTCAAAAGAATGCAATGAAAAGCAGAATAGTATCAATTAGCAATTATGTACTCAATAATTAGTCTACATATAGAGCGCAAATATCGCCTTTTACCTCATAAATAATTCACTAAAATATATTAGAACCTGCAGCCTCAGAGAAATGCCTTATTTCTGAGACTTCAAGTACTTAAAGCTTAATTGGTAGTTTTAATTAAGAATGTATGCTTACATGTTTGCTAAAATAAACTCACAGACTGCACCTGAAGTATCAAAATTATTAATTGACAAAAGTTTGAGAGACAACAGACACAAATTAAGCCTGTCAGGACATCCAACTGTACAACCACTGTCATCCAATAGTGATGAAAGCAACTTTTTAATTGGACGTTATTTAAAGATCAAATACACTTATCAGTTACTAGTTGTATTTATTGACTATGCAATGTAATGTAGACAACTGTTCAAATTCATGGTTTTACGGAATATATATACTAAATCAAGAACGTGTATGTACTTAATGGATGCAACAGCAGTACAAACCATTAAGGTCAATCGAACATGAACATTGAACTATTTTAAAAGTAAGTACAAAAGAAAAGTTTTGCTTCGTCAGAACTTTTCTGCTACTTTATTATTAGTTTCCACAATATGAAAGCAAATGAGTGCCACAAGGGCATAGGGATGAGTGTGGCTATCCGTTAGTAATATAATATCCGGTTTCCCCCGCAGCTACAAAAAAGCGACCTGTACTTCATAGTTTTCAAAAAGATAAAACTTTCTGGCATTTTGACAAAGTTAGAGTGGCATTCATATGGTTTGAATGCCCCAAGGACCCTGCATTTCTTAAATCAGTAGTACTTCCCAAAATGCGTGGAAAGTAAGCTGTTTCAAATCTCTTCCATCATCAGTTCTTCAAGCTATTGAGCTATGTCAAAAGTTGAGATTTGAGACAATAAAATCCAAGAGTTCTGGCTACAGCCAAATCGTTATATTATTATGTTACATATTGTATAATCCTATTTCTTACAGTAACAATAGAATCTCTACAGTCGTTTCCTATTCCATTTGTAATAAATTGTGAATACTCTTTTGTATCTTGAAAATTGGTTAATAATTGAAATATCCGTGCGGTGGTCTCTCTTACTCCTGGCTATAATTTATTTCTGCCATTTCAAACGACGATTTGCTAGTGATCAGAGGTTGGGGCTGGTTGCTTTGTACAAATGACCTCCTGCTGCTCACATTACTGCTGGGATGAGATCGAACCTCGGTAGCGCATGGTAGGTATCCGTTACTCGGCCCAGTTATCATCATTCCATTGTGTGGAGGCAGTTGTTTATGACTCTGCTGATGATTGCTGTGATTCATTTGGTTGCCGTTTATCCGCACGCTCGCATTGGTCGCATTGTTCATCCGTCGACAGGAGTTTGTTCGGGAGCCAAAACTGGACATTCTCATGGACTTTGTGTCGTAGAAAGATCTGTTGAATTTTGAGCAACTACACATACATCAAATTTTTAAACACAGAGAGGGAGAGAGAAAGAAGAAATGACATTTTGTGTGTCAGATTGAAAGAGAGACAATTTACAGCGATACGTTAGCAAACCACAATGTGCAGTTTACAGAAGAGAGAGAGAGAGGTTTTTAGAGAAGAGAAGTGGGTGACACAGAGAGAGAGAGAGAGCATAAAGAGAGAGAGAACGCGTGTGGTTTTCAACAAGGCAGGCAGGCACACATAGAGAAAGATAGAGAGAAAGAATAAGAACACGCAATTAATTACAATTTTGGTGATTAAATAGATTGTTTCAACGTTTTTGTTAGTAGGTTTTTTTGGCAGGGGTTATTAGTAGTGTTAGTTCTGGTTTACAACAGTTATTCGCAAATATATTCTATTGCATGGGCTATTAAGATAGTACCCTCGGTCATTAGGCGGCTCTTCTGGAGCACAGGATTTGCAGAATTTGGAGAGGATATCGTAGCGCATCTTCTTCAAAGCCATCTAAATCAGGAAATATATTAAGTACAAAGTCCAATAAGTCAAAAATGATCATATCAGAGTCTTGAGTACATTTTAATGGATGAAAATTGATTTCCAATGTCAACTACACTAAGTAGCTTAATATATCAATTATATAAGTGCAAACCTGTATATCGGACATTCGAGCTGCATATATGATAGGATCCACAAGCGTTTTTAAAATTACCAATAAATTGCAGGTAATTCCAAATGAGAATTTGACTATCTCAGAAAGCTGAAATGAATAGAATGAAAGCACATTATTTGTACATGGTAAAACTTTTCCAATATCTAAGCAGTTTGTTGTAGCTTATTTTTCCATTCCAAGCTCATTTTAGCAATCTAAACTTTTTACTTCATGGCGGGCAACTTTTTTGTGTGGCTAGTTTGCGTAAATATACGGCATAGAAAAACTGCTGACTGGTCTGCTTCGTTCGACTATCAGCGACGGAGTTGAACCGAAAAAAATATACTGTTACTGTAAATTCATTTTGACCGATCCCTTATCTGTTCTCTCGACAATTTTATCTGATCATTCATACATGAGTACGCACGCCACGCAAAAGTGGGCTCATTCATCCAACTTTGGGAGAAAAAAGTCACAAAAACTGCTTCCTTCCGTCCGACATTGGAAATGTATGTTTATGAATAAATATAAATAGGAAGCTATATAAACTTATTGCAGCGCTTACATTGCAGTCCCATCTTCCACGAAGTAAATAGTTTGCGTTGTTCATAAATATGAATTTAATGTATGCTCTCACCGATTTAATATTGTAGATACAATTCTTGCAAGCGATGAGTGAGTATAAAGTTGCCGGCATCCATCCAATAACGTACGTTCCCAGAACAAGCATTGTCGTTAGCACAGCCTTCACATTCCGTTTGAGCTGTTGTGAACTCTGGAAACAAAAAAAAAACATTTTGTTTGCTTTGTATGTATACTAGATAAACTGAGGAGGAGACACAAGCAAAGAAACGATGTACCATTATTGCAAGGCATTGTGTTTTCAGCACTTCATCAAATTAAAAGGCTAAAATGAAATAATTTAGTTTACTTTCTCCACATACGGATTTTATCAAGCATGGCAATGCGATACGTGCTACATAACATGGAAAGTAGCTAATAAATAAAATGAAAACGATGTAGCTCTGCGGTACGTTTACTTTGTTTTACATTAGCAAAGCATAATAATACGTGGGCTTCTTTATATTTATTTCCCATCGGCAATGGGTATATTAAAATTCTAGATAGGGAATACTCAAAAGGGCGTTGTGTGCATCAAGTAAATCAGAAATTTGTGCAGCAAGTAGGCACATGTCTTCATCCAATATTGTTGCACAAGACCACACCATGAATCGTTTGTTTGGAGGTAAACCGTTTTAGATTTAGTTTATTAAGGAAAAATAAGAACGTGAAAAGTAATAAAGTGAGACAGCCGCATTGGAATAACCACTGAAGAAGATAATTGAAAATGTTGTGAAAGTGTTAACAACTTTCACTCTCAATAGTCCAGAGATTCGCAATTTTCTCTTGAAATATTTATACATACATGCGGCGTGCATATTATATATTTATGGGCATTGTCTACTATATATCAAATATATGAAATCCAATAACGATACCCCGTGTATGTGCAGGCTTTTCATAATTTTTGCAAAAGAAAAGTTTGCAATAAATTGTGTTTTCTGAACTTTTATGCTGGATGGGTTTCACTGTTCAAATTTAAAGAGGATATTGCATTGCGGGGAGCAAAAGTCTCCAGCGAATCCTTTTGTGTAATCCATTTTTCCTTCGTTGAATAACGCGGGAGTCCTCCAAGTATGTTCGTGTTCCATTTTGTAAAATAAGCAGAGATGTCTCAATAAGCTGTTATTTAGGGGGAAATGATGCATGATGGCAGACAGTGTTGAACAAGAAATGAAAAGCTTGACAAGAATACATGAAAGTTATGCACATTCAAAGAAATTCTCAGGCAAATAAAAAGTGGAGAAAGCAAACAGCGACAGAAGTCACCTATCCCCAGCTCCTTTGTACACTGTGCATATGTGTCTTCTCTTCCAACCCATTGACGTACATAGTCATATCCTCCTGTAAACATTCCCTATATAGCTCATCATTTATCTTTTTCACAGGAACAACACCAAAACATGTCTTCTCACATTTATTTCGTGAAGTCGATGAGGTGCAAGGGATTAGTGATATGATGTGTGACTGTGTGAGTGACACACATGTTGATATTTTATGTTTTATGTGTGTCTCTTGCTCACTAGTTTCCTTGCTTTCTCCCACTCCCACCACAAAATGAATGCTAAAATGCTTTTACATGGAAAATGACATTAGGGATAGCTGTCAAGACAAGACCTTTTATAATAAGTTGGAGTAAAGATATAAATAACTGTCATACATTTCGGTTACGTTTTATTGTATTTCCTGGGGCCACATTTAATTTACATCTTCATACTCCCTCTGGTGTCTTTTCCTCTTTGATAAAATGTTGCCATTTCCACTTCTCAAAATATATATTGTAGGTGAGGATATTTGCATGGGAATTTACTGTTGTCCTTGAATGGCTTTACTATGATTTCGAAATATACACATTCGTCATGAAACGTTAATGTCAGATGCGGTTACATTCAGCATTTAATCAAACATCATCAGAGTGTATGAAAGTGGTGATGGTATTTGAAATTTCAAGCCTGTATAATAAACTGACAAACACACACCACAAGCGGCAACCTTACTTTATATTAACGTATTTAGAAGTGGCATAATTTCTTGATAAAAGTACCAAGTTATGTAGTGCAAAGTCAAGCCTTTCCTTTTCTCTTTCTGACTTAACCAGCATATATTATTCCATTTCCTCTGTGTTTACTTATGATGATTTCTCGTATTCTCCGACATACACAAAGCAAACACTTTATGGAAACCACGTTTTAGTTTTACTGAAATTAAACCTTTTTTCGGTAAAAAATGCGGTAATACCCTCCTGCTTTAGAGAATTAAAATAGATTTGTGAAGGGGAGGAAAAACAAACGTAACCGCAGAATAAATATTCGTCTGTGTGTTTTTGGAGTGCCCGAACCCAGGTGGATAGGTGTTGACAGTAAAACTGCTTTCGCATAAATTTATCTTATTTACATTGCTTTTTACATGTAATATATGGAGAAAAACATTTAAATGTGGGGGGTTTCTTTGGTCGGGCTTGCTGGTCCGTTTGAACTACACTAGTCGAAGGCGACGACGACGTTCACGAAACTCCAATATAAATCGTAGCCGCTCTGTACACCAAGAATTTCGAATATATTGAAAATGCGAGATGTTCCAGGGAATATCCCGTTCCAAACGGAATTGGGCAGTTCATAACATGCCTTTCATTTTACTTAGCGGTTTGATATCGGGGGCATTTTTATATGGCTCGCAGTTTGCGTACGTCCGTTAAATCAACAGGGCACACAAACAGAGAGAGGCGGATATAAGCAGTAAAGGCATTTTATACAGAAAACTTAATGTGGTTTGCCATGAGCGGTGTACATAAGAGACTGGGAGACTAAGAAGACCAGACTGGAGCCAACTTTCCCTTTCATGATCACAACCAAGGCGGAAAAGAACTTCATAAATATTAAATAGCATACCCTGATAGTAAAGCCACTCCATGTCACTATGATGTATATGCACAGAATGTACATGTTATCTACACGACAAACGTACATCCTTGAATGCAAAGTGAAACTTTTCTTTGAGGTTTGTTTCGTGTGGTCCTCTTGTGAATCTTGTACGAGCTCAGCACTGCCACCAACACCACTGCTCTTAAAACGAAAAGACCGAAACAGCCAATAATTATGTGCATGCATTATTGCTAAAAGTATGTAAGGAGGAGGGTATATCCACGCTGGGAAAGCTGCTGCCTTTTTATACGAATGTGCACGGCTTCATTCATGACTTTGCTTTCACCCCCAGCCTTCCTTTCTTCCCTGTTGGTCCAGTCCTTTCCGTTTTCTGTACAAATATTCTTTTGCATCTCTATGGCTGACCATATTCCAGCATTTACAGAGATAAAGAAACAGATAATATTGCAATCTGAAACTGTGTGCATGTGGGTAATGTACAGGAGAAAATGGCGTGAAAATCCAAACTAATCTTGGCGATATTTTTCTGGGAAAAAGGAAAACGATTACAGAAGCAATAATGCTCATATCTTTTCTCTAGGAGGCCACAATAAAATACATATTTATGTATAATCACCACCACTGCTACTGCTAACTACTTCCATAATCGTACCACTGTATGTTATGGTATGAAAAGAAATGAAAAAGTCTCATCATCCTCACATCGTCATCTACAAAACGCATTACACGAATCGAACGGATATGTAGCACGGAGGAGTAAGTAGTTGGTTTAGTTTAGTAAATGGTGGAATATATTTCTCCATTCGTTTGTCTGGAACTTTTGTCCGTACGAAAAACTCTGAGGTACGGGACAGGAAACTCCTCTCAAGGGAATGTGTATTTTCAAACCTTCTTCGGGGATTCTTTGTACTTGTCCAGTATTATATTATGTTTTGGGTCATGTCATGAGTTGAATAATTCAAACGTGACCAGTGAAGAAATATAGAATAGGTGATTGTACGACGCTGTATTCGTCGGTTTGGAATTGTTCCTATTGTACTCTCTGGGGAACGCCACATTATGATAATGGGTCATGTCATCATGGTCTGTTATGTTATGGACCATCAAAAAGATGCCCGCATTTTTATGTATAGGCTTGGCGCTTCGCTTGTGCACCAGGACATAATGACGTCATCAAATTGCTCTGCTCTGTTGTTATTCAAAGCGAAATGTATTTAATGTTGACTAGCTATGTATTATTCACAAAACCATCGAAAATTGATGTCATTCGAAATTATTCTTTGGCAGGTTGTTCGGCTTATTGCTGTGTATTTAGCATTAATATGCGGTCATTCATTTTTCCGCATACTTATTATTATGATTAGTGCACTAACTTTAAATTGCTTGCATATTTGGAAATTTGGGCTTGTCAGCTAAAATATGGAAACATGCCATTGAAAATATGTATTTACGTGGGTGACATAGTGTGCGCTTTTCGTTTCAAATTGAATCACATAAAAGCATGCCACACAGAGCAGCTCTTTGTTTGTTCAACTCAAAAAAATACAATAATACATTTGACGACTGTCCGGAATGTATTGTATATATGTAAAAACCAGGGATGTATAGATTACTTGACTTCGAAGTAGAGATTACAGATTACTGATTACGTATTTAAATTTCAGAAGTTAGATTACAGATTACTGATTACTCATTTTAAATTTTTCTTTTAGATTACAGATTACTGATTACTTTTTAAAAATCTATCGGTTTAGATTACTGATTACAGATTACAAAATCATATTACAGATTAGAGAATCCGATTCCATTAAATATTTTTTTCAAACTCAATTTTAAGGATGTAAATATTTTCAAACTTTTCCTAAAATAATTAGTTATATCGTAGGAAGTATAACACAATCCGCCGTAACCGAACATTGGTTTAGAAGCAGTGGATGGTATTATCGCCTTGAAATAGTGTAAATGCATTGATATGCTATCTATGGTTGTTGGTAAGTTCAACTAACAACTAAAATTAAGTTTCATACACTTCATTCTGCGACTAATATGCACACACCTTATAGAGAAACAAGCAGCATGATTTGTCCGAAGCTACAATCTTGCATGTGAACTGAAAAAATACTTGTGCATTTTTATGGCGACCAAAATCTGAATTTTACGTGATTTTGTTTCTGTAATCAAATTTTTAGCTTGGTTTTGCTCAAATTGGGTTTTTAGATTACAGATTACTGATTACTCGAAAAAAATTCTAAATCGTGATTACAGATTACTGATTACCGAAAATAAATCTTTGAGTTCAGATTGCAGATTACAGATTACAAAAATGTAATCTGATTACAGTAATCAGATTATGTAATCAGGTGATTACACATCCCTGGTAAAAACGAATATTATATGGAAGTTTGATTTGATGTCCTCCTTTGTAGCGGAAAATGAATTTTAAATTACGCCCATAAATGTGCATTGGTCATGTCTGATTTTAATATTACGTCTACATAAAATGATTTCCAACATTTCCTTTGAGAAGTGGAAAATAAAAATTTGTGGTTATGTGGTTATTTACACGAACGTGTATCAACGAGAGAATAAAAAACAAACCTATTACCACTCTCTTCACACAATATTGATTCTTTACATCACAGTTGCTTTCACTTTCATCTCGCCGAATCTTTAATGTTGCCATTTCGAATACAGTTTACACCTACTTGAGTTACCCGTTATCGTGCAACCAAGGGCATCCAAACTTGAGAGTAAAAAACGCTGTGTTGTTTTTCAAAAGCGTACACAGTGGTGCTCTTGGTGTGAATGGTAGTAAATAATTCTACATCCACCTATAGTTTTTAATGTTGCATGTTGCAACCCTAATTGCTCATTGGTGCATCGTAATCACACAAACCAAGCCAAATTGCATATATTGTTATCGTTCTGGCTCTGGTTAGAGTTGTTACTCACAGTTTAGTATGCAACAATGCAAACTTATAATTATCGCCCTGGTTCTTGAAGTGTAACCCCTAATGCTATTTAATGCATATATACTAGCAATTTTCTCTAGGATCAAAAGTAGCTTGTCGGTCTGACTTTGGTGTCTACTTTTCACTTTCGCCTCCAATTTAATACTTGAACTTGCGCTCCAGCCATAGATGTATATAGATAGATAGCAAATGTTGCCTCGTCCAATAAAGCCCGGATGGTAATGGCAAAAATGGTCTCAACTTTTACCATGATAAACAAACACTTTCACTAGAAGAATACGCCAGCGAAAAAAAAATGTTTTCTCCAGCAAGAACAAAGTGGTTAGCCTTGACATGTACATCTTTTATGGAAGGATTAGTTTTTCATTCAAATTCGTTTTAAATTGCTTTCTATTGTCTCAAACGACTGCTGCTCAATGTGCGAGTATCTTTAAAAAATCGAGTAATCTCCCTTTGTTTCAACATATAATGCACTGGATGGAATGCTGTTGAGTATAAGCCAATTTGCCCAACAATGTGATATTTCATGTACTTTGCTCCGTAAATTTCTTTTTTTTTCTGAACATGTCTGCCTGCTTCAGGTCAGGAGTCAGGAGGACAGAAAGCAGAGCTATTCTTATAAACGAATGTTGGATGGAGGACAAGGTGACCTTCATGAACTATGTAAATTGTATATATATCGTCGAGCCCCTTGAAGTTCTAATTAACGACCAATCGAATCGTTCTATACACTTTACTTCTGCTATAATGAGATATTATAGATGAGAAAAGGGAAATTCAATGGAAAATGCTGTATAGCTGCGGAGGCAGGCTTTTTTTATCACAAAGCGTGCTGTATTGTGCAATAAATAGGATGGGATTCTCTTGTCCTCCATTTTATACCATTGTGATTTATGTATATTTACTTCCTCAACTCCTTTTCGTTATGAATGGCACTTTTGTATCTTATTCGATGTGCCATGTTGTCGCACACATTCGTTGTATTTACTCTAATGTGAGAACAAAAGAAGAACAGAACAACAGAGTTTAGGAGAAGCGCAAACTTTTCTGAATTCCCAACTAAACCGCAGATCCGGAAACCTCTGTTTTACGACTTTAATCCTGCTATCTCTATTTATTGTATTTATGTACAGAGAAATGGCTTCTGAATATAGCATGGATGTACAATAAGTGCAGACATGGCATGACTTAGCTGTCAAAGAAAAACAACGGCGGAAACCAACAAGTCCAACAAACGTACAAATTATGCTGTTAATAAACACGGGGCAATGTGAGAGTACAAATGCATAATTCCGGATAACAGACCAAAACGACTTTCTTCCCTTTGATTTATGAAAGCTTAAAGTCTGATAATGGAATGGGGTTGGGAAACTACTTTTCTTATCCTCTATACTGTTACTTTTCTCGTTTTCTCCTGATTACCTTAATGTAACGGTCTAAACATGTAGTGAAACCTATTTTTACTCTTGCGGTTACAGATAGAGTTCTGGTCATACATACATTATAGGGATCAGAATCAGATATGAGCACTTGTGCACAAGATGTAATAAGCTTTGCTACTTTACCTTGAGTACTTCTTCGTTTATCTCTCTTTATGTACGATTAAAGTTAAAAGTAGTAGCAAGAATGGCCAGAGAGCTTCAAGGAAGATATTTTTTGTTGTTGCGTGTCTTGACTTGTTTTTGGTGATAAGTTTGCGACTTCCTTTATTCCTTCCTTATTTGCTTTTTTTTCGAATTCCAGTCATGTACAGTCTAGGTATGCAATACACTCTCCTAACGTGTACGTTTTAGCTTCACCAAATCAAGTGGCCTGCAAGGCAAGTATAGCCTTGAAAATATATGAAAGGGATGGGAAGCATAAATGCACCGACTACTGTTTTGTCTCTAACCACTGTCGGCATTTCTACAACGCAGCCTCAAGTATGTGGCAATTGAAATGTGTCCTGAAGTCCTGTATTTATATAATAGCATCATGTGAATGTGCACTTATAATATTTATAGCTCGTATGCCGGAATGATTTCTATTCAACTCGCTAGTCATCTCATCCTCTTTGAGGGAAGTGGTTTTTGTTTTTTGCTTCATCCTACTCACTAATTAATCCCTGGAGCATTCAATTCTAGTTAAATCTTCATTTAACGTAATGTGGCATGACAGGTTGTATACAGTTGACAAACACGGACTTACATACGTTTGGTCAGCTACCGCAAAACTCTGACAGACAGCCGAGTGGATTTGCAAAGCAAAGACTTCGATGAGCGAACCCGCGAAACTATTTTTGATTAGTTTCCCTTAATTTGATGATGCCTTTAATCTCATTTTCTCATTCCACATAGACGCAAATTAGCCTGGAACTTCATCAACATCAATAAAGCTCGTCGTCGGTAAAGCTACTGTTTGCATTTAGTATGTATTTTAGAAATAAACTGGTATCTGTCTCTTTGACTAATTAAGAGTTTATAGCAAATTCAATTTTTGCTGGCACTGTTGGTCTATTTTGCGCAGCAAATGAAATATGAACCTCAATATTTTTTCCTAGAAGAGCGGGTGGGGTGAAAGCGGCAAGTTTCTTTTGGAATGTGAGTTAATTTAGACCGCACATAAAAATGGCAATGGCTGGCCATTGACAAACTGTGTCTGTGCGTTATTTTTTACGGAGCTGGTAATAAAGTAAATACAAAATAGCAAGGGAGACGCCTCAACGAATTCTTGTAGTGATAAGCAAATTATGGGGAAAGAAGTGGGAGACACACAATAAAGAAGCTTATTCTTTTTGTATTGTGGAACGAATGGGAAGCAATCATTTTCCCATTACTGGATAAACATAATATGTAATAGGCTGCATGCATGCATGTAAAGAAACGTAAATTGGCATTATTTATTGCTTTCATCGATGGATGGAGCAGAATCTTCTTCTTCTTTCCCAATCGTTCATGAAATTCCCTCGGTACATAATCCTGACTGAACCAAGTTATGCGCCAATACTGTTCCAAAAATAAGGAATAAGCCCGAAAGCAAAAAATAGAAAGTATTTACTTTCTCCTTTACTTGATATCGTTGACGATGCGTGTGATGGTTCCGGACGATGATGAAAATATGGATGTAGATAAAGGACATAAGAATCAGTGGTGCGAAAAAGCAGCTGGCGAAGAATGCCCTGTACGTTCTCTCCTTGAGAAATTCGAAAGTTACACAGCCTGGGCTTTGAAATCCCTCTCCGCTTATACTCGAGTAGTAAATGAAAATCATTGTGATTGGGCAAATCCAGGAAAAGATTATGACGGTCCAAGCCGTTCGTCTTGTCATTGTTGCAGCATAATGAAGTGGTCTCACAATTCCTATCCAATGGTTCATGGCCAGGGCGAGGAGATGGCAGACTGTAACCAGAATACCGCCTTGCCTGCAGTAAAAAATTAATGATCAAAATTACAATCAAATGCACATTAAAAATATATAGTTCATAACAGTAAGAATTTGCATACGGTAGTAGAAATTGTGGATACATAGTCTTACCTAAATGCTTCAACAATCAAGCTGACGCAAATGGGTACACCTGTGTAATTAAACACAACGGGAAGAAGGGAGTTTATGACGAGTCCTATGGCGAGAACGACAGCAGCATAAGCGTCAGCTAGGGCGAGAGAAATTGAAAAATACAAAGTGGGAGACATGGGTTTACGGCACCAGCGAGCTGAGATCACGATCAAAAGGTTGACAAGAACAGCAAGAACACAAAAGAACAGCATGACTGGCAGAATGGTCGCATATAGGTTCCCTTGAAGAATGGACACTGATGTCGCATTGGTCGCATTGATCACTGTTCCATTCGCATCCATGATAGAAGTGCCGTTAAAAATAAAGCTAGTAGAAAGATTTTCCTGTGGTCGGAAGTCATCCATTCCGTCAAATGATATATCCAACGAAAGATTCTGACCACTACTGTAGTTTCTTAAATTGCTGTTGTTTACATCGTCATTACTAAACTTGTTCACAAACTGTTCAATTGACGCCGTTGTCGATGAAGCGAAAGTTTTGTTAGCGTTATGGTGGTGGTGGTGGCGATTAGAAGTGATGTTCAAGTGCGTCATTGAAGAACTAAACGCTGTTTTGCTGTGCTCCATCGTGCTTCCGAAATGGTCGAGTTTATCTAATGGCCCATTATAGTTAACATGAGGGGCAATATCTTCCAAATTATTTTTCCTATTTGTTACAGCGGACGCCCAATGAGACGTAGAAGATGATGGGTGTGATGATAATTGTGACAGAGTGGCGGAGTGTGATGGTTCTGGCGAAAGAGACAAAAATCTGGCACTCTTTTCCGAAAAAGTTTCATTTTCCCCAAACAATGTTCTCCCACTTTCACTATCTCTGTCTCTACTTGCCTCGTTGTTGTAGGAGTCACTTGTAGTATAGGAAAACGTTCTATTACCGTTTCCTGAGTTTGCACTGAAACTGAACATGTTGTTTGCGCCACTGAAACGAAGAGGACTAGTGCTACCGTTGCTCCCATGATTACGACTGTGATGGTGGTGTCGTAAATGGGGAAGTGTTAGGGATGCTGGGAAACTACCTAGCGGAGATGAGGAGCTATTCCAACTGTCTGCTCTGGCTTCGTAACTATTACTGCTGCTACTGCTACCACCACCACCAGCAGAGCTCCAATCCGGGTACCCATATCCATGGGACGAGGAATGACTCCTCTGATGATGCTCAAATCCAACTGACATCCTCCCCACTCTTTGATTCACAGTCTATTTACTTCTATATCCTTCGACAGACTCTGTAAGAAAGCAGAGAGAAGCCATTTTAAAATAATGTTATCAATGTTTCTTGGTCAATGTCAAAAATCGATAATTAGATGATTAATATGAGTCTCCTCTGCCAAACCAATGACATTCAGTTCAGTGGAACATGTGTCTACGATGGGTTTTTCTTTCCACATACATCCATATATAATAATGACGGTTTTCCAAAAGAAACTTATCAGTTTTTATTATCATAACACATCTCTCTCTCTCTCTTGCACTTGAAAGCTTCACTTTCTAAAGAACAGACATGTATGTTTGCTTTTCTCGACTCATATTACAATGTCTGGGCATGTTTGGGAATGTGAGCTCCTTTGGTGAAAGAGCATTGTGTTTTCAAAAGTGCTACAATGGAAGGAGTGAAGGAGGACTACGTTAAAACAGTGGCTTCACATTCATTTCGGTTATTGCTTTTCTTTTACCGCACATTCCCAACAGGAAAATCACTTTGTTGAACGAAGAACATTAGCCAGCAGTGAAAGATAAAATGGCATGTACAGAAAAATAGTCCCTTATGACAGTATCACCATAATTCTACTAAGGAAATGGAAAAAGAAAGGCTATACGACGGGATAGAGATAAATATTCCCTTGGGGCAATTCACACGGGAAGAAATATGTCAAATGTATGGGGTTGACTTGGATGATGACGATGATGATAGTATAAGCGCAGTCCGCCGGAAATACAACAGCAGCCTCGGCTTTCTCCAAAAGAAAGTTTAAGGCCTACTCAGCATCTTCATGAAGAAAGGCTATTGTGATGCTTCTACTCACGTAAATTTCAAGATGTCTACAATAAACTATTATTGCGCTGCTTTTAACTTGGTTCAGTTCACTGCACAAAAGTATATGGCTATTATACGACAGTCGTCTAAACACACACCTCTGCTCACTTACAGAAAGAAATGTAAACAGTTCTCAGGTTGGCTTAAATATAATGAAGTAACTGCTTTGAAGTACATTGCACGTGTGACATGTTCCCTCCATATGAAATAAGTTTTTTTTGGACGATAGACTACGAGATCGAAGATCACATAGAACATACCTACGAACACTCTGAGCTCACATTCAAATGCATATTAGGGAAAGTGCACAAGTGAATACAAACTCGGAGACAGATAAAAATGCTCTTAAAAATTCGTTCAAAATACTTTCACTTCGTATTTCAAAGACAGTCAAACTCACTTTTGCATTTGTCACACAAATAGAGAAAGGGGGAGAAACGTAAAGTGAAATAGCTGTAAGGAAATGGGAAAAGTTACACTCGCAGACTTGTGGGGAAATGTAATGTTCAGTGGTCGGAGCACCATTTGGCCGAGCTACTTGTATAGGCTGCTTGCAAAAAATGGCCTTTCTCCATTTGTTTTGTTGAATGAATGGACTGGTCGACGAGCTTAACTAAAAAACGTGTTATTGGTAAAGAACGGCAGCAGGAACTTGTATAAAACTATTCGCTCCAGTAAATCTAATGTAATGATACGTTACTCCGGATATAACTTGGAAGAACCAGAGTTTCTCCTTTTCTGTCTATTCTTCTCTATCTCTCTTTCTCTCTTTTTGGAAGGCACATGGGTACAAACTTTTCTCTAGGTTACAATTGCTTGTTTTAATTTAGAACAGAAAAAATACACCGTACTTTAAAAAAAGGCCTTCGATTCTCAGGGTCAGAAACTCAATCAAACTTAAATATAATTTTGGTTGCTTCCTGGTATAGGTCTCTTCCAGGTCAGTATGTTTGGAGCAGAAACGACGAAAGAAAAACGGAGAAAAAGTAATATATAAGTCGTATTATTAAGTATTACAGCATGAGTGTGCATTGTCTGCTTCAAGTGGATTTGTCCTACAAACTGTAAATACACGTTGTAATCAGTTAGGCAACAAAGCCAAGATGACACTCTTTTTTTGTTTTTGTTTGTTGTTCCAAAGAAAAAACCGTTTCAGCTGCTGCGTCGTATATCGCTGCTGTTCGAACAAAAATAACTATCCTTGTGGACACTCTGTGGCTCGCACGAATTGTTCTTTGTTTTCAAATTAGTAAATCAAGAGGATTGTCTGTTGTATCTGTATATTGACATTCACCACGAGCTGAGTATGTTGATAGAAAAAGTCACTTCAAAGTAATATTATAATTCTATCAAAGCATGCAATAAAATATATTATGCTTTATGTGTTGACAAAGAAAGCATTATGCAACATACGTAGCCACACATATTTTCCATCAGGTAACTTACACTGAAAGGGTTTGACTGGTTTCTCAGAATGTCGGAGCACAGTTGACGATGGTGGACATATCGTTTAAATTACACTCATATAGAGGAGAAAGTAATTCATATAAGGTTACACACATAGACAGGACTGTACATGACATTTTGATTTGATAACGAGAACTAGTTTGCTTCGACCGTGAGAATTCCACTGCTTATTTATATGTAAGCCCAATGTTTTAATGACAATGACAATCACCTGAAACGTCCAGAACGTCAAGTCTAAACCAGGCATAGCAAAAATAGAATGCGATATAGCTATAAGTTCTAGCCTAGCAGAACCTCCGAAGTTATAAAGTTAGTGTTAAAAAAATACAGATTTCTTGTTGTATACACACACCGGAAATCATAACATGCAAATCGAGAAACCGAGGTACTACTGTTTCCCGTTCCCGTAAACAGTTTTTTGTCGATGTAAATTCGAGTTTGTCGTTTTTATAATCCATTATCCATCGGAATGCATAATTTATGAGAAGTTGCCGAAGCTTGCATTTGAATTACTTACATATACTCGCGATGCATGTCTATTATTTGTATAGAGAATACGTATGTACATTTTATTAAATGGTCTCAAGTTAACTGTACTTTGTTCACACAGGGAACTCACACAAGAGTATGTGGATCAGATGGGAATCAGGCCGCTGCCAGCATATCGTGATCCATATTCTGATCGAGTGATGAAATTCGGTGAAATCGGATGCTTCCTCAGCCATTTCAAGATCTGGAAAGACGTACGATGACTTTATAATGATTTCTCTTTGCATGCAAGCATGGCAGTTAGTAGACACGTCTCTTTTGCATAATAACGCCAGTCTTGTACAACAAACTTTTTAACTCTGACTTCCGAGATGAAACTATGCGCAGCATTCTGCGTAACTTGCATATATACGAGCCGCGATGATTATAATGTAGTATACCGTTACTAGACTCTCTATAAATATCCCAACAAGCAGATAAAGTTATCGTTTTCCTAAAACAAAAGCCAAATTTCGATATATATGTTCTCGTACTAGCGCTTATATGCTTTTTGTGATCCCTTCATATTTGTTATGAGAGTGAAGCTCAGCTTTCACGCTTCACCCTGTCTTTATGTATTGCAGTTGCATAACACAATATAATATTATGATAGTGTATATGATGTACTGCGTGCATGTACACAGAGCATTTGACATCATCATAAGTTTCACTTTTATTACTATTTTTGCCCAGATGGTCAAACATCATGTGAACACGGCTCTCATTCTCGAGGATGATATTCATTTCGAACCATACTTCGTGTACCAAGTTCAAAGGCTCTTTGAGGAGGCTGCAAAGTTGTTCCTGGATTGGGATCTAATGTACGTAAGATCATGCATTATTCCCTAAAGATTATAATTTTTGATGGATCGTGGAGTAGCAGTATATCACATGAATACACACTCAGACACGTATATGGACTTATGTAAGATATACATACATACCTGCATTTAGCAAGACACAATACCGGTGGCGACGGCGACTATTGACGTAAATTTATGAAAGCTGGTCTTTTCCTGACAATAGCAAAAACTATATGTGATTTTTCATCTGCTTTATCCCACGTTACTTAACCAAACCCACACGCCCAATACACTTACTAGGTCATACATTGTCAATTACTGTACAATACACCACCTGCACCATTTAAAGAAAACTAGTAAAATGTCTTTGGTATATTCTTTGGAAACTTTGTAATTTGCTATTTACCAACAACTTAATTCTGACTTTTTAGCTTTCACTCCTCTTCCACCCATGCCCCATATAAAAATTTAATACTATACATAAACATATTATACCTTTTATAGTATTAAAGTTACTGTATAAACTGTGAATTCTAAACTGACCCGCCTTGTTGAGACATGCCCAATACCTTTAAAATCAAATCTGAAGCACAGTGGCTTCTAGAGTTTTCTCTCTTGTCAACGTTGTTACAGCTTATGATTGATACAAAGGGAAAGCTATTGGCACAGTGCTCGTGGCTTTCATCTGACCTTCTTTTGTTCAATCTTACAAGTTCGTTTACGTCAACGTCTTTCTTTTCTAGGTACCTTGGAAGAAAGAGATCAGCCGGCGCGAAAGAGCCATGGGTAGAAGGGTCAAACTATATTGTCCACGTCGATTATTCATATTGGACATTGGGTTATGCACTGACGTATCGCGGGGCAAAAAAGCTACTTGATGGAAAACCCTTGGAAAAATTGGTTCCAGTTGACGAGTATCTTCCCATCATGTTTGATCGACACAACAAGTAAGAAATGATGAAACAGTGAAAGGCCAGAAGGGCCACTGAAGCTTTCTCAAAGGCAGTACAAAACTTGATTAGATTTCATCCGCATCACTTTTCATATTACGTTTAATTTTTTATATGGTGAAAGATGAATGAGAAACTTCAAAATGAGAGGAGAAATGTTAAGGTTAAATTTTTGTTCAAAAAGAGCCACAATAAACAATTTCTTGGTTTCTAGTGTTTCGTGGATGGAATCATTTTCAAACAGAGACCTCAAGGCTTTCTCCGCGGAACCTTTGCTTCTGTATCCAACACACTATACATTTGAGGCGGGATACATTTCTGATACCGAGAAATCTCACATTATACGCCATCTGCAGATCCAGCCTTCCAGCAGCAACTGCACAATTAAAGATGAGCTTTAAATACACATAAAGTCATTACTTGAGCTTTTGAAGGGAAAATAAATAACACAACTAAAACCTATTGACATTAACATTATTGACACATTGAGTAAAAGTAATAATACCCATTTCATTATAAGACTTGATAGGATCATATAAACCAAACCTTTGAATTATGATGATCGACTAAGTTTCTAATACTTTATCATTTTAATTTACTGTTACCCTTGTTCAAGCTATAATTTCCCTGATACAAGCGTGTGTTTCACTGAGTTTTATAATTTTATAGCCTCAGCAAATGTGGCCAAATTAAAGTTACCGTAGACTGCAATCGTAGCTTATTTTTAACGAGTTTACTAATCATAAGTTTAAATATTACTAATCGCATTTATTTTGTACAGTAATTCTTTTAAGTTAATCCCAAGTCACTGCGACATCGTGGAATTTTTACACTGCCTCTAATGTAAACGTGTTATACCAATGCTAACAGTTATCTCAATCAAATGCATGCCAAATGACTAATATGCACTAATCACAATTAAATGTTAAGATATTTGTTAATTTTTAACTGAATATGTTGTATGTACTTAAATATTTACAGAAGATTTTGTACACTATCTCATATAATGAATACCATTAAAATAAAAATTTATAAAAAATCAGTTGAAAAGTATTCGTGTACAAGCATAAATAAGTCGGGAAAGTTTTTCCTGTGTTTTTCTTACTTTCGCGTTTCTCATATCAAGAAATATGAGCAGATAAAAACCTACTGACAGAATATCATAACATAAATTGCTCGTATCAAAACAAGGAAGTTATAATAGTATTATGATGTACTTGTAAGTCGGTAATACCACAAATTATTTGTTTAGTATACCATTTCTGACGGCGAAACGTTGACGTCATTTTGACAGGAATGATGAGTTTCACGCTTTCATAAAATTCATAAAGCCGGAAACTAGGATCTTGAATACATCAGCGAAAAACTGTGAAGAAAAACAAAAGCGCGGAACTGAAAATGAATGACAGCATCCTCAGCGCGACATGTGTCACCTTCTGAAAAGAGGAGCTATTTAAATCACATCACCATGTAGGTAATGCCGTTTTTATGCAAAAGACAATTCCGTTTCCCTTACAGGAAGAAAAAAAAGCCCTGGGTTCGTGACGTTAACAAAGTTGGTAACAGACGCTTTAACAGACGAGTGAACCATACCTATTAAGTACAAATGTACCTACTTAAATGTAAAAGCTTGTACAGTACTTCGTAGCAGCAATGCATTTTCTAATTTCATGGGCATTTTACTCATGCTTCGCTCAACTTCTTTTATTTTACTGTCGTGCTGTAAAACTTTCAATGGAAAGAGAAGAATTTATTATTTACTTTCTCTTTTGCACTTCCTTTTCTTTTCTATCATTTAAACTCACAACGAAAAAAAATCGTTCTTCGTAGTAAGAAGTTCGTACATGCAGGCAGACTCAATCCACTCATGGTTACTTTCATCCTGGTGTACTTTTTCGCTCTTAAAACTGCATTTACTTAACAGTCGTGTCACGATATTAATTTCAACAGCACCATCGGGACTGGGACCATATCACATCACACGAATAAAATGGTATTATTTGAAAATTTCAGTTTATAACAAGCGGTATTTCAGCTTTACCTACAACATGAAGGTAGTAGGAGTTAATAGTTAGTTGTTGCTTTCAAAACATTTTCAAGTTTTATACACGAGCGTCCTTAGGAATAAAATTATTGTATTAAACCACAAAATGTGCTAAATATTGCTGTTGACGTCCCTCGAGAATTGCCCCTCTTTTGAGCCCTACTGCTACTTACACATACATAGTTTATGTTGAAAGTTGAAAAGTAGCTGAAAACGGCAGAATTTATTCGTTTCACATGTGCACAAAAGAAGGTAGTTGCTCATTCATGGGCGGAGAAAATGTAAACTCCACACAACCAACCTTCGCCAGAAAAGGTTTCATTACCCATATTATTAAAGAAGCCATTTAAATGCCTACTTATATTGAGCTGAAGACCTTCATTCACGGACGTTTAACACGCTCCACTACGCATTTAGAATATGGTTCCGTTTTCAAATTTTCCTTTGAATTGAGCACGTATTTAAATAGGAAAGTGAGCCGAGAGATCTCTTCTCCGTAATTCACAAATAATTACGACTACAAGATGGAACTCATCTAATCGAATTCCGAAAATCTCAAAAACAATTTGAGTGCCAAGGCGTCTTTTCTCTCAGTACGCACACCTCCTTGAACGCGGCCTACTTACTTGCATGAAATATGCAAGAATATGATAATTCAGTACATAAATCACCTCTGTGAAGTGTCTTTGTATGATGACAGTCCAGTCTAAAACGGTCGTTTCCATTAATTCCCCATTTTTCCTTTCGAAACCCTTACTGTATCCTGGGCTCGGTTTCCAAGAAAAGGAAAGAATTGTGGGAATATAAGTCATGTGTCTACTATAACTCAGATACATGCATGCCCACTACTTACTGCGTTTGATTCAGTTTATGGTTGTGCTATATATTGTAAAGTAAATAGAGAAAAGGCAACTATTACCATTGTGTCAGCTAAAACAGATGCAGCAAATATTCAACTCCCTCCCTCAATCTTTTTCATTGTCTACATGTCTACACTTGCAAACAGCTCCATTCATCCTTTCATTCACTCTCTTAAGTGTACGTTGTTCAAGTGTTAAAAACAGGAAAAAGCATGTGTTCATTGAGGAAGAAAAAGTCGGAAAGGGTAAACCAAACATATAAAATATACGTAGAAAAGTAGCGGATAAAAGACCTTTTGTTATATCTGCATTGTATAAAGAGGAATATTTCGTGTGGACTAGTGCATTTTCTCATGACCTTGGAATGGGATCAATTAATAGGCAAGTGTTTGGTCTCATAATAGGGCCAGATAGATAAAAATAATATCAATTTTTCTTTTCCGTTTTGTATTAGACTTATTAAGAAATTATCAGAACTTTTCCTCTAACAAATCTCTATAGGAAGTCAGATGGGAAATCATTCGAACTCATAATCCCAAAGGTACCTCATA